>BOPP01000195.1:1476564-1530525 GCA_017312745.1 Gryllus bimaculatus | reverse complement strand
CCGTCTTCCTTCTTCTTTCCTTCTCTTTTTCCTTCTCTTTTCCTTCTCTTCCTTCTCTTCCTTCTCTTCCTTCTCTTTCCTTCTCCTTTCTTCCCTTTCCTTCTCTTCCCCTCCTCTCCCTTCTCTCTCTCTCTTTCCTTCTCTCTCTTCTTTTTTTTCTTTTCTTTCTTTTTTCCTTTCTTTCTTTCTTCTTTCTTCTTTTTGTTTCTTTCTTTTCTTCTTTCTTTTCTTCTTCTTTCTTTCTTTTCTTTTCTTTTTGCCCTTTCTTCTTTTCTTTCTTCCTTTCTCTTTCTTTCTTCTTCTTTCTTTCTTTCTTCTCTTCTCTTTTCTTCTTTCTTTCTTCTTCTCTTTCTCTTTTCTTTCCTTCTTCCCTTTCTTCTCTTTTCTTTCTCTTCTCTTTTTCCTTTTTCTTTTTTCCTTTCTATCTTTTCTTTCCTTTCTTTTCGTTCTCTTTTTTTCATTTTTCTTTCTTCCCTTTCTTTTCCCTTTCTTCTCCTTTCTTTCTCTTCTTTTTCTGTTACCCTTCTCTTCTCTTCTCTTTCTCTTCTTTTCTCATCCCTCTTTCTCTTCTGCACTCTCTTCTATTTCCCTACTCCTCCTCTTTTTCTTTGTCCTTTTTCTCTTATTTCCTTCCTACTGCTCTCTCTTCGCTTTCGACCTCTTTTCTCTCTTCTTTCTTTCTTCTTTCTTTTTCTTTCTCTCGGTTCTTATCTGTCTCTTTCTTTTTCTCTCTTTTCTTTCTTTCTTTTTTTTTTCTCCTCTTTCTTTCTTTTCTTCTTCTTTCTTCTCTTTCTCTCTTTTTTTCTTTCTTCTTTCTTTGCTCTTTCTTTCTATTTCTTCCTTTTATGTTTTTTTTTTTTTTCTGTTTTTTTCTTTATTTTCTTTTCCCCTTTTTGCCTCCTTTCTTTTTCCTTTGCTTTTCGGTCTTTGTTTTTTCTTTTTATGTTTTGTCCTTTTCTCCTTTTCTTTCTTTTTTTATTTTCTTTTCTTTCTCTTTTCTTTTTCTTTCCTCTCTTTTTTGGATTTTCCCTCCGCCCTCCCTTTTTTCTTCTTAGCATCCCGCACTTTGGTTGGCTCTTTTTGTCTTTTTTTTTTTTCTCTTTTTTCTCTTTTTTTCTTTTCTTTTTCTTTCCTTTTTTTCCTTTTTCTTTTTTTTTTCTTTTCTTTCGTCTTTTTTTTCTTTTCCTTTTCTTTTTTCCCTTTTCTTTCTTTTTCTCTTTTCCTTTTTTTCTTTTCTCTTCTTTTTTTCTTTCTTATTCTTTTCCGGTTCAGAGGAAAACTACGGTTATAAAAAATGGTGCAGGTACTGGGGATCTTCATATCAATAATCAAATTTTAAAATTTTTTGGAGTGTTCCCTAACAGACTAAATCAAAGGAAGGTGGTCTTTTTTTTTTTTTTTTCTTTCCCACCCTTCCTGATAAAGCAAATGCATGTCGTCAAAATAAAACTGTTTCAATAATTTCGTTAACCCCTCTTTTTTTTTTTTTTTAAAAACCTGCGTTACGACCGGTCCACTTTATTCTTTTTCAGGTCAATGGATAGGTGTGTTCATGAAAACGGAGCAACCTTTTAGTGTAGAGAAATTAGACCTCTCGTAGCTTTAATAAAACCTAAGTAATGAATTATTCTTCAAAAATATCACCAGTGGTTGAGTAAAAAAAGTTTCATGGGTTTCAAGTAGATTTTTTAGTGATTAGAATAAGGCGTGTACAAAAAAATAGTGCGAACGTATATGTGGGTGTTTGTTTGGCACGAACCAACACTTAGTTTTGTTTTCTTTTTCTCTTTTCCTCTTTCTTGTTGTTCAGTGTCAGTGATTATAATATTGACTTTGTTCCATTTGTTGGCAGGTAAGACTAATTTGTGGATCCACTCACAAGTTGTGTTGTGATGAAGATTTGTTTCGGTGGGTCCTAAGTAAGTACCAGGCAAAGCTTTCCGGAGCGCATTGTTTTCAAAACCATCGCATTGGCTTGCAGAATGCGCCAGAATTGTCTATCCAAACAACATTTTGTGTACACGAGTGCGCAATAAACTAGCTGAATACAAAAAAAATGCGTTCAAAATAAAGAGGTATTGTTCTTGTAATCTTTGGGTGACAAACTCTGAGCCTTCAGGTAAGACAATATAGTTTTTCTAAAAAAGAAAGGTAAGTTGCATTATCGGGTTGTTGTTATGTAGAAAGATGTAAAGATTATAATGGACAAAAAAATTTTAGTTATAATTTTTTAAATTATATTGTTAAGCGACCAGTACAAGGGGTGGTATTGTGGAAGACCAAAAATAGAAATGTCAATAAAAGTGAATCTCTTAGTAAGCTTTAAAAGATGCTCCCGGCATAAAACATGAGAAATAAATGAAAAATAAAATAATATTCAAAACTCACCTTCTTGATGAAAAAAAAAACACATGAGCTGTTTGGGTATGTTAACGAATGTAATTTGAGGGTTCCTTCCTTGGTTCACGTGAAACATTCACAAGTTTGGCTTGCCCAGAACTTTTGGTAGTGGAGCCACTGTTTCTTTAAATTACGAAGAATTTCTCTGTTCTCATTTTATACACATGGCACACACGCAACCATTGTGTGGGGGTTGTGGTGTGTGGGGGTGGTGTGGGGGTGTGTGTGGGTGTGGGTGTGTGTTGGGGTGTGTGGTGTGGTGTGTGGGGGGGTGGTGTTTGGGGTGGTGTGTGTGTGTGTGGGGGGGGGGTGTGGTGTGTTTGTGGGGGGGGGGTTGTGTGTGGTGTGGGGTGTGTGGGTGTGTGTGTGGGGTGGGTGGTGGGGTTGTGGGTGTTGTGGGTTGTAGGGGTTTTTTTTTTTTTTTTTGTTTTTGTTTTTTTACGTGGGCAGGGGAAAATTCTTCTATAAGAAACATGCGGGGCCCGCAAGGCTACCTGCTGCGTGGTGGGATTCATTAGCGTACGCCTAGTGCCTACCCACATAAACCGGTCTCCCTTTCCCCCCCTGGCCTAATTCCGTCCGCGGAACCGCCGTCAGGCATTCGCATCTGCGAGAAGGAAAGGATTGGGCTTTTCCGCGGAGACGTCACCGAAATATGTTTATAAACGGGAGTCTCTCCTGTCGTAACGTCGCTCCTCGGAGCGGAGCGTCTTCGGCAGGACCGTGTTGCGGCAATAGGGGTGCGTACGCGCACGCTGCCAATTTCTGTGTCAGCAGCAATCCTACGTGACCGATGGTCTCCGAGGGGTCACTTCATTTTTCTTGGAGGAGTCCCCCCTGTGAAGTTCTTCATCCTTTCCAAAATCCTCTTCCTTTCTTCCCAACCGTGAAGCGGACAAATTGAAGAGAACAGCTGTTGTTTTCTGAGACATCTTTTCAATAAACTCGCGCCCGGAAACACCTTGGGCGAGATAGCTATCGTCCAGAGCCGGAATTCGGAGCTGAACTGCCCGGTAACATTCGCATGCCTGTCAGCAATCTGAGTTAGATAAAAAGCTAAATTTCGCATGTTCCCCCTTTGAATCCATCCACGTCAGATGTCGGGAAATGACCCCGAAATGTCCACGCCTGCTCTGCCGCTTGCCTGGTTTTAGCCGCCAAGTTGAGGAGGGATGATGATGCTAGCCAGGCGTCCGCGTTGCCATTTCGGTCCATTGTCACCTTCGTTCCCCTCTCCATCTTTCCGATCAATGATATTCCAGTTTGAGGCCCCCTCCCGCTTGCCAAATTCAATAGAGTCTAAGCTCTCTCTGCCCGCCAATGAGGTCGATCGGAGGCCATATCTGCTAACTACATCTGACACAGCATCATATGGATACGTGCGAAACTGCTGAGGCAAACCTCGCAAGGCGGACCCTTCTACTTGCAACCGACTTAGCCCAACGGGCGTATGACTGAAGCTCATTGGGCATTCAGCGCCAAAACAGCGGGCTTGGCGTATAGTAGAAGGAATTTTACTACGGTCAGTCAGCCGCCTCCGCTCTTTGCCAGGACGCCCCTAACATAGGCAATAAAAATCGCGTGCCAATGCGGATCCATATACAAGAATGCGCTTTCTCGGAGACATGCGGGCAGCCGTGTCGTCAAAGCGGCAGTCTTCGCCTGTCAATACCATCTCACAAATTACCTTTCATGATCAGCCTACGGAGGATAATTTTTGTCAGCCCTCCTACAATAAGAGTAATACTCTGCTCGGATCACTTTTGCATCCGGTCAACGCCGCATCACAGCCTTCATGTTTATGGCGGCACCCTGTAGCCAAACCGACGTAACCACCGGCGATCTCCGCCAACAGCCCGTCGTTTGGCAACTCTGCGTGTACTTGGCCTCGATGTATTTGCCGAAGTAACACCAAAATGTGGCAAAACTATCTGTCAGCGTGAATGCCAATAGTTCCTTGCGCCTTCCGGAACAATCGAGCTTCAACACGCTGGCGTCATACATATGTTCCCACAACATCGTGACCAAGTACCCGAACCCTTGTGGGACAACCGCCTGGTGAACCCGTATCAAGATTGTGTACTGCCCAGACAGACCAGTTTCATATAGGAGGGGACTCCGTCTCCTTAAAGTACTTTTTACCCAGAGTTCGATGATTTACCTTGGAACTCCCAGAGTTTGTAGCGCTAGAAAGAATGGAGCTGCCCATCTTGCAATGTTAAAGGCGTTTTTTTCACGCTCTAAGGGGTTCACTTTATCGCTACAAAACTTCATAGGACACCGGCCTTTCCATCGTTTGCCTTCAATGGCGCTTGTGAAAAGCGCAGCTGCGCGAGGATGCTCGATGACTAGCCCTTTAATTAGCATCTACCGTGGATCTTCGCTCGGCTTTTTCTAAAAGCCGTACGATTATCACACAATCCTTTGAGCCCCTCTAAATGCACTCAATAATGCAGAATAATCTCCGCTCCAATCAGTTGCCCACTGCCTATGTCCAGTAAGGCAATAATTGAGCCGATAGGCCTGCCGCGGTCAGTAGGGTGGCCGTTATTCGCCGCCTTTCGTGATAGAAGGGACTCTAGCTGTCTGCTTGCTCCACGACAGCGGGGAAATTCCCGCGTCTCTCAGTATCATGCATTAGTATGCTTGCTGCCAAGAATCAAGATTCCGGTGCCAGAGACTGCCCTGTAGCATAGCGGTCCTGATCTGCTACATTTTGCCCTACGATCTCAAATCGGGGGTTTGGCATCTTGAAGCCTTAGCCGCCACGCTCTGGAAAGTTCCTTCCGGCCGCGGCAAGGAAAGGGAAGGAAAGGGAAGGAAAGGGAAGGAAAGGGAAGGAAAGGGAAGGAAAGGGAAGGGAATTCAAAAGTTCAGCGCCCTTTTTGTGTCAATGTCCCTTTTGGTGAAAATCCTGTGTATGTTTTAAGCACTTGGGTTGCTCACAGCCAGATATTTTGAAGTAAACACATTTTTAGTAGATTTTTGTTTTCACGGGAGATGCTGTAGCCTAGGCGTGGCTATCAACATTTTAGTCACCATACTACTGCTGCTGTGTTCCGCAAGGTATTACCAGATGTTCTTGTAACTTTTAAAAAATATGTCTAATATCCAAACTTTTGCATAAGGTTTCAATACTCACGGTTATGTCACATGAGCATATATCCTCAGGAATGAAGTGCATGCCGTACGAAGGCTCTGCGGTAGCTCTCTCTGGGGTGGGGGGAGTAGAAAGGGTTGAAGGCACTGAAGAGGGAGGGAGAGTTGTAGTCTCGGCCACCTCTGTGGAAATGTTCTGGTTCTCTTCAATTTCTTGTGTGACGGTAGAATTTGCAATCTCTTCAGTGGTAGATGAACTATTAAACTCTGTACTATTTTCTATACTTGGGTGTGTAGTTATTGTTTCACAATGTCCATTTTCAGTATCATTATTACATACTGATATAGAAAGAGGGTTTTCTGTATGAGAACTAAGAATATCTTCAGACAAAGTGTAAACAATACACATCAGAAGTATAAATACTCTTCTCTTTAAAAATGTCATCGTAGATTAAAAAATTTTCAACTGGTAGCTTCTGTATTAATATTCTACACCAAATTTGTGAAAATTGCGTAAAATAACATTCAATTCCAGATGAATAACACCCATTGTTTCAGTCTGAAGTCTGTAACGGTCTTGCCCTGAGTAAACAACATCTGGATTCTTCAACTGAGGACCACCGCCTAAAAAGAACTGATTGATCTGATCTCGCATTGAACCTGAAAATTTAGGAATTCAGTCAGTTACACAAACAACTTGACAATTCATATTTATAACACAACCAGTGGTGCAGCACGACAGAAGAGGAGATGAAGGCTCAAGACACTGAAGAAAAGTACAAGGAAAAAGTATGGCATAGTCTACATTTCCACAGACCATACTCTTTAATTCTGAGACTGTTTTCGAAATTAAATGCCATAGTTGTTGCGCTCATTCCTTTGACAGCGTGGACTGACAATGGGGCAGTTGAAACCTCGAGGCAGACAACCTTATCTCCCGTTCCAGAAATAATTCTCTATAAGGAAATTCTGAAGTGCCTCCAAGTGAACACTTTAATGTTCTCCCTGGTGTTGCAAGTGATGTGCTTAAGGAGGCTTCTTAGTTGAGTTTTCACTCAGAATTTCCTTTTGGAAAATTATTTCTGGAATGGGAGATTAGATTGTCTGCTTCGCAGCTTCCACTGCCCCACTGTCAGTCCACACTGACAAAGGAATGAGCACAATAACTTTGGCCTTTAATTTCAAAAACAGCCTCATAATTAAAGAGTATGGTCTGGGGAAATGTAGACTATGCCACAACAATTTGAGCTGACAAAATGACACACGAAGAGTACCAATTTTGAATCTATGACAAAAATTTTTGAACTATTGTGCAAACAAAACCAAAAATAAAAACATACGGTGGAATGTCAAGTCCTCTACCACTGAAGTAACTAATTTCCTATTCTGTCTACTCTCTGAAATTGACAAATTCCAAACTTGTATTTTGAAAACAAATTTCTATTATTCATATTATTCAGAAAGATCTAGCAACAAATACATGCAATTCCACATTCTTTCACAGTATCAAAAAATTGAAATTGCTTCATTGCATCAATACAATTTTGTAAATATAAAGAAAAAAATTCATTTTTTCAATATTGTTTTTCTTAGAAACATCAATGTAAATAAATCACATTAATTGTATTCTCTATGCACAATAGATCTAAGTATGTTTCACTCCCTTCAAAAGATGGAGAAGAATTTGTATTTGAATTGAATTGAATTGAATTGAATTTGCCTTATTTTACGTGGCGAGACTCGGGCCATCAGGCCTGCTCTTCCGTCTGACCACGCAAATTTCGCTACGCTCCTTTCACCAACTAGGAGAGAAAGGAGGTATTTCTTGGGCGAGAAACAGGCGATTTGAATTTAGCTCAGAGGCGTCATTTAGGCTTGAGGATCTTTTACATGCAAGTAAATCTACGAACATGGGACAGCCGGCTTTACTTCCCCTCCGAAGAAAGCCGTACGAAGGATTTTTTCGCCCTTTTAAAAATCCACGGCTTCGATCGGGTTTGAACCCGCTAACTTGGGTACAACAGTCCAGTACGCTAACCGTTACACCACCGCCGCCACAGCAACTCCTAATGGGTCAAAATTACCATTGTTTTTGTTTGCAAACACAATGTACCACAACTTTAGTTCGCAAATAATGTTATGGCTCTTGGGTGGCTTATCTTCTACTAGGGTCCCAATACACAATTAAGTACTAATTACAAACACTATGTGATCACAAATATCCAGACATGTCCAAAATGGTGTTATAATGCAATCATTTTTACTCAGAGGGGGCTTGCAATCCTTGTTGTTTTGTGTAGCACTATTACGGCACAGGCCTACATACATTGATGTGTTAAGACACCTTCTTGCTTCCCACTGTTGAAAAGCAATTCGGAGATGGCGATTCCATCTTTCAACATAATCGAGCACCAGTCCATATTGCACGGCCTGAGGCGGAATGGTTACACGACAATAACATTTCTATAATGGACTGGCCTGCATGGAGTCCTCACTTGAATCCTATCGAACACCTCTGGGATGCTTAGGAATGCTGACTTCATGTCAGGCCTCTCTGACCTACATAGATACCTCTCCTCAGTGAAGCACTCCATGAAGAATGGGCTGCCATTCCCCAAGAAACCTTCCAGCACCTGATTGAAAGAATGGTTGCGAGAGTGGAAGCTGTCATTTAGGCTAAGGGTGGCCCAACATCCTATTTAATTCCAGCATTACTGCTCGAGGGCGTCACGAACTGGTAAGTAATTTTCATCTGTGTGTTCGAACACTTTTGATAACATAGTGTATAATTTTCTTGAAATTTATGAGTTAATTTAAAAATGTTTCACAACAATCATTTGACATGACTTTCTGATTAGAAAAGCAGTTTAACACTTTTCACCATTCCTAAGCAAAAATCAACTCAATGCTACAATGAATGATTTTTCCCAAAGAAAAAGTCACCCACAGTTAGAAATATGTTCAAGTATTTATTATTTCTGTGTCTTGGTGGAAAAAGGTGTAAGTGTAAGTTTTTAGTGATTTTCGGTTTGTATGCCAATGTGTGCTTTAAAGCCTTTTCTTCCAATACAAGAAGTGCCAAAGTCCAAAGTCGATCATATCTCGTAATTTCAAATTCATTTACATTGGCCTACAATTGTTGTCATTTCAATGGTGTAAGAAAACCATCCATCCTGTAAAATGTTGAATATTGACATAGGCCCTTCTTGCACCAAGCCACTGATTTAATTTACATACAAACATGCAACTCACCAACTGGTCTCCAAGTAACGCACTCTAGTACGTGATTGCCTGGAGTAGTGGGAACATGGATGAAGCCATATCCGTAGATCTCACAACGGCCAAATCTATCTTGATGATAAACTTGAAAATGAATTTTAGGCCACCCTACGCAAATAATAACAAAGGATCACATGTACACACTATTCACACAAAATTGTGTGTAGACCAACATTAAAGTGAATTAATTCCAGAATTCACTTCAATTTAGTGAATGCTTAACCTATTTCAAATTTGATGGTTTTACACCAAAGATAAATTGACTCACATTAAGTTGATTTAAATAACCTAAGAAAATATAATTTATCACATCAGAAAATCCTATATCATGACGACCACTCAGTCACCATTCATTCACTGGATCCAATTTTCTGTTTCCATTTTTCATTTATAACATTTGTCAAGTATTTCACAGAATAAAAAGAAAAATTAAATAAAATCAAAGCATGAAAATTTGTTGCTAATTTGTCAGATTTTGCCTGAAGACAAAATGAACTATATTTGCTTTACAAATTTGAAGTGTG
Organism: Gryllus bimaculatus; assembly: GCA_017312745.1. NCBI lineage: Eukaryota > Metazoa > Arthropoda > Insecta > Orthoptera > Gryllidae > Gryllus > Gryllus bimaculatus. The sequence goes on along the minus strand of BOPP01000195.1, from coordinate 1,521,223 downwards.
CAAAAAATAAATTTGCGCTGACAGTCATGCAAGTGGGAAAAGGTGGGTAGCCAGAGGGGAGGGGAGAGAATTATAATTTTAACAATAGCACAAAATTAATCATCTACAATTTAAATAACAACAACCACATCACAGATAGAAACGGGAAAACATCTTTGAAACAAACAGAATGAATTATGGAAGAATTCGTTCTACATTAAAATCTAAGCTCACAAAAAATTATCTTTAAACCAGATATTAAAATCATCAGCAGCCATGTCAACCACACAATAACATGTCTGGTAAAAGATATAAATTCACTAGAAAACCTGCATACCTTGATGTATGTTGAGGCAAGTTATCATTTTAAACAGGCAACATGTCAGCAGTACAAGTCAATAAGGAAGAACCCAACCCTCAACCAGGGGAATGAATTCTATACTCGAAAATTCACCAGATCAGAAGTCACTGGTGTTCTGTCCCAATACACAGAACTGAATGCTCCTGTTAAAGTAAGTAGAAGTGGTGAAATTATCTTGAACACGTGAAGAACCAGGGGAACACTGAACTGGACACGGCTCTGGACAGTCAAAAACAAAGGCTTGCTGCACTTGTAAAGAGGTTAAAAAACACCCAAAAAGTGAGGCATGTCACAGAGACAACATCCAATTAAGAACAACCAAAAGACCTTCATATTTGTGATTCAAGTTCAGGTAATAGCAACAAGGGCATATTGCAAGTGCACCATACATGAAAACTTCCAAAACACCAACTGCAGAATGTGTGCCCAAAAAGAGAAGGGAAAAGGGATTAGGGCTGGCATTTTTTAAAATTTAAATAGGATTTTTTAAATTGTATTAAATGTGTTTACTTTAAAATTGTTAAATGATTTTTTTTATCCTTAATTACTTTAAAAGCAGAAAAAAAGTTTGTTAAAACATCAGTTTTTAAATTTATCATTAAATTATTGTAATTTTATTTTAGAAAAATGAAGATACTATATATTTGAGGAGTTTGGTTCAATACTGCTCTAATCCACATAATCTTTAAATCTCAGTTACTTATAGTTTCATGCTCTTGAAATATCTCTTGCATCCACATTACCAAATAAGCTTAAAGCACCATCTATAAGTATTATTTAGAAAAAAGGCATTCTTTGTTCAAAGACATTTTACAATTTTTTTGTGCAATACCACCCTAATCAAAAAGCACTTATTTTTGAAAACAACCGAATTCATCAAAAAACTTGTTCATCAAAAAAATAACAATGTTAGGCAGTTTTTGAAGTATTAAATTCTATTTAATAGTTGTCCTGATATTGAAAAATACGGGGTACAATACTTGCCATTAACTGTTAGTGGGAAGTATACTTCCACTTAAAATGGAATTTGATCAATATATACATAAAGAAAAAGATGAATATTATTAAAACTAGTAAGATTAACTACAGTGTTCATTAATTTTAACAATATATATAAAATTCCATTTTTATTAATACTCATTTTAAGTGGCTTTAGCAAACATTTTAATACGTATCTAGAATTATGGCACCATTCAATGTTTAAATATGTTTTTCTCAAAACTACCTTGGTGTGTGTTAGGGCAGTATTACTACTTAATTAGTTTTTATCTATTGACAATTAAACGCTGGATAAAAACTAATCAATCATCTAACTATTTAGTATAAAACTCAACTACAAATTATTTAATGATCTTCATTTCATAAGTTTGTTCATTTTATAGAACATTATATTGTATTTTATTTTCTCAAAATTGTTCAGTTATGTGAAAAAGTTTACAAAAAATATAATATATTCTTTATATCAACTTTGTAATAGAATCAAGTCTTTTTGATTTGAGTATAATTTTTATTTTACAAATATGTAAAATCCTAATATATTTTCAAATATTACAAATAATAAATATTGATTTCAATCATTGATTTTTAAAATAATCATTTGACTTAAATCATACTATTCTTGCTCTGAATGCTCAGTACCAAACAATATCTGAATAACCCTATGGCCAAAATAATTCAACAGGCTCTCACGCAGAAATACTTTGGCAATGAAAAGCACACTCCATACTACTCTTATGAACCACCAACAATAAGAGAAGAAAATGTCTACAAAATTTACTGGAACTGCCAAACCTTTACAAAGCCTTCATGCCTAAGCCAATCATGAACCACATTTTGAACAATCTGAAGAAAACACAAACAGAAAAAAAATTGCTTACAAAACTGCCATTGGCAGACAAAATCAAATCAATGTGGGGAATAACAAAAGTAATAGTGGCACCAGTTGATATTGGTGCTACAAGGATAATCCCGAGCCCACACAACAGCAGAATTGGCATCTTAGATTTGAACCATGAGGTTTATAAATGTTCATCCTCATCTTTCAGTTAGTGATTCTTGTCACGTGCAGTCTAAGAATACTGGAAAAACACAAGATGGAAAAGATGAAGAACTGGTCTTACATTCTTTGACTCATCTTACCCAGAGTCAGATGAATGCCTCCAACAAAGTAAATTAACAAAAGTGGATGATGATAAGATAATACAAAATACTTTCAACTAATTTTTTGCAGTAATGACATATCAACTGAATACATAACAATTAATTACAAATTAGCAAATAGAAATCAATTTTAAACTTTATTTTTAAAAATCATCAATCGGCTAGACATATATACCCAGACCTACCTCTACCACACATATCCCAAGAAAAATTCTGTTTTCACCAGTCTTCAAATGTTTTTTAATGTATAACATTTAGTTCTGTAATTGGCTAAAAAATTTCCTTGACCTCCATAAGACCCTTTTCGAAATTCCGCGTTTCGTAACTATTCCAGATTAAAGAAATTGTGAAACTTCTTTGTTTTCCAAAAAGGGACAACCTTACCACTTCGGAACGCAATACGTGGTGTTGTTGTTGTTTTCAGTTCATAAATTTTGGTACATCCTTAAGTTTAGGAAATTATGTGTGACAATTATTTACCTTGAACACCTCTAGTTGCAAAATGAATATCTACTGGATGACACCAGTACGTAGTTTCTCCATATTCTGGATTGTCTATATGAGTTTGCCCTTCTTTGAGCCCAGAAACAACTTTCCAAGCACCACCTACAATTTTTCCAAGCTATATAAACATCACTGACAAGCAACATTTAATTTAGCAATTCAGTTCAGCATTTTTTCAAGCTAACCTGCATGAAAAGCCCACTTGCAGAACAGTGTAGAACTTGGAAAATTACTAGCCCCAACAATTTGACCGATTACATGCACTTCTGCCATTAATTTATGAAGAAACAGTGCTCGGGAACTTTAGAAAAATTCGTAAATGAATGGCTCCTATAAGCTAACTTCAATTTTAAATTGATCATCTCCCTTTCCACCAGGTGCGCTCCCGCCAGGACTGGCATACTACACTTTGCCTTTTCTATAGTGGTCTATAGTGAAATTATTCAGTGTTACTTCTCCTGCCTTATATAATTAATCTTTTCATAATTAATTCAAGAACATCTCTCTCAACTGGTCTCAGAAATGTGTTTATCACTATAAAAAAGATTCGTATTATAAGGAAGGAGGTGAAACAATGATCTAATGTAATCGGCCACTGTAAAAAAATTGAAGTATAGACATAAAGGACTATACCATACTATATATACTCTTTGGACTATACCATAGGGGGAACTTTCACTGTTTGAGAGTATGGACTAGAGGATTCGCTAGCGTCGTTTTCGTGTGGCGGCATCTATTTTAAGGGAAGCCAGTCAGAGAGCACACTCACCCGCAGTAGTCTAGTATGGTCTATATAGTAGTAATCTAGTGGTGTAGATAGACCCGACAAACCGGCGCCTTCGTGAGAAGGCGAACAAAGGCGCCGATCAAATCTTACTCTTGTATATTTTTTTTTAATTGCTAGTATTACATGCAATATTGCGCGAAAACTACTAAAAGTTTTTTTTTTTTAAAAAAAACGCGCATGATCTTAATAAAAGGAACTAATTATGGACAACAAATTTCCTTTTGGAGGAAAAATTTGTATCTTCAATATTGTAGTTGTAGGCAGTTGCCGAAAAAAATTCATACTTTTACAATTTTCAAAAATTCAAAGTTGATAGAGAAAAACAGACCTTCGCTACATTTTTAGACGTATTTCAGTCAATTCTTACAAGAAATTGAAAGAAAGGATTTTGAACCATTTTTGAAAAAAAAATGAAAATGTTCCAAGGGCTTCATGTAAAGTGCCTCCAAAAATTAATGAATGTTTATCAAAATAGCTGAGTTTTGACTTAAGCCAGTTCGACAGGGGTTTCATCAATTTGGAAAAAATCCTATGCATGGGTTAATCGATAGTGTTGTTCACATACACCAGACAGACGGACGGTCTGAAAAAACAATTTCAGAAATAAGTCAAACTTTTGAAATTTTCAAAAATTTAGAGTTAACCCTATAAATCGGACATATGCCTCCTTTTTAAGAGCATTTTACTCTATTCTTACAAGAAATTTAAAGAAAAAATTGGAGCCTTTTTGAGAAAATTTTGAAAATGCCCCAAGGATTTTATGTAATGTACCCCCAAATTTTAAAGAATGTATTTAAAAATCTCAAAGTTCTGTGTCGATCCAGATGGACAGGAGTTACTTCAATGGTTTAGGCGCTATTTGTGTTCACAGACGGACGTTTTGAAAAAAACACTTTTTCGGTTCCAGAGGACACCAAAACCTGCACTTTCGTTGAAATCTCGTAATCGAAAGCATTACATAACTTTCCCTATACTACGAATATACGTATTTATACAAGAAAGTAAATATGTTAAAACCTCAGTTTTAGCGTTTTAGGATGATAGTCGTGCCGCTAGATGTCGCAGGATCGCTACCTATCGGAAAGTGCTGGCGATCATGTGACATCTAGCGGCATGGCCGAGAAATGCTAAAACATTCCATCGTGAAGGTTCACATCCGCCAAGTTATAAAAACCTAAATTCTATACTTAAAACATTCACTTATCACTTGTCCGGGAATTAAACACGGACCTCCTTGATGAAAGGCGAATGATTTCGTTCTGCGCCACGAGAGCGCTTCTGTTGTAAATGTTACGTCAAGTATTTTTATTTTGTCGCTAGTGACGACGCGAATTAATAAATACATTTTAAAAAAAGATGAATTTCCATTCATTCTTTTACAAATTTATGAAACTATGTTTTGCAGATTATAGTGCCAGCTTCATCAGGTATACTGAAAGTTATTTTGAATAATATTGAAAAGTAGAATTACAAAAGTAATAAAGCAATATTAACATTATATAAGAAAATATGAATTTTATAGAAGAGAAATGTAAATAATAAAATATTAGCAAAAAGGAACTCTCATTAAAAAATATAATTTATTTCAATAAAAATAAAAAATATTTCAGATAGTCAAAATTAAGTAAGAGAAAATAACAAGAAAGATGAGACGACCCAACAAGCTGTGAAATGTTTCATAAGCTTTTTTAAATAAGTAATGAGAAATCATCTTTGTCTATAAACCTGAGGATACTTTGCAAGAAAATTCTTTCACACAAACAGACAATTGATATCAGATATGACTATTAAGAATGAACATGATAAGGAAGAAATATAATATTCTTTGTTCAGAAATTATTCTGATGTTTCAAGAGACAAAACCGGTTTTCAGAATTTGAATCAAATCTGGAAAAAAAAAAGAAAGTTCACAACTCTTATTGAAACGTATTTAATTCAGGATAATTACTGAAGTATTTGTGCTTCAGAAATAGACAAAACAATAACAAGAAAAAACAAAGCTGATAACATGATTCGAGAAAATACATCCTTTGTATTCCCATTTTCAAAACAATTCAAGAGTTGAATACTAGAATGGTCTTAATGTTGCCACATTGAAACTCTTCAAAATATGAGCAATTTAATTTATTATAATTTAATTTAACAGATATTGCAACAAAGTTGATTGTTTCAAATTTACAAGAGGCTACAATTCCACAGTGTATAATGGAACCAATGCAGTTTCTTCTTGAATGAATATTGCTAAAAATCAATATGTGAGTATAAGTAATTGGGATATTTCATTCCCAACTAACAGTCACATTTTTCAAGCTTTCAGATATTTTTAGCTGAACATTTTTTGTAAGCAAAGTTAAAAAAAACTAAAACGTGTATATACAATGAAACAATTCTTACCCTCATATAATTATTTTAACACCATACTGTTCCAAATAAAGAAAATATGATGAATTTAAATCAGATCTTTTGCAATTTTCACAATAAATTGACATTAATATTTTCTACCCATACATTTCATGAGTTGTAAATACGACATATTCCTCTCATTTACATTCAACAGGAAATTGAATTATATACATAATTCCAACACAAACTAAATAATAGATTCCAAAGATATATTAAAATTCATTAAATTACATAATTTTTCTATTTTAAAAATTTCACAAGATTACAATTAAAACTTCATCCCCCCCATATTTATACTTTCTTATAACTTTATAGAGGACCCAGAAGAGGACTGGTGGGGCAAGTTGCCTAACCAGGGCCTGACTTGGTTGGGGCCTAAAACATAAAAAATATATTTACTTTTTATTCAAATTAATTACTGCAGCATATTCCTGATGAGAGAGAAATTCTGTTTATTTGGGATGGGGGGAGGGGGGGTGAAATAAGGGCACCCCACTGATCTATTCCCCCAGGCCCTTCCTTTTCTCTGGGTGCCCCTAACCGCTGGATAATGCACAGACTTCAAATTTGCGTCTATCATCAATATTCATGACAGACATTCACAGGTGACAATACGATCATTCATATAAATGTTAGAAATAATGCTGATATCAATCAATGCTTTTCAAAGTTTTCTTCGACTCTTTCATTCTCTTCCCTAATATTAGGTTTATGTCAATCAATACCTAAAGCACATAAGCTATCTGCATTATTAATTACTAGATGAGATCAGCATCTAATTTATATTAAGAGGGTCCATTCAGCTGAATGTAAACTTCTACACAAATGTTTTAAAATAACTTATGGAGAAAAGACAAACTTGGTAATTTTATAACAATATTTACATTTTGCTATTTTTAATAACAATGAAATACTGTGGTCATTTATACAAAGTTTTGTTTACAATAGCACCATTGATTCTTTTCAAACTTCATAACATTGAGCTCTGTTCTGTGAAATTAAGTTAACAGAAAACTATTTGATCAATTTGCATACTCTTTGCAAATTAATAGAAAAACGACAAGTGGGTAAATAATTAAAATAAAAAAGAATTACACTTAAAAATCCCTCATGTACTCAAGTATTTCTAATAACAATAAAAACAATTATAAAAATAACAGTATGGAATTTTCTTGAGTTTTAGTCAGTAAAAAAACTTTTAAATTGCCATTGTTTCGGCTTTTATTATGTCTTCATCAGGCTTACAACAAAGGATTTTTTCTTATCGACTGTGTACAATAAATTGATTACTTCTCTAATACCAGCCTATAACACAATTTTGAATAATTATGTATAAATATTAATTATTGCAGTGGCCTTTTGTTGTAGCCCTGACGAAGGCTTAATAAAAGTCCAAACATTGGCAATTTAAATGATCTATTTTCACTGACCAAAACTCAAGAAAATTCCATTCTATTGAAAAAAAGAGGTCAAGAAATAAAAGCACATATTAAAAAAAAATATATATGAATCATCAGTGGCATAGCTTCAAACAGTATTACCCACTCCACTACCATAAATTAAATTACATTTATTTCTAATATAAGACCTATATATTAAAAGACTGTATGTAATTCAGGATAATTAAAATATAATTTTTAAGTAAATAATCTAAAATGAAGTACCACTAATTAACAAATGCATTTTTTTTATAAAAACACTTTTCAACAGTTATTACCCTTTTACTGATATCATTTCAAGAAAGAAATTTTATTTTAATAATACATATGATTTTGTTAGCATTACCTCTTATTTCCATCAACAGTTCACCCAATAAGATAAAGAAATCGTTGAAATTAAAACACTGTTCATTGAAGAATAGGTGCTTACTGCTTATAATTTCGTGTTTAGTTTACATTATTTTTTTTCCTTCCTTTCTTAGTATTTATGATTTAAATGAATAACTATTAAATTATTTTCAATAAATCAATAAAATTATATAATTCCAACTACAAAATGTTCTAATTGGTGTCACCTGTGGGACACCTGCACCCCCTCCCAACTACGCCACTGTGAATCAGTGATGAGTGAAATACATAATTTACAAATAATATTTTCTTTTTGTAGTAAAATGTCATGTAAAGGGTGGAATAAAAGTTACAAATTCCGACAGAGATAATACAGTTGTCAGAATAATCGCTTCTTTTTGAAGGAACTTTCTTAAAAATGTTTAATTAAAGATGGGGAAATTATGAATATTTCAGGGAGAAAGTCACTTTTATTTCACCCTGAAATATTGTGAGAAATGTTTCCTATAACGACCTAAATATTTTATGAAAAAGTAAAGACATTGGTCACATTTGTGTAATAGCAATACCACAGCACAACTTACAAAGAATATTATTCATGTGAATTGTAAAGTATCTAAAACTAATGGCCATAAAATTAAGAAAATTTACTGATTTTAGAATACAGCAGAACTTCTGATCAACCAGTCTGAATGGAAGACCTTTGTTATGAGTCAGTTTTCATAACTTCTTATTCCAGTATAAACATTCAATCGCATAATGTATCTTCTATAGCATTAAAACTACACTTGCTCTCTCAATAAAAAATTGTGATTGTTACCTTTCAAATAACTGTACTTTTGAAAACAATCGGTTATTGTAACTTCAGTCTTTGAAAGTTTTCAAAACATTTCAAATTAGTCAGTCTATTTTACTGAAACTAATTTCATGCAATTGTTACCACTTGGTTCTTGGCAGTCCAAGACAAGCATGTCTAAGCCAGTCGAGCTGACGTTTTTGGCCATCATGTTGGGACCTGGACCGCGAAGTATCACATGACTCCAACTGCAGAAGCCTACCAATCAAATTGTTACCGCTCATCATCCCAAAAAGGAAACTGTTGATTAAAATTCTGCCACTACAAAAATATTCCAATTCACTAAATTTGAAATATGGTAATAAGATCATTATTGCTCTCCTTATTTAGCATAATTATAAATTGTCAACAATTCACTTACATATTGTCAACTGATCAGTATAAGTAGACCTACACATACATAATGACTAAATAAAGAAAGAAATTAGGCTCATGATTGGAATCTATTAACTGTTAATATTATATATTGACCTGATTTTTAATTAATTAAGACACATTTGAAAATTCATGAAGTTGAGATATTATAAGTCAGTTCTCTGATGAAGGGATTCACAGATGTAGCATTATGAAATATCCAATCCTAATAAAAAATATATATACAGCAATTGCCAGGGAAAAAAAAAAGAAGCTGCTGTAAACCACTTCAGAGAATACTAATGTCTACTAAAAGAATATGATGCAGGTTCTGTTCTGTATCCAAAATTCTACCTTTTTAAACTCAGATTGTCACCTCTAGTACTTGTTTTTTAGTTATTCCAAATAGGTTCGAGTCCTGTGTAGACATGGTCGTATTTGTAATGTGTCCCTTCATCCCTCATAGTTCATAATTCAAGGCTAACGACCTTGTCTAACAAAAATGGACACAACCAAAAAGGCAGTTCCTCATAGCGAGTAAAGACACTTAAGTCTCTCCGGAAAGAATATGGCTGGGCCACAGAGAATAACATGGTTTGTAGTCGAAAAAAAGTGTGCGTGTTTATGGAAATGAAATTAGGCATTTCTAAGGAACTCAATATTAACAATATTTGCTTCAAAAGAAAATATTTATCCCATATTGTTAGTATTTAGACCAACACCCCTGCACAATCAGGAACAATATCTTCACCTAAATTAGTTACTCAGATGGGGAGACAAGCCTTCCAATCATCCCATGCGTTTCTTTATTTCCATGAGTTTGCTACTCCCCTTTTATGTGTAGGGGTTGAGTCCATCATATGTAATTAATCTTAAATCAACTAAGTATGAAGAACTCATTAAAACCATGCTTCCAAAAACATTGTTAATATTTAGCTAAGTAGATTACAACAGTTCCTTATTGTGACTGGTTATCTCACATTACAAATAACATTTCACTGTTATTGCAAATCTTTCTACTTACTGTTACTGCACTCATTTTATTGTTTCAAGTTGGTGCAAATCAATACTTAAAAGGGAAACAGAATACGCCATTCAAACATGATCTCTGGGTGTTCTACATAAAGTTTCAGTCCTCATCAGTGCCGAAAGACGTAGAAAATTTGTTTACTAAACGTATGCCCATTCACTTACCAATAGGCTTCACCATTCACAAACTGTGAAGACAATTCAACAAAGAGCAATGTTCTACTGGCTCTTCATTATAGCATCGCACATACAATCATGATATATTGAAATATTGGGGCCCTTAGGAACTAATGTTTGAAAGTTCTTAATAATTTGGAAAATTTAAATAAAAGAAAATTAAAAGATTCTGTGACCATTGTCAGATCTGACTAATGACTCCAAATGTTGACAAATGTGTTTGAATAATAATTAATTTAACAGCAAAAACAATTCAATAAAATTAAACAATTTGCAAATGTCATGGTCAGAAGATTTTTTTGTACATTTTCGTTTATATACACACCTTACATTTTTCTTGTATTTTGTGTAAATAAAATTGGAATTTAATTATTTGTTTTATGTTAACATATTTACCAAATCACGTTTCAAGCCCTCTAATGTAGAGGTGTCAGACAAGCATAATTATTTATTCTGAACTGACCAATTTCATTCATAACAGAAAAATGTTTATGTAGTTACAACTACTTTAAACTATTATTCAATATAAAACATTCAAATGTAAATGTCTTAATTTGAAAACAGAAATGATGAAAATGAAGAAATATTTAAGATACATACAAAGTTGGTCAAGAAAAGTTTTGGAAATTAAAAAAAAAATATTACTTCAAAGTCCCCTCAGAAATACGTTGTTTCAGCAACAACGTAATTCAACATTTGGCATGCGACTTTTAAAAGCCAAAATGGTTTGCTTTCCTACTTTAGGAAGAAAAATACAGAGTACTTTCAATTTTTTTAAATATTCAGGCACTTCTAGCATTGACTTTGGGTCAACATCACAACTATTTATGTGAAACTCTTGTAAAAGCTTTAGATTTATACAACACAGAACAAAACTTTCGTTAGTCAGCTTTTTACAATCATTCAGATTCAAATACTTTAGGTTTGAACACTCTACAATGTGTGCAACTCCACGATCAGTTAGGTCATTACAACATGCCACATTAAGACATTCCAACTGTCTCAGATTACAAATCTTTTCCAAGCTTTCATCATTAATGTCAGGGCACTCCTTAAAATTCAATTGTTTAAGATTGTGACACTTTTCAAATATTGTCCATGTAAGCTTAGTCTCAAAATGTTTATAACCACTTAAATCTATCTTCTCCAAGCTTTGCACAGGACCAGTATCAAAATAGTCTATAAGAAAATTAACATCACTATATCTAAAACGTGGGAGTGAAAATGTTTTTAAATTTGGAATGTTCTTGAGAGAAGTTGATACTTCCAGAGGGCAAGGGAGGAAGCATCCGTTTTCCACGTGCAACACCTCCAACTTTACGCAACATCCAATGACACTTAATGGGCATCTACCTTCCCTGCAACTACAGTTTAAAAACAGAGTCACGATATCCTGTTTCTTCCTCTCTAGCAAGAACTCTAAATCTAGGCTTGAATATCGTTTTAAACTACGAAGGTCCAAACATTGAAGAGATGGGCAGCCTAATGCCAATTCTGCAAGGATATATTCATGACGTCGTCCTGTTCCACTTGTTAAGTAAAAGTCATCATTTAATCTCAAAGTTTTTACTTTAGGAAACTGACTAACAAATCGCAAACATCTTGAACCTCCAAAATTGTCATCAATGACAGTGAGTGTCTCTATATTTGGACAGTCGCTTACTAACTTTTCTAACAAATTACAATTTGCTTCTGCCATATTTAGTTCTAAATTTCTAATATTTTTGCAATATTTCATTATAGCCATTAGCAGAGCAGTGGTAGTGTAACCACATGGTGGCACAAACCATTGAAGTTTGGGGGCTTGTCTCAAGAAGTCTATGATTTCCTTTTCAGAGTATCGCAGGGTGGGTCTGTATGTCAGTCTCTTCCACACGCGACTGTTTTCTGCGACGGCTACCCAGCGTTCGTTTACATGACGTATCCTTAGAACAATATCCTCCACTGTCAAGTAGGTAAACACCTCCACCAGAATATCATCCGGAAGATCAAATGGCATTTTCTGCAAGAAAGAAGTGCATAGTCCCAAGATGACGGGTAGCATACATAGGATATATAAATGGAGGAAATATTGATAAGGAGTAATAATTTACAAAAATTGACAACGCGCCTCTTGGGAACCAGGCACTCACCACAATAACCTCTCTCAAGTGGTGCCTACGTATTATTCGAAGGCACAATAGATTTGACAGACGCCAAGAGAACAGCGGATGCGTGCATTTTGGAAGTACGCACGAATCTTCGCTAGTATTACTTCTTTCCCGTTCATTCCCCTTTGACCCCTTCGTCAAGTAGGAAGGAAACAGACGAAGGAGGTCTTGCGTTGCGAGCCATGCGTACGATTGCAATACCCAATTAAAAAACCGAACCAGTGTGCCGCCATATATTTGAAACAGCTTTTTTGTTCAATGGAATTACGAATAAACCTAGTGCGGCTACAAAAGAACATACTTGTTCGCATTATTTGTGGTCTCAGAATTGCGCAGAAACTAATCACACTTTAAAAAAAATGAACATGACCTTATGTAAAGATCCAATTTTGGAGAAAAGATTTTATTACGGCAAAATCGCTATTTTCAACTTTAAAGTTGTACGAAGAAACAGAAAAACCGAACTTTTGCAATTTTCAAAAATTCAGAGTTCAATGAAAACAGAGCCTGTCTCATTTTTATAAGCTTACTTTGCATTATTGGAGAAAATAAAGTAAAGAAAAAATTTTCAAGCGTTTTTTGTGAAAAATGTTTTTAAAACTGCCTTTATTGCAAGCATAATTACCCTAAAACTACTCATATTTGAGAAGAATTGTACATGTCCTAAATATATCATTTTGTAGAATAGATTTTGTTATTAACAGTTTTTCTATCTTAATGTTGCAGTCACAGAAATATGCTGAAAAGATTTTGAACTTTTGCAATTTTTAAAAGTTCATTGTTCAACAGAAATGTGCCTTTTTTACAAATGCATTTTGCTCTAATCAAGAAAAAATCCAAAAATTTAGAACGATTTTTGAGAAAATGTTATTGAGATTTCATGGAAGATTTCCCTAAAAACAAAATATCTGTTTCAAGTTTTCAGAGCCGTAAGTTACATAGTGCACCAGGAAAATCTCTCGGCAGTGAGTTGAATCAAGGTCTCTTACTAAAAATTGTGTCTATGTTCATGGCAACTAGATCACTGGTTAACAAGTGAAGGAGACAACACGTCCAACATCTATTATAATTGTGGTTAGTACACAATTTACATTTTCTTTTCAATGTACAATTTCTTGCAATGGTGACCTTTGGGGAGGGTGGTAACTGTCTACAGAGATTGAGAAGGGCAGTGGTGGGTGACTGTTGCCCAGCACATTTAAGGCATAATGTCAAGTTGTGTTCTGAACCAAAACTATCCAAATCAATGGATAGGATGAGTTTATGTGATACATTAACAAGTACAACTTCATGACTAAGGATATTTTCTAAGGACCAAAGTAAGCAGTTTTGCTTGAGAGCTCTTTGAACATACAGATCCAGAAAACCTGGAAAGACAGCTTGTGACAGCATGTGGCAATATGAAGTGAGAAACACTTCAATCAGTATTAGGAGTCTTGACTGCAGATGTGCGTTTCTCTTAAATTTGTATAAATTTACATTGATAGAACTTTTACGAGTATTTCAAAGGTTGCTTTGTTTTGTCCTCTGGTACACTGATGTGTTAAATAGGAAGTTTCAAATAATAATATAAAATTTCTATCTACAATTTCATGAATTATCTAAAGATGTTGTGAAAATCTTCTAGCCTTTCAGTCCCTCCCCATTTTTTAGAATGCTGGTTTGTTTCTGCCGTAATATACTGAGTTCTGTTCTTGCAAGTTGGAAAATGACCTTATTATCATCTTCCTTTTGCTACCAACATTTTTATATCGTTCTTTGCAATGAACCATGCTTTGGAATTTCAATAGAAGAGAAGTTCAATTCTGATAAATCAATGCAAAAAATCTTTCTGATGCTTAATATTGGTGTTTCTTTCTGTGACCTGTGTGCCAAGACCGTGAATTGCTGTAGTTACACCCCTATCCCTCACTAGTTCTGAATTTCAGATGCATGTTTTGAGAAGATAGATAAATCCCAAAGTCTTAGTTAGCTTGAAAGTTGTTTCAATTTTAATTTCAGAATATTATGTGTTATCATAACAGTCACATTTTAATTATAATTATAGTACAACTTGCACATTACATACCAATTATTTGCAAAAATCACATGGAATGGTTTTCCATCTGTATTTGTTTGTTTTGGCTTCTGTGTCAATCAAAAACTCTTGATACATATATGTATCTTGAAAGAAAAGAGCACTGTGTCACAATAAGCAAATTTTATGGTTACGACATTTTCTCTCTTTTGTTTCTCACACAACTTGTTTTCTTCACTTTTTTGCATTAATGTTTATCTGACTTAAGTCACTCTTAGTGACACATTTTATTTATTTAATTTTATCTCTCAGTTTTTACAATACTGGACATAATGCTCTTTAGTTCCAACAGAAAACTAATATTTGTGCAAACATCTATGTATTTGGAATAAGCACTAAATTTTATGGCAATGTAAATAAATAAGTAAATTCCACTAGAAAGAGCAAAAAGTGTTTTGTAAGCTGGTGCCGAAACCTCAATTTCGAAAAATTTGGACATAATGCGTTTCTCTTCCAGAATACAGATACAATCCACTGTTCAACCTTCCTTATTCATTGTGAAGGTTCAAGATCAAAACAATCATTCATCATCTGTAATGCCAAAGATAACTTTTATTCATGTGAGGATAACTCTTCATTTATGAGTTTAGATGGAGGGTTGCCTTACGATTTTCAAAATTAAAACGTCAGGATCTCTTCGAGGGGTTTTAACAAAGTTGATGAAGTGATTAAGGGTAATCATTGAAGACACATACTTGGAGGCATCCAGAAGGGTGACATTGAGCAAAGTTCCTGGATGGCCATCCAGAAGTTCAGGGTTTGTATTTTTCCTACGGAATACAATCTATGGTGTTACAAAAACATTGAAAGCAATCATGCATTTTACCTTGTTACCTTACCATTGTTAATATGTTCTTCCTTCATGCAAGGAAAGAATCCCAACCTGTTTTTCATTTCATTAAGGCAATTTTAACATGGGAAAACTGAATCATGTTGATATTGAAAGCTTTAGTTTTCATTCGTTTTCTAAATTTCTGGTTATTACATGGTAAACACATTTACCTGTCCTTGGATAAAACATCTCACTTGAGCTAATGACTCAGATTGAGGAGGCCTTCATGAAATTTCAGGTTTCTCTTGCATAAATTGCAAAGCACCATATACCGGCAGGGCTGTTTGGAAGAGGGAAGGGAGGGCCAGAGCCGCTTTTTTACGGCCAATTGTGATGTCATACATTTATGCAGAGGAAGGCCATATTATTTTACAGTGATTCTTTTCATATTTCTCTCCCTAAGAGAACGTGTAGCATCATTCATCTGTTTTCATATTTCCCTCATAACAATGATTCTTTCGATCCAGGCAAGTTATGCAGTGTATATTGAGCTCCTTAAGGAAGGCAATGACAAGCTATATTGTATCAGTAAAAAGTAAATACATTTTATATTCAGCATACATGAAAAATTCTTCGAAAGAAAACACTGAGTCAGCTGGACACTATACTTATAGCCTCCTTCTCAAGAAAAGTCCTGGACGTGCCTCTGTTAATAATTGTTTTTTCTTCTTTATTTAAATTTCTTTTAACTCTTATTCAGGAGTATCAAATTTTGTTAAAAGAAATGGGTGCATTACATATTTTGCTTGCCACACAAAGAATACATACTACTACTTTTCAGATATTAGATTGTTACATTGATGAAGGTGCACTAAGATTTCATTATTATTTTTAACATTCTATAACTATTAGTGTTATCATATTCATTTTAAATTCATAATAAAAAAATATATTAAATGGATTCAATTTAAATCTTCAGAAACTCCCCAATCAGATTGAAGATTTTGACAATTTTTATAGACATGTTATTCTCATGTGCTGCTTACAATAAAAAATATGAAATGTATCTCCTTAATTTTTGTTTTTACATTCACTGTGTTAATGAACTGCTGTGTACACTCAAGAGACATGTGCACTACACTGTATGCAACTCTGCTAAACAAGGGCAGAATTCAGCTTAAGGACTTGCTGGACTGAAGCATTCCAGCAGTTGCACTTCAGCTGAAGGAGGGAAAGGAAAAGTCGATGCCAAAGGCTTCTATTCAATGCAGACTATTAATATGTCCGCACCTTGGCAGGTGAGTGGTTAACTCACTGGCCTCTCAAACTCCCTACCGGTAACATCCTGGTCGAACTGCGTTCAAAAGAAGGGCAACCACAGAGGATCCACAGAGGTCATGTCATGACTGTGGCCTTCAAAAGCATCCCACATATTCTCAGCAAAATTAAATGCCTTTGCCAATTTCCCATCTTAAAGAGAACCCACGCTCTTCCAAACAGGCAGTTCAGATATAGTTAACCTAGTCTGACATCTGGCGAAGACTGTGAGAATTGTGCCCAGGTACAAGAAGCAATGTCCTAGAAGTATGCCTTGTCAAAAGATCCCTTAGACACACACACGGATTTGCTGGAGCCTGAATCAAAAATATACTAATGGAATCAAGGACAATGGCTGACTCTTTGCACATTATTTACATAAAAAAAAGAGATAATAATAATAATAATAATAATAATAATAATAATAATAATAATAATAATAATAATAATAAAATATTTATTATATCTCAACAGAAAAAAATAATTGTTATGAAAAATCATCTGAAACATTGTGGAATTTAGTGAATGCAACACATAATATATTTGGCATATATAAATTATACATGTGTACAAATGAATGAATTTATGACTTACTGAACAATATATTTTCTGACACACAAACATTCAAAGAATATTGGCTTAGGGTTTTAATATTACACTTTTATTTTACATTAATTTACTCAAAACATGACACAAGCTTTATGAAAACTGAATGTTAATGGAAACTGATTTATGGAAATTTGTATATTGTGGTCTTATGACCTCCTCCTCCTCCCTATTTATCACATTAAATATGTTGTTCTCAAAACCAGGCAAGAAAAAATACTATGTCCCATTTTCTTCTTCTGCCAATCAGTCACAAAATACTATATTCACCACAGATGAGTATACAGAAATATAAGGACAATTTTTCTAAGCAACTTTTTAGTATTTGTCATTGATACAGTCTTTAAATAAATCACATAATATTTTACATAATCTTATTCTCTTTCAATAAACCACTTTCATGAAACTTACCCCATAATTAATCAAGACTCAAATAAAAAAAAATTCATGGAATGTACAATTTAAATGTCTAAATAAGGAGAGTAGAATGAAAACATCTAGTTAAAAATAAGTCGGTAAAGTGTAATCTCATTAATTTGTTAGTAAGAATTACACAAAATAAGTTCTTCGTAATAATCAAATTTTATAGCAATATTATTATTCTTTAAATACAAATTTTCTCTTAATACTTTATCATTTTTATACAGATATGTCACCTGAATTTTAAAGAAAGAATTTCAAGTATACCCTACAAGTGTTTATAGTATAAGGTATACACACTGTGCATAACATACTTGTTTAGAAAAAAGGGTTGAATAAGTAATATATAATATACTAGGAGGCAAAACTATTGAGTCAGATTTACAATTTGAATTTTTAACTCTAAATTGCAAAGAGCACTTGCAAAAAAATTGAAACTTTGAGATTGCACTTTACCTGCATTGATTTGACAATATTGTAGGTACATTTGAAAAGAACTGTGCACTTCAAAACAAAAAAGGAAACCAGAGCCCCAAATAAAGAATTACATAAGGAACAGATTGAATTTAATACATATTGCCCAAATCAAACTTAACTTACTTATATCTTTGTAAATAGTGAAATAAATAACTCAATATAATCACAATCAATAAACATTATTTGGCAAAGTAAGAAAATAAGTATTTAACCTATAACCCTCACAGAAAACTAGGAATGTAACCATTTATTTTGTATTCAAAATGATTCAACATTTGTTCTGACAATTCAGGTCATGCAATGCCTGGTAGTTTAATGCATACTGGTTACTGGTTACAAACACAGAGATTCAATGCTGAAATCCAATCATAAATTGGATCTTTTGTAGCGATATACTTTGCCACTTATAATCTCATTGTCAGCTTACAAGCACATTAAAGTTTGTTCATTGTTTTTTTTTACTTCAAAATCCTTAGAATAATGTCATCTTTAAACCCCTGACAAGTCAAATATTGCCAAGAGCTGTGTACAAATCTTGCTCAAATACATCATCACAAAAGCATTGGAATATTATATATCACCTTTGGGTCAGTGGCCCTATCCTCTTTTGTAAACAAAATTAACCTCACTCACAAAGTGTTTTGAAAGTAGACTGATAGTTTTTACGATAACGAGCATCCTCATCCTTCTCAGCGGTTTTCTTCTACAAAATACACCAAGACCACTGGCAATGACTCAAGTCAATGTATTTGTGCATCCTCTTTTAATAGGCGTTTATGGATGTGTATGACATACAGAGCCAAAATGATTGACTGATTGGATTAAAGGAACAGTACAACTTACTCTCTTCTTAGCTCAAAAGCACCTTAGGGAATGAATTTCATCAATCACTTTATACAACTAAAATCTGACATTAGAAATTAAAAATTATTTATCACATCTTGAAAATAGTTGCAGTTACGCATTTTCATGTCCCAGTTTTAGAAATCTTTAATAATTATAATCTATACAAATGTAGAGCTTTTCACTAAAATCTTCTTTGAATGATTCATACTACTCTTAAAAAGCTCTATCAACACTCATTCAAAGAACAAAATATTTATGACAATTTCACTTTTGTTCAAACACTCGACCAACAGTAAAAAATTGGAAACACTTCTGAAAAACTGTACATTGTAATGTGTGAATGCAACGTTACAACACACAAATTCTAATGGAACACCTTACTTCCAATGTCAAACAAAGGTAATTAATTCTACCATACAATTGTTCAGAATAAATTCCTGCCCATTTGGCAAGAAATACCATGAACACAGAATGTCTTATTCGTCACACAATTAAAGCTCTTCAACAACTGTAAACCATAATTACAATAATTCATGAAAAATTCATCATTTGGGAGGAAAAATATTCCCAACAACAATGATGTCTATCTTCTGCTCCAAAATGCAAGTTATTGAGTGGAACTATGAAATTATAGAACTGATAACAGAGAAAGAATTACTTGTTTGTCCCAATCTGAAGTTACATTCTCCAAACACATTATGCATTTCGGTGTTCAGTAAAAGTCGAAAATAGTTTAAACAAGGGTGTCAATTTATCAGCACATGAATCAGAGAGTTTGCAAGAGATGCTTTGTAGATCTTTAAGTCCTGGGTTCAAGACCCAATTATGCAGGTTTTCCCCGGAAAAATAACAAGATCGAAACTGACTAGCCTGGTTGATAATGCTGACAGCTGATCCAGGCAGATACCAAGGGAGTACCTAAACTGTATTGCATTGCACACTCGTTCCTAGCCCACATACAACCTTCATGATTTGAGCAATGGACTGATCCTCTATTGATCTAGAACAGGGGTTCTCAACAGGGTCTGTATTGAACAGGATGTGCAACTGGGTTATTACAAAGGTGAAAGTCCCCTGCATCCAGGTCAGGCGAGAACTGTGCACCTATTGCATGCACTCTGCCTGGGTCAACATCCTCTTTAATATAAAAATAGGTGAAGTTAAGATTTACGAATTTTTTCTAGTAAATTCAGAAATTCAAAATCATTCTGATTTGATTCACTGTGTTATGCAGGGTACAGCCTGATATCATGCATGGTTCCCTCCCCCATCCCCAATTTTAGTGCAATCGTGCAACTACCGAGTTCAACAAAACAGGGCCACCTGTAGATTGCATGAGTAATGAAAATATGGCTCGCAACCTTAATTAAGGTTTTGGTTGTTGTTCTTGAAGTCTTGCAAGATGGGCACTCCTGGTATATACCCCCCGGGAGATTAATGAAAGGGGTAAACTATTATCAAGGAGTCGATTGGTGATCAACAAAGAAATAAGAACCAGTCCCTGATCAATATATTCAAGATTGCATTGATTAGAAAAAACACTTAATTGCTATCTGATATAATGCAAAAAAAACTTTAATAATAAATTCCAAAGTCGCTACTCCTCTTTAGTTCTTCCTAAGGAGTCAGGATATTTAGAAAATACAAGAAATTATAAGTATTTCACTATGATACCGTGATGTGCAAGAATGTAATACACCCTGGAGAAATATTATGGCTAGTACTAAAAAAACACTGAACATTTTGTAACCAACAAAGAGGATCAGAGACTCAGCTACTCAATAGTGGAAGCCTCTTTGATTATTATAAATACTGATATTTACAAGAATATTGGTGTACAAAATTGTTATGTTTAATGTATTTATGTGCAATTCTTTTTGACACGGCAATTGATACTGGATACAATAGAGAAAAGGTAAGGAAGATGATAAAACAAACAATTTAATTAAAAGGGGGGTCAATGAAAGGAGGAGGTTAGGAATCCCTGTCATGTATCCACGAAGTGGCAACAAGCTGTGGATGAACAGATACCATCAATACACCAATATACATACATTGTGGTGTATAGCACTTCACATAAATTAAATATTCAGCCCCCTCCTCACATCTGGCAACAAGGGTGCCTACAGGTTCTGCAGATTTCATTTACCTAAATGAGTATGGAAGCTATTGATCCATGGTTCCACAAAAGTTTTTGTGGAACATGCATACATCCATATTTATGTAATAAACAAAATACTGTATTTACATGAATACAAGCCCCCAGCTAATTTTGAAGAAGTCTGATCGTTTTTAAATTGTAAAATATTTCTCATTATTTAGTTGAAATAAAATTGCAAATTGTCTAATGAACCAGAATATTGCCTTGTTGATTAGAAAGTTAAAACTTTCTTCCTGAGCTATTATTTTCTTGTTCCCTACAGAAAATATAATTATCGTTTTTGCCGCTATCCTCATAAACTTCATATTTATGAACCCTTGCATTATAAGAAGCCCAAAGGCTCCCAGCTACAGCCCAACTGCGTGTGCTAAAACCCTCAGGTATGGAAATTTTCCGTTTGTCAATACTTTCACAACAATCAAAGGCTTAATGAGAGCCTATGTTCCTACTGATCAGTTAGTGACACCAGTCAACTTCAGGATAATAAATCAGACTAACATCTGAGGGAAAAGTTGAAGAGTTAAATTTCAAGCAATGTGGCATGGCCAAATGGCTGGCTGTCCCAAAAAACACCACAATGCATAATAAATTTATAAATAACGAATACAATGACAAGGCTAGGAGGCAGTGGAATACACTATATACCAGCGTGGCTTCTTAACTGAAAAAAATTATATTCTTCCTACCATGTGTAAGGAATTAATGAAAATTCAGACTGAAAAACATGCAGCCAAAAATAACATACTTACTATCATTTAATATCAAAATGAATCATTATTTTCAAATTTCCTTTTTGAGACATCATTATGAATCAGCAAATCATTCCAAGCATGCTTAGCAAACTGATCAGCAAAGGAATACTTCATGTAGTACAAGCTATGTAGAATTATGAATTTCACAAAATCATCATGCTCGATAGAAGTACATCTAAAATTCTTTGATTTCAATTTCTGAAAATATTAGATATTATATTCATTAAATAATAACTAACTGTATCTTTAAAACTTCAGTGTTTGGTACAAAAAAGCAATACTTCTTCATCAATGCTTTTAAGATTAGTTAAATTACCCTTTTTGTATCTCTGGGAAATGCATAATTCAACAAAATTTAATAAAAATTCATTTATCGACTTTCACTGTCTGAACTTAATTTTTATGAAACAGCTGTTGTAATAGAGAGTTACTATGATACAAGTGTTTTAATAAGCTGTGGCATACCACAATATTCAGTTTAGTAATGAAAAGGAAAATGTTAATGAGTGTTTTATAGTTATACACGGCCTCAAATTAATTATTCCAAAATCATTCTGTTATATTTTGCAGGATAAATAGTAAATTTAAATGAAAATTATAGATCCTTGGAATTTTACAAACTGGATAAAATGTTAAGGAGGTTTGTAATGTCTTATTAAAATGTAGGATTGGTTATCAAATTTGCTTTCATGGCCACATTTGATAATTTTCCAATCTCATTTTGTAATAAGATTCTTATGACACTTATTTTATTAATAACTATTACACGAACCACATTTCCTCACCATGACCTATGCTGTTCTCCTAGAAACAAAAATACATTTACAATAAAACAATCCACATTTTGCAAGGCCTTACTCAAATGTGACTGTTCATAAACATCACAATATTTACTTCCATACAAAAGAGCTCAAATGCATCACTTAATATTTTATCTCAGTGTATATTTGCTACTTATACTTCCTTAAGCAAGACTAGACTAAATACATACAAGTTTTATGCAAGACAAATATAATTCTGGTTTCCCACAAAAGACATCCTGGAGAAACCTGAGTACATTTTTACTTATATTTACAGTGTATCATAATATAACACAGAAAATTAGAGTGTGAAAATATTTATATTACAATAAAATGTGTGCAAAAATTAACAAACATCACACTTCCAATTACCTTGAGATATCTATTGAGTTCATTGAAACAGTACTCTAAAAAATGTTCAGCAACATCACCAAAATAATGAATTAAAACTATTTCAAATAAAAATATCTTTAGAGTTTGTTTCATAAAACATTTATATTCACATCTTATTGACGCTAACATGTTCCCAATCTCCTTCCAAGGACGAACAAGCATCGGATGACTTGGAGTCAAGGTCATCTACGCAAAGAGTGACAGGAAGCTGAGTGTGTCGCAACAGGTAACTCTTCTTATCCAACGCCCACAAACCATCATTTAACGTAGCTGAAATAATTATAGAAAACGTCCAATAATTTTATTGTTTTTTATGGATGAGTACAAAATACAACAAAAATTAAGAGTCCTATAAAGATCTGAAGAAGGCATTGGCCCATCAAAATTTTTAAATTTCCCTTCTATACACAATATTTGTAACTGTTACAACTACTCTCTTAGAAATCAAAATAGTCCTAATATATGTCTGAAAGAGATATATGCAAATAATTTTAAAGAGTTTTTGATGATCAATTCTTATTTTGTTTTTTAATGAACAATAGTGTGTACTGGTAAGCAGGATTAATAATGACTAAACTGCTTACACAGTTTATATCACTGTTACTCTATTCAACCCCAATGCTCATGATAATACAGCAATGTCACATTAGCATCAATTTGATGATGTAATTATATCATAACTATATATTTGTTATAGTACAATAGTAGTACTATATAGTTACATCATCATCACTTGCATGGCTGACTTAGCATTAACATAAATATTCCAATATTCTCCTTATAACAAAACAATAACCACAACAAGCAAAATTCTTATTAAAATACATTTAACATTTATTCAAGTACATACTGAATAGTGCATTCACAAGTTTTGGAAGAGTTTACTTTTTGGACTGGCTTTCTCAGTATTTTATTATGAATAACAACATACCGAAAAATAACTGTCCATAAAATTAATTTCAATAAATCCTTAACCCATGGTGTGGAGATTAGGATGCTCACTTTCCCCCTCTGAGGACATGGGTTCAGAGCCGCCAAAGGGCCTGTGCAGTTCCCCAGGGCTCTCCTGCTGCCCCTCTCTCTGCATTCTCCATCATCCCTCTCGTCACTTTCGCATTCATCTTGCAACTTAAAAAGCTCCGACTACTACCAAACCTGTGTAACCCAGTAGTGAAACAGTTGCCTTTGGCAGTCTCCTCACAAAAGAGTCTTTGATAAATAATAAAATCTCAGTTAGTGTGTGTTATTTACAAATATGTAAATAATATTATATACAATTGTGTTTAAAAGATAACTAAAATTTTTTTTAAAAACTATGTAATAATTGATACTATGATTGGGTAATGACACGTGAGGGGGAAAACCTAAATTAATGAATGAAAAGCACAATACAAGTATGCAAAGTGTAGTGCAGTGTGCAATAATATTAACAAAACAGAAAATAAAAACACATGGAGTCAGGAAGTCTATACTATGAGGGCACGTGTCAAGTAGAGTCTGCAAAAATATGTAGTATGAAATGGCAAAATATGTTCAGAAATATGTGTTGAAAATGGTAAGAATATGTAACAAACACATAAAACAGATACAATATTTAATATCGAAATACCTTATTAATAAACTGTAAAGAAAAATATGTAAATGTAAATACACACCATAAGAAATTACATAATATGTAAATAGGACTTTGGAATTGTTTTCAAGGAACATTGACAATTATCCATGGAAAATCCATTTTCCTTAAATTGTTATTATGCACTACTTTCCTAAGAAATTTTTATGTACTTATAAGTTTTTATTAACGACTTTTATAATTCTATTTTATAAAAGGGGATTTTGAATGTTTAGTTTTTCAGAAGTTGTAACATAAATTATTTTTTTTAGGAATAAGTCATTTATTGTGACTGTGACTACTCACTCGCGACATGTAGCAAAATAACATATGCTGTAGGTAAGTCATTGCCGTAGGTAAGCAAAATCATTGTATTTCTTAATTTTTATGAACTATTAAATATGTTTATTAAAATATTAATTGTCTTTAATATGAAAGGGATATCAATATTAATTATTTAAAGAATATTTGAAAGAAGTACTAAAAGTAGTTTTGTGATCAAATGGCACATGCTATATCTTCAGAACTGGCTTTTTTCCCCCAATGTGTAAAAATTAATATTTTAGGATACTGAAAATAATTTTTTTAAGACTACCATCTTTTTTAATAGATATTACACCTCATAAAAAATAAAGGTGTAATGGAAACTTATTGAGATGTTCTTGATGATAATTAAAGAGAAAAAAAGAAAACATAATATCTATACACACCAGTAAGGAAGTCAACAGAACCAGGTATTTTCTTCCAGTAGTCTCCCATGCAGTTTGTTTGCGAGATGCCGTATCTTCTGTACACCGAACCTCCCGCAGACAAAGCCCATACAGCAGACTCGCTACACAATTCACACACACAGGATAAGTGACAAGATTTATTTACAGTCAGGAAAGGGATTGGCTATTAAGTGCAAACATACAATTGTACTCTTGCATGCAATCACATCTACAGAGAAATCTCATTGGTGACATCAGGAATTGGCTTGCACTTTCCTTCACATTCATTGTTTGAACACTTTTGTTGAACTATGCGAGTGATTGATGGAATTGGCCAGTTAACGAAGTATGAATACAATCAATAGTTCAAGCAAAAATAGGTTAATTTTGTTAGAAACATTAAAATGATATATACTGCATATTACACTACAATCATTACAATATATAGAGAAAACATTTTCTTGAAAGTTTCAAAGTAGTAAGTAAAAATAAGTACTCTGAACTAAATTTTAAGTAATCATCCTTAATATGATTTTACTGCCTAGGTCTTAGTTTTCATTGGTTTCAGACATACCACAGGTGCAAGTCACTTACCTCACCGTGAGATCAACAGCTTCGATGCCTGAAACCAGGGACCAGCCTTTGCCCAAGGGGAAGTCGGGGAGAATTTGCTGCCGCACAAACACACTCCTTTTCTTATCCAAGGCCCACACCATAAAGGACTGGGGGCCTACGTAAACCTGCCATGGAAACACATCAAGCTTTTTAGCGATGCTTGGATTCTACACCAACTATTTAACAGAAAAGAATAGAAATATTGTTGCATAGCGATTGTTAATCCAACCAAGAGTTTAATGCAGTTGAAGACTTCTGGCCAAAGTACGTATGGTACGGAACATGTCTTGTCCTTGATGATAACAAGGGCTTTTTGCCTAAGACATAGTATTCTTCCATCTGTGTAATGTACACCACCAAGACTTTGAAAATCAGGTAACGCAACTATTTTCTTTTACGTTTCACAAAGTTCTTTTGAATTATGGCTAGACAGAACAGCTATTTTAAGTGGACATGGTGCCTGTTCTACGCTAAGGTATCTGCCTCTTCTTTTGCATTACGACATACACTTCTGGAATATTCCTTTCACACCATACCTTTGTAAAGCTTAACTTGCATTCTGGTTTCTCATCTGCTGGAATCCATGCTGGTGCAAAGGTGGGACTTGCCATAGAACGAGGAGATCCAATCGTCATATACACATCCCCTTGATCGCTACAGGCCCAGAGTGTGTCACTGCCACAGGATATGTGCGTGAAACGGATGTTCCCTGTAAAAAACTCTGTATGGCCTTCACAGTTCTCTTACAAAGAAAAAAGATCTTGGGCAAGTCTTATCATTAACCTTACTAAAAAAACCTTTCGGCAGTGCCGGAGCTAGAGTACATGAGTTATTTTATTTCAACAAATAACAAAAATTACAATGTTGTAGCAAGAAAAAAGTTTTGGAAATATAAATTATAGTTTTAATTAAGACTCCTCATGGGGCCCCAGGCAATCAGTTGCCCAGTCTGCCCATGTCTAGTGCTGACACTGCATTTTGGATTGCTTGATACATGCGTGACAGCTACAATGCACAATATATGCGGCTGAGCCATGCAAAAGGGCAGAGCAAGTTTTGGACGACGCTCTTCCTCTGAGCACTTTCTTTTGTTTCTAGCAGAGAGAGCTTAGCTTTTCTCTAAATACTATACTAAGAATTGATGATGGTGTTTTGAATTTATAAGTCACCATCATTATAAAACTGTGCAACCGCGCTATGGGGAATTGGATGGGGAATTGTTCCCTAGACCTACATCCAACAAATTAACAAGTTTCTCAATTGTGACAAAGGAAACGCATTACTGCCACACATATTCCAATTGTGTGTAACTCGGAAACAATGTGTCCAAGGTCCTTAAAACAGGTTTTCATGACCCTATGGAAAAATGAGTTCTGTGGGGACACAAGTTTGGGAGGGAGAGGGGTCATATTGGGGAACTGGAGGGGGATAGATGAAGCTTGACTTATGTTTCTGTAGCAGTACTCTACAAAAGGAGACCCTTTTTGAACCTTGTTTTTCATTCTTAGAGATATAGCTCTTCTGGGTGTGCTTCTGGAGTTAAAGCTAGGACTGTCCCGTATGAAAAGTAACTTGAAATCTATGTTAAATTTAATGGAAAAAATACTGACAAAATGATATTCTATAGTAAAATTAAAGTGACAATTTTATTTTCTGCAAAATTAAACCTCAATGTTAGCAAAATTGGAATACTTACTCGCATACAATACCAGGGTAATAAAGCTCTAACACACAGTTTAGGGGGTGGCCTTCAACAATATAATCCAGTGTTCAGCCTTTTACCTTTTTAAAACGATAAAAGTGTGGAATATTCACATAGCGGTATCTCAATCACAAACAGTTTTATTTCTGTACTTTTCATGAATGTCAAAACAAACTTTCACCTCCTACAAATACCCCAAACCAAAGATTTGTGGTACCTCAAATTCTACATTCTGACATTCTGAAACGTCCTGCCCAATGAACTTCAGTAGAGCATTTAATAAAAAGCATTTACATACTACCGGTTCAATTGTAATCTCATTATCACAAGCTCAACGACTCATGAAGTGTTGCCCGGCAAAAAGACAAAATATGCACTACAGGCTGCAAAGCACATTCAATTTCGCTCCACTGAAAGGCCTGCAAATGGAAGTCTTCAACTCACCATGACCAGGGAAGTGGAAACATAGAAGGGTGGCCAACCTGCCCTGAGTTATACGTGAGACTTGCAAGAAAACAAGTATCAACTAAATCAAATTATAGAGGGTATAAACTTCAGAAATTGATAAAAATACTGAAGTTGTAAAAGTAAAACCAACCAAGTGCAGGATTATGTCTTGAAAAGGAAATATAATTAGTGGCTTAAGCTAATGTGAGAAATGAACTACATGAAATAAATTACAGAAAGCAATTTTTAGTAATGGCATTAGGAAAGACAAATTGCACAAATGCTTAAATTGACAAGGGCTTAAGTGCATTTCCAAAAATTGTTTACACATTACAAAAAAACATCTTGGGAAGTTTTACTATGGTATAAAAAAACTAAGACACAGAGAAATCATACCCAATTGTGTCAAGTTTATTCTTTTCCAACAGGTATCTGACATGAGAGTTGTATATAGTTGCCGAACATAAATTTGGCCCTCTCCTGACAGCAACCATATGGACTGTGGAGTTGCTGACAAGCAGATTACGGAGTCTGGAATAGGAATTGCCTACAAGAGAAGAATTAATATTGTTACATAAGCAAATACAAGACAATAAATAGGGTCATACATTGAAACGTGTCGTAAGCAGTCACTAATGGTTCTGGCAAAAATTGGCCGTAAATAGAGGTGGTTGCTTAATCAAGGTTATGTAGGTCAAGGAAGTGTAGAGTAGATTAAATTGGGCTAATTGTAACTGTAAAATAAAGTATGTTGTTGGTATAATCATTTAATTTACCTTAGACTACAAAGTACAATTTAAACAACACACTTCCCCTTAATTAAACAG
The DNA here is from genome assembly GCA_017312745.1 of Gryllus bimaculatus. Lineage (NCBI taxonomy): Eukaryota > Metazoa > Arthropoda > Insecta > Orthoptera > Gryllidae > Gryllus > Gryllus bimaculatus. Next base: position 1,492,142 of record BOPP01000195.1, on the reverse strand, counting down.
GCAAATCTTTTCTTACAGGGATTTTATTAATTTTTCACAAAAAAAGCTGTGTCGAGATGTTTGTTTAGAATAACTTACATCTTTTCTTTTCCACATAGGTTCCAAAACTTCACAAAAATGTGTCCTTTGTGTTTTATAATTTATTAAATTTGTGTTCTATCGCACTTGAAAATGTAAGCACATTTTCAAGCTGAAACGTTTCTCATTTTCGAGGATCACATGCCCACTAGTGTCGAATGTCTTTACTTTCATGAAATGCACTTTCTGACTCTGCTGAACTGAACTCACAAAGAAATTAGACTTGTAATTTACTGGGGACACGGCTGTGCCACAAAATAGTATGGTACCACCATCGGTTTGGTGTTGTGCATGCAATATACATGCGAATGCGTTATTTCATAGATACTTTTATTAAAATCATTTGTTTTTATCTTAAACAGATGTTAAACCCTCGCCAGAAGAGAGACTCCAACGCCATTGAACCAATTTATCTGACAATGCATCAAGTCAAGAAAGGTGTTGAATCACCAATAGGCCTGCATCTACCATTCTTCCGTTTCTTATTCTATTTCGGGTCAAAATCACTAGAGATGATAGCTTAATAGAGGTCAAATTACACATGAAAATTCACCTACACTAAGCTTACACAATAATTACAAAATTCCACCGGTTGCTTGGCCTACTGGACACTCAAAAGTGTGAATTTATACACGTCTTATGGAAGCATCAAGCAGTTCCACGAAAAAATTACCTTTTACGGCAGTGACCACTTAATGAAAGTGGCCTTCGGAACAGGTTTCACTGTAATTTTACCTTAACACTAACTATTATGCTTCTCATCTAGACCTCATTACATAGCTTAGGCTTGATAGGCTTACAGTTACACAATAAAATTTAAGAACATAAGAAATTTTAGACACTTACTTTTAGCCTAATAGCTCTGGCTTTCAATGATCAACAAGGCTTCACTTTTTTGAGATAGAGATGAATTTGCTCTCCTCTGAGTCCAAAACATTTTCAGATATTTTCTTCAAATTTATTTTCCTTTTATCTATAGATCTTAATCCATCTTTTAGAGTCATTTCATAATATTGGGAATACTATTGTTTATTTTAATATAAAATACAAAAAAGTATAAAAATATTAATACAGCTTTGTTCTTTGCCTTTAGTGAATTTTTTTATACTTTCTCACAAGTGACATTCCTGCAATAATTCTTAGTTCTTTAGAGCAGCATCCACCTTCTGTCATTGCTCCTCCCAGAAACTTTACTTTGTTGTTTCTAGTGCCTCACCATCTCACTCACAGTATCTCTCTTCCAGTGCTTTTGTTGCTCTGATGGTCTGTTTTCATTTAATTTCAGGGTGAGACCTGATTTCAGCTTTTTCTTCTGCCACAATCTCAGCTTTTCTAGGACTTCCATGTTTTCTCTTACAGCATCATTTGCATATCAAATATTGTTCATTTTGCCATCCTTTAATTCATATGCTGAATTTTCTTTTGGTCAAATTCCACTAGCCTCATAACATTTAGTACATTAAAATTAAACAGACCTGCAGGATGTATTCTTGTCTAACTTCCTTGGTAACTATAACTCTTACTTTTTCCTTCAGCTAATTGGACTCTTTCTGTATAATCTCTTAACAAAGTTATTATACATCCTGGCATGCCCATGTTTATTAGGGTAATGCATAACATTATGATCTACATTGTAAAGTCATAAAAACAGTTAAGTGTACGTTCTTTGGAATTCTCTTCTCTGTTTTCTGCCGAAGGTTTCCTCACTGATTGTGCCCCTTCTGAAGCAACATGCTCTTCTGGTAATTCCCTTTCCAGAATTGGTTTAGGCCATATACTTTTAAATACTTTTTAATTCTTACCTTGGCAGCACCATTGTTCTATTGCTGAAATGTGTATGTGATATTGCAATCCCTTTCATACTGGTAGTGCATTTATTTCAATTATCTTTAAATTATGTTTTGCCTGGAAGTTAGAATATTGCCATTACTATTCTTAACTGCTGCTACTGTATATTTGAATTCTCTTGTCGAGACTCTTATAAACTGAAACATTTCTTTAGGTCTCAAATTTAGGTTATATTTTTTTGCTTCGATATGTATATCACTTATGAATTTATCTTTATCTTCTCTTGCTCTATATTGGAATATTCTGTTTGGTTTACGTACTTCACCAATCAAACGCTTGGTTTGTAATCCTTCACTCTTTCATCATTTTGATCACTTGGGAACATGGAGGAACTTTCCATAATAGTTGTGGGTGCAAATCATCTGATTCTAGCTTATCATTAATCAATTTAAAAAATCAGATCATTACTAATCCAAATGGAATTAAAAAAGCTTATACCAAGTCATTTTGCAACTTCAGAATAACCATGAGATATTCCAAATTAGATTAGATAGATGCAGGTTAGGAAAGACAATTTGTAATATATTTGTTAAAAATATTTTTTTAAATTTGAAACTCACATGAATGTTTCCTGATGTGGGATAGTAGCAAAAGAAGTCACCAGCCTCCGAAAGCAACCACAACTGGCCTTTGTCGCGAGCCATTCCTCTGGCCGTGATTCTCTGCCACCTATAGTTGGGATTTAAGTTCTTCAAGTTCACTCGATTCCACTGATGACCTACAAATAGCAAAACTTGCATGCAATATAAATGTATTTACAAATAGTGATATTACAATATGATAGTTACAAAGAGCGTTAGCAAGGATAAGAACTTGGAGTGTTTGATGATAGATTCTATGTACATGTAATGTATTATTCTCTTTGTAATAATTACTGTGCAAATGGGGACTTCATTTTTAACTTGCAACCAGTATTTGGAACTTCAGGTAGATGTCATGGTCTCTTGTCAACTAACCTTTGACATCCTTCTACTTTTAGTGACCAGCTAGCATTTGGATGCCCTTAGATTTCAGGACGAAGGAATGCAGCTGTTTTGGTTGGAGGAAACATTATTTTAACCTTGGGCAGAGTGTATAAACCTTGAGCAGAGACTTTGGGCAGCAATTCATTTTCATTTCATTCATGCTTGTAAAAACTCAGGTTCAGAAGAGAAGAATTGTTTTGATGATGTTGACAGTCAAATGGCTGAAATTTATGTCAGCACTAAATCATTTTTAAGATGTCAGGAAATGTTTCAAGAAAAATTTTCAAAATGCCACTTCCCAATAAGTCAATAATTTATTATTTATTAATATTTTTAAATATTGTGTGCCTTCTTATACAACATCACCACCTCTACAACTAGAACCCCAACCACCACTACAAGCTTCAATATAATGTTTCTTAAGGTATCTTTCTGATTTTTTTCTGAACTCATTTTCATTAAATACTTCTTGTTCTAGTATTGTAATGTTGCAGATAATAAATTGGTAAAACAGTCATAACTTCCCTGTACATTTGCAATATCATAGTTCTGATGTCTAAACCAAACAAGATACAATCAACAAAAATAGGCACTTTGTCTTCCCTGCTCATGACCTACCCTACCCCAACTTACATTGTCCTGCCCTGCCTCACTCAGCGTGAAAAAATTCTAGCCTTGGATCTGACCAGTAACGAGAACTGGCAGTGTAGCTGACCACCCTATGGCTTGAAAGGTAAAAACACAGAAAAGGAAAGTTGCTTCAGCTTCTGACCTCCCCCTGGGCCGCTGCTGGCCGTGGTTTCACCTTGACTGGAGGCAAACGTGTAGTTGCCAAATTATGACAAGATCAGGAGGTCACGGTCATTGGTTGTGGGTAAAAAAATAAAGACAACACTGTTTATGTACAGTCTGTAATTTTAAATTGGGACACCTAAATAGGATATGTAGAACTAGATGGAAAAAACAGAGCATACTCATTTAATTACCTTCAATATACAAAGTAGGGGCACTGGGAGAACAAAACAAATGCTGGTAAAAACAATAATGTACTAAAACAATATCTGATTGAAACTATACAACAAATTATTAATAATCAACAAAAAGTATCAATTTTGTATCAACACATTTTTTTCTTAATACTACAAATGCTCAATGTGTGATTCACTCATTATCTTTCACACAAGTAATATGTTCCTAACAAACTGTCTCTAGAATGTAGAAAGCAATTTAGATAACAGCAAGTTTAATTCAGCAAGTGTCGTAGCAAATGGTGGTTCAAAAGTTCACTTCTTGGTGTAACCCCTTAGAAAAATCACATTTGGTGTTATCAGGAGTTAGTGATAACTAGCACATCAATTCTTGATCTACCCAATCTTACAAATGAGTCCATCACTTGAAATTTGCATCACTGCATTTGAATTGATTTACCAGATGGTGGGCCAGTACCAAATCGTATATGGAAATGCTCCAGAAAAACCATTACAGATGACTTGCAATGAAATTTTAGAATGTTTTATGTTATTCACTGGCACTCATTTCAGCTCGAGTACACCCTGGCAGAAGTCAGCTCAATTAAAATGAAAAAGTATAGTGACAAAAATAAGGATTATTTCTCAGTAAATGATTTTAGAAAAGCTGTTTTGTATACTTATGTTTTCATAATAAATAGTAAAGGAAATTGGAAATATCTTTGACTTATCCTGACCTGAATTTAAAAAATTTTAACTAAAATTTTCTTAAAATCTGTATTTGAGATATGGAATCTTCTTTTGACATTAATTACTGAAATTACTGGTAGCCATTTTTGTCATTTTGGCTAGACTACTCCCGGACAGAAGTCAGCACAATTAAAATGAAAAGTATAATGAAAAAAAAAAAAAAGTATTTGGTCTTAAAAGGACTTCAGGTGTAGAAATTTTTCACAAAAAATCTTTGAAAAAAACAAAAAAATATTTGTTTTTGTTTTATATCGACGTGCATTCTTTCATGAACTTTTTGGTAAATAAATTGCATTTTGAAAGGATCAATTTCGAACATAATACAACTTGAAGTTTTGTCAATTTGTTTTACCTTTTGTTTACAATCTCACAATAAAGGACAAAATTACTTACCAGTAAATTCAGTTTTGTTCATATGAATTTTGTCTGCCATTTTCTCAGATATCCACATAGCATTTCTTCCAGCAGCCATGATGACAGTTGATGACTGACGAAGGTTCTTCAAATAATTGTCTGTTAATTTTGTACAAAAGTGTTGCAGAGGAGTTGTAGGTTGAAATATATAATCACTGATAAGAATCTGCAACAAGCAATTAAGTTGAGTTGAGTTAGTTTATTCAGGTTGCAGTTATACAATACATATACTCCGCACCTCAATGAGGCTAAAGCCTGTGTGCAAACTCGCAAATCGCATTATGTACATTTTATCGCAAAATGTAGTACATTTGTAAAGAAATGAAAATATAAATAGAAAAGAAAGGAAACATTTTTATAAAGATAAATACATTAGCACTAGTTACATAAAAGAAAAGAAAGAAACTTTATAAAACTATACTTGATGAAACACAAATAAAAAAAAAAGTCAAAGAAAATCAAAAAATCTAACATATTTTCTATTTACAATACATATATAAAAGCTAAAATATAAATTACAATATGTGTAGTGTAACTTAGATGAAGGATTTCAATGCAAACAGGACATTACTCAAAAATGGTGTTCAGAACAATCTCAGAGGAGTTTCTCAACCAGTATTTTATCATACTTTTAGTTGATATACTATTTACATTCATGATTTTCAAATTATGTAGAAGCAAATTGTAAGCTTTTTAACGTCTGGAGGTTGCAAATATAGAGTTCTTTTATTGGCCTTCACTTTTGCTTCATGGATATTTTGTTAAATAAGAGAAATTCTCAAAGATAGACTTCAACATTAAAATATTTCCTAATATCAATTATTTTATTTTCTCTATATAAGATTTCTGAAGAGTATTTTTAATCCTTTTCAAATATGAGTTTAATAATTTGTTTTTGAATATCACTCAGTGGTTTCAAGGAATTAGCATAGACTCCTCCCGAAGCAATTATACCACACGTAGCGATAGACCAATAAAATGCATAAAATATCATTAGAAGTTGTTTTGTATTAAATAATTTAGTAATTTTATAAAAAATATAAATGAGATATCTTAATTTATTAACAATCTTTGATATATGGTAACCCCATTTTAAATTGCAATCAATAAGTTTCCTATTACAATAAATAGATGGTTCAAAATTAGTAAAATGTATCAATTCACCCATTTCAAATGAAAACTAATTGTATTTGTATACAAAGCAATTAGAAAGATCAGTGTAATAAAAAAATTTGCATTTAAGGACTGTAAAATAATATTTATGACATTTTTATTTGTCAGGAAAGCATAATCAATAGCTTTTAAATAAAGGGGGTTGTGAAATAAAAGCCAATTAGTGCATATTTGACTTGTTCATTAAGAGAATTCCTCACTATTTCTTGTAATGTCAAGTATTCTAGTAAATGATGAAATCTGACATTTCTTATTTAAGAGGAAAATGTCACCTGATAATACTAACTACAGGAAAGAGCTGTGCAATCGCCCTTCGTTGATTGTCCTTGACACCACTACGAAGAAAGAAAGAGATTTTTCCCTTTTCTTCATAACAATAACAATAACAATAACAACAACAACAATAATAATAATAATAATAATAATATTGATTTTGCCTTAAATGTCCTATTATTTTCATAGGAACTATTATTTAATTCAACATTCTCACCTATTGCAATAATTAGAGGGAGGAGTTTAATGACTTAAAATTATCAAAAATGATCTTAAAAGTGTTAAAAATGCTCGAAAAACAAAGAATAATGACGTACAAAATTTGATCAAAACCACTTCAAGCTCTTGGATGTTACTGATTTAATTGAGGCTTCTTCCTTTTGTTCAAGTGAACTGATTTCGCAAACTTTCGGTTTGGACTGTTCTTTAAAAGAAAATCTCTGCCTTCATTCATTGCAAAATCGGACAAACTGAAAATAGTGCTGATAGGTATCACAGGAACCTTAGATTACATAGTACTCACAATGGCTGATATTTCAATCATGAGGGAAGAAATCAAATAGGCTATTCAGGAATTCTATAGTGAACATTTGTTGCACCTCGTAAATATTGTTTGAAGCAAGTACCATTAAAATGATGAAATCTGTGAATAATGCATTTAAGTGACGTAAAAAGGTAAAAAATTACTTATTAGTCAAAATTGACGAAAAATGCAAAAAAGTCCCATAAAATGGTTTATGTCTTCTTGTCGTAACATAAAATGAATTTCTATACTAAACAGCATTGTCCTAAAATGAAAAGAAAAAATTACAATTTATTAAAATTTGCCCCCTAGTAAAGCAATGGAGTACAAATTAAATCATAAATTTGGAGATACACGGTATAGTGACCATACCCTTAGTACGCAGGTCCTTTTACATTTGTACAAGCACACAATACATCAATATCTATCTACTGTTTGACACAAGTTTCAACTTCCCTTTTTGTTATCTAGTGACTTTACAGAAAGCTCACCCTGCAAACTGAAAATACAAGATGGCTGAATCAATAACTGAAAGGGAAATTTTAGAATAAACAACGTGCATATTTTAACTATTTCTGGATTGTGAAATTATGGATTCTAAATGAACTTAAGCAGAACAGTTCACAAAAGTAGTTTACTTTGTTACAATATTTCTTGCAAACAACACAATATGAATATTTCGAACACACTTTCTTTGATGATATTTATGTCACAACTGCAATTATATGAATTTGAAAAGCTCCGTAATCTTCTTCACTTCATCAGGTGAACAATGTTTCTGGCAATGACATATATACATTAACCTCTGAGCTCCAGAGAAATATTTTTATTTTTGACTTTCTAGACCAAAGTCATTCACCTCAGCTGACCATCAATCATCTTTACAGGTACAACATTGCCAGTTATTGTGAAGTAAGTGGTTGAAGGACTCAATGTAACACGAATGAGATAAACTCAGAGAATATTACTGACTTGCAGCAACAGGGTTACAATGGCTTTTTCCACAAATAAGAGAAATATCACAATACTCATTTATGGTGCAGCAGTGAGGGATTGGTGCAGTTAAGACACACCCCAAAACTAATTTTTAAGCAAAACCTTGAATAAAATACATCTGGTGAAGATTTCCTTTTTGGCCGGCTATTTGACTGCTAGTCATTATGAAAAGCTCAAACAAATCATAAATGAGGTTTGCTTCAATACAATGGCTCAAAGGTTTTGTGATGTTTTCATGATGCAACTGTGTGAAAACTATGGGGAATACACACTTAATGGTAACATGTTTTTGACTCTATTTCATGCTTTCTTTCACATAAAAAGAACTTTTACGAACATAAAGGAACCCCCTACATTATACATTACGTAACTTGATACAAATGACATGAAGTTTCCGGATTTACTCATATTGCACCCCTCTCTCATATTAGCGCTATGTATTACTCCTGCTACTGTCATCCCCATGGAATCACTGGCTAAACTTTGACAAATTATTCGGGCTATGACGAAATACTATAATAATCTTATTTTCACATTCCGCCAATTCCATTACTCCTCTCCTCTATTTTATCGTCTTCTCCTAAATTCACATCCTTCCCGTTCTCTTTCCCCTCGCCTCACCATCTTCATCCTCATTTTCTCAGTTTACTCAATCGCTTCTGAAATATATAATCATTACTAGAACCAGTGAATAATGCATTATTACAAGAAATTAAGTACGTTAACAAAATGTATTGGTAAAGCTTTTCACCTGCCACCACTGCGGAGACTTGACTGAGAAATCCTTTGTGAAGTGAATAACATTCTTTTCATCCACAACCCAACCGGTTCCTTGGCAACCAAGCACCATATCCATTACAGGAAACGGTACAGACACTTCCTTCCACGTGGTACCTTCAGGGACATCCACAGATATCCCTTCTCGATACAATACTTTGTCTGTACTTGTGAGGACCCACACAGCACTTTCAAAGCAACTGACTCGGACTGTGGGAAAAACACAACACACAGCCACAGGAGCACCGACCGGCTTCTCAGGCGTCAACCCTTTTTGAATGTAGACACGGCTGTCCAGAGTCACATACCAAGCCACTGTGTCATCTATGGCTACGCTCTGCACGTCTCGGGCTGCCACAATCCACTTCTCCCCAAAGGGCCCTTTACAAGACGGAAGCACAAGAGCATACGCAGTGCCCTTGTGCAGCTTCCACACGATTTTTGAATCTTCAGAAACAGAAATTTGCTCCCCTCGATCATCAGCCTTTTGCCACTTTAAGCTTAACCCGTTCACACCACTGTAGTGTATTCGACTGTTAGAATCTACACAACACACATAGTGGGCGCACACACAAAATCCTACAATGCTGTCAGGTGTTCTGTACTGAATCCAGTTGTCTGCACGCTCCGACACTTGGCATCCCTCTTCCAGAGTGTCAATGTCCATGGGGTGAGCAATTTCCAGAGAAGCGTGATTGCTTGGAGGCGCACTGCTCCCAGAGGGTGGTCCGTAGCTCAAAGTGCTGCCGATGGAGGCAAGTTTCTCATCCTGACTTTCTGTATTGTCATCACTAAGTTCCACACTGTTCCGGCGAAGGAGATCACATTCTATTTTTTCACTCATCGACACACCGACAGCAGACACAGGAGACAGCACATAAGTCTCAGAGGAAACCATGTTTTTATCCGTCTTCATAGCATCGACGCCTGACGTATTGCTCTCCTTGTCTGAGTTAGGTCCTTTCTCAAGGCACAGAGTGTCGAGTTTCAAAACTTCTGCAAGCAGCTTCTCCTTGTCCGCAACGTCTCGCTCTATAGAAGCAGGGCTCCTCAAGTCAGGCTGGATGCCCAGAGGCACGGTGTTCACTTTCTCCTCCGGATGATTACCAACTGTGAGATCGCTCGGTCGCGTGCCCTGTTCAGAGCAAGAACCGGCATCATCCCCAGGGAGGGTGCCTAGCTCACTGATAATGCTGTCTCCCAACCTGACCAGTGTCTCTTCTGATGAAGAACGCTTCAATGCGCATTCATTTGCACTGGAACTCGCTCGAGTAGACATGCCACTCCAATCGCTGCTCATATCCAGGCGTTCGCTGCTCCAGGGGTCCTCACTGTCTGAAACGTTGGAGCGAGCGCTGTTGACGCTTATGGTATCCGAGCCCGACTCTGCACCTGGAAGCAAATAATAAATTGTTGATGAAGGCTTTGCTTCCAAGAGATTCTACTTCCTAGATCATCGATCAACTGCTTTAAAGGAGGATAGAAACTTTTTATTTCCAAAGCATGCAGAAATTGAAAGGAAACTAAGAAGACTCCAGTCATATGAAACTGTGTATGATTTTATTACATATCCAGGAACTCTGAAAGAATTTGAAAACATTTGTATTACAAATTTTGTATGCCTACAAATTGAAAAGGAATACACCCACAAGTCACATAAGTTAATAAAAAAAGTTAGTACATCTCTCAGCCACATTTGGTGAAAATGAACAAATTGAATATGAGTGGGTTAGGTGGATTGGATCAGAAGATCACCACTTTCAGATCCAATATACAGTCAAAGAAATAATGGTGGCCTAATTTTCTGTGGAATTGTGCTTTGCTCATTCACAGGGGATTAAGAGCAGCTGCAAAATCTGTTTCTTCAGTTCTATTGGAATTTCAAAGGTTATCTGAAAAATGCTGGAGAGATTTATTTTTCCAGAAAGAAAACACGGCCCTCTAGAAACAACAGTACATACATACAATATCTGTAGGTTCTTGGTTTGATAATGCTTTTCAGTTCAATTCTTCACAGAACAAAACAAAATGTGCAATGAGTGTATCAAAAGCAAGGAAACGTGAATTAAATGCCATGTTGCACCACATGGACAGTGTTTTCATGGTTTTCCCAACAAGAGGAGATTTACAGTTACAATAATTTTGTGATGTTTGTCCCTTTTCTCTCTTAGGTTTTAGTATTTATTTTTCTTACTGAAGTATTAAATATTATTTTAAGAGGTTCAAATCGTGCAAGAATGTCCAAATTAAACACTGGCAGTCTCTGGACCCTAGAGCACTATTTTTCTGATTTCATCAGTGCATCAAGCATTGTTTCCTATTAAAAACTGCATTAAAAATTGTCTCCATTATGTCATGTCCTGGATTAAATCCGCATTCTAAATTCTCATGCTAAATTATTTCAGAAATGCATTTTACGTTTATACGTTTTTCATACTTATATATTCATAATAAAAGTCCCTTTAAGACTGTACAATGTTCAAATGTTCCCATAGAGGGGACAGGTAAAGTGTGAGGCAACCTTCGCTGAGTGCCCATAATTTTAGTGGAATTGGCATGCTCCAGAGCGCTCCAGAAGAGCAACCGCTCGGCTTCTGAGTCAACTTCCCGTTAATGAAACTTGTAATGTAGAAGCTCGACTTGGCCTATCTATGGGGACAAGATCACGCAGGCCTGAGGGGTGGTGGGGCAAAGTTGGCCACCCAGCTGCTTCCGGCAAAAGACTTTAAACAATTTCAGTTGCAGTGGAAAGAAAACTAGAGACTGTTGATAAATTTGATTTTCGAGAAACCTATATTTTTGACCTTTTAAAATTTCAATCACATAATTTAATTTAACCCTTTGCAAATCAAGTAGAATAGACAAGTATTGAATTGTGTAATCTCACTATTTTATTTGTTGTGTACATTTCTCTTATTTTGTGATATTGAATTTTCTTGTCTGAAATACTTAGTGAACTACTTGAAATAGTTAACATTTGCATCTTAAAAAGAATAATAGTTTTAATGTGTTTTTTATGTTTTCCACTTAAAAACTAGCACTGTGGTACATTTGTAACTCGCTTGGTATTCTGAGACATCAATTTTTATTCCTCATTAATTTTTAAAAGATAGAAAGAGTAGAACAATATGCATTAAGTGTTCGTCATTTATGTGTAATGAACATTTACATATAAAAGCAATAAAAATATGCATCAGTTGCCTAAAATATGAATAACCTTAATTCAAGTATTTTGATGATGTGTGTTGGAGTAATAAATGAGAAATATAAGAATAAATTTACTTAATACTATTAAATTTGTCTTTCATTAAAAATTAACTTCTCCAAATAATCAAAATGTTCATATTTTAGTGAGTTACTTCACATTTCAAAGAAATCTTGCGTAATATTCAAATGGGGTGCACATGCACTACGCTTAGTATTCAGCATTACATTTAGAGCTTGGTGTGCGAAGGGTTAAATAAAGTATTTGAAATAAAAACATAGTACATAAATTTATAGTTAATTTTAAGATTAAAGAGATAAATTTATAGGGATTTTAAGATTAATACTTAATCATGGAATATGTTTGTGCACTACTGCAACCTAAAGGCAAATTGAAATGTTAATCACATGTTAAAGATAACAGACTTTTTTCATTAATAATTTTTTAATCTGAATTTTGAATTCTTCTTTTTTGGTAAATTCTTTTCTAATAAAATGTTAATGTTAAAATATCAAGTTTTTAATTTGCTCCTAATATTCAATTTTAGTTAAGCATTTTTCTCACTTATTCAATTTTGAAGAATGTATAAGTGAAACTTTACTGTACTGTGTTTACAATTGCAGAAAGTGAATTATCATCTACAGTCTCGTAATCCAATGACATAAATATTTATAATCTTAAACATGACCAATTCCTTATTTTCCCTCTTTTTTTTAAGCTGACAATTTTGGAAATTAATTAACAATATTAATTGTATCACTTAGGTTATAATTTCATTTTTCTTTTTTAATTAATCTTGCAATAAATTTTGTTTTGATGGAAATGAGGGTTACCGAGACCCAGAAATATAGTTGGTTCCTTGTTTTAGGCCTGTGCTAGGTTTAGACTTCTGCATGTCTATGCTACTGTATTATCAGGCAAACCTACTACAAATGTACAAGAACAACACTTACTGCACATAACACTGAATGAAAACGACCGGTAAAAAAAAAAAAACACCTATCCAAATCAAACAAAAAATCCACCCACCAATTTCATTTCATCAGTAGTTTAGTATGGGCTTTAAAATTCTTGAAAATTAACGAGAAGTGTAACAACACCATGAAAAAATTTAAAGAATCAGAAACAGAAAGTTTCTCCACAAACAATAAATCAAATGCACATGCTCACCACCTCCTCCCTACTGACCAATCACAAGGTGCGATATATCAATCTTTAGAAGCACAGTAGTGCACACTTGGAATGTAAATACAAAATAATTAATATTCGACACATCCAGACACTTTCTGAACTCAATTTCATTCATGAAATAGTGTTATTAAATACCGGTTATGGTATTGGAAATTTGGAAATTTAAAATGTTTTAGATAATATACGATCTGGGCTGCCATACCTACCATGTGATCTGGGCTGTCCAGGTGACGCTGTGTCAATGCCTGAGGTGCCGACGTTTCACCCAACATATCGCGGTCCTCTTCAGGGCTGTACTGCGAACCACTGAAGAGGCGATAGGTCCGTCAGCACTTCAGGCATCGAAGCGGCGTCACCCAGACAGCTCAGATCATGACTCTGGCCGCGGAAGCCTACGACATCATTTAACACCTGCCATACGCTTTTAACAGAGCTTACTCGAGACAAAGTGCTTGTTCTTCAACATTTTCTTGTTTTTCTTCTTCTTCTTAGGTTTGAACACCACCTCTTCAAATTTCTGTTCACCAATCTTCTCCAGGACTTCTGCTCGGGAGGCCTCTGTCAGCAACGCAAACTCTTGGGAGGATTGTGAACTAAATTGGCGATGTCTATTGAACACTTCTTTGTTAACTTTGGGTTCATCTCCAGACGATCCAGCTCCGTTGATACTTCCGCTCTCAAGGTCATCCAGAGTTAGATTGGCCTGTGAAAAGAGGTTATACATTTACCTACTAGTCTGATAAATAAAAGTTTTTGTCGTAATTTTGCCGTTTTCCAGTGTACAATTACAATATTTTCTCTTCGTATGAGGAACGGATGAGAAAGTAAAATTACATCGTTTCTTATGATCTGCAAGGCATTCTGCATGAATAGTGCATGGAAAACAAGGAAACAAATGCTGGAGAATGCCATGAAGGAGAAGTCATAGAACGCAGTCTAAAATGTGCTTTTCATGAAACGCCCTGTGTAATAAATGGCAATTAAGGACCGTGGCTTCGAAAAATTAAACCACCTACCTCGGAGTCCAGATTTAGCCTACCCAGCTCAACTGACTACTTTCTGTTCTAAAATCTCATAACACTTGTACGGATACCGATTTGTGCTCAAAGAACAAGTGGAAAGTGCTGTAAACAAAATATGTTTTTTTGAAAGACAGGAACAGAATTTTAATTTTTCTGCCATATCCTCTTTAACTGAAAAGAGAAGGAAGTGTATTGAACTGGAAGGAAATTATATTGAAAAGAAATAGTAGCACTTTCAATCTATCTACATAATTTCATACATAAGTAGAAAACTATCTAATGCCCCTCACATATTTCAGGAAGGGGTACCTCAAAATACAATATGTCATTGAAAATCACCATCAAAGACTCTGAACATCATGAGTTGTGGTTATACCCAGGAGCACAGAGATCCAGAGAGGAATTTGGGGAGGGGAAAAATGTTTTCATCGAATATATTTACAGATTTACAATTACGTATTACAGATTTTGCAAAATGTCCCAGGCTACACTGAGATCATGCAGCAATACCATTTTATTCATTTTAAAGATAATTTTGCTTGAAAGTCTCGTGACAAGTTAATAGTAATAATTACTGAAAAATTTAGCGAGAAATTTCCCTAATTTCCCTCTCTGAGGATGCGCACCTCTTATACCTCAGGATGTTAAATCGGGAAAAGCAAGTAGCAGCCATTACTCAAGAAGCAAATATCAGTTCTTCACTGAGAAACGCCTAGGAGTGAAATTTCAAAATGACACCTATGGAGCTGACCACGTTTGATTCCTCTCAAAAAGACGTATTGATCGACTATTTTGGCAGGGTCTGTCTAGAATATACTTTGAGGCTTTGGTTTCAAAATTTTAGTTTTTAATCCCCTAAAACACTTTGTTTAAGAGGTATTTAATGATATAGAGTCAAAAAATCTTGCCAAGTGTGTTGTGAGTAGCACTGGATATGAATATTAAGTTTTGTTCTACAGCCCCGTCTAGTGAATTTTTTTGATATTTTAATAGTTATTTTGCTATTCGGGGTGGAGAAGAATCCAACAAATCAGAGATATTTAAAATTGTTCAAGCCGTCCTTCAGTTATAAACTATTACGACTTAGAGAAACAGAGAGGAGAGAGAGGAGAGAGAGAGAGGGGAGAGAGAGAGGGGGGGGAGAGAGAGAGAGGGAGAGAGAGAGGGAAGAGAGGGGAGAGAAGGGAGAGAAGGCGAGAGGGATAAGAGCAGTAGGGGAGAGAGGGGAGAGAGAGAGGGGACGAGAGAGGGAGAGAGAGGAGAGAGAGAGAGAGAAAGAGAGAGGGGAGAGAAGAAAGGAGCAGGTGCGAGAGAAAGAGGCGCAGGGGGAGAGAGGGCGAAGGGACGAGAGGGGAGAGAGGTGCGAGAGGCGGAGAGAGGGGAGAGAGGTGGCGT
>BOPP01000195.1:1473344-1476539 GCA_017312745.1 Gryllus bimaculatus | reverse complement strand
TGCTAGGTTTGACTTCTGCCATGTCTATGCTACTGTATATCAGGCAACCTACTACAAATGTACAAGAACAACACTTACTGCACATAACACTGAATGAAAACGACCGGTAAAAAAAAAAAAACACCTATCCAAATCAAACAAAAAATCCACCCACCAATTTCTTTCATCAGTGTTTTAGTATGGGCTTTAAATTCTTGAAAATTAACGAGAAGTGTAAAACACCATGAAAAAATTTAAAGAATCAGAAACAGAAAGTTTCTCACAAACAATAAATCAAATGCACATGCTCACCACCTCCTCCCTACTGACCATCACAAGGTGCGATATATTCAATCTTTAGAAGCACAGTAGTGCACACTTGGAATGTAAATACAAAATAATTATATTCGACACATCCAGACACTTTCTGAACTCAATTTCATTCATGAAAATAGTGTTATTAAATACCGGTTATGGTATTGGAATTTGGAAATTTAAAATGTTTTAGATAATATACGATCTGGGCTGCCATACCTACCATGTGATCTGGGCTGTTCCAGGTGACGCTGTGTCAATGCCTGAGGTGCCGACGTTTCACCCAACATTCGCGGTCCTCTTCAGCGGCTGTACTGCGAACCACTGAAGAGGCGCATAGGTCCGTCAGCACTTTCAGGCATCGAAGCGGCGTCACCCAGACAGCTCAGATCATGACTCTGGCCGCGGAAGCCTACGACATCATTTAACACCTGCCATACGCTTTTAACAGAGCTTACTCGAGACAAAGTGCTTGTTCTTCAACATTTTCTTGTTTTTCTTCTTCTTCTTAGGTTTGAACACCACCTCTTTCAAATTTCTGTTCACCAATCTTCTCCAGGACTTCTGCTGGCGAGGCCTCTGTCAGCAACGCAAACTCTGGGAGGATTGTGAACTAAATTGGCGATGTCTATTGAACCACTTCTTTGTTAACTTTGGGTTCATCTCCAGACGATCCAGCTCCGTTGATACTTCCGCTCTCAAGGTCATCCAGAGTTAGATTTGGCCTGTGAAAAGAGGTTATACATTTACCTACTAGTCTGATAAATAAAAGTTTTGTCGTAATTTTGCCGTTTTCCAGTGTACAATTACAATATTTTCTTTCGTATGAGGAACGGATGAGAAAGTAAAATTAATCGTTTCTTATGATCTGCAAGGCATTCTGCATGAATAGTGCATGGAAAACAAGGAAAAACAAATGCTGGAGAATGCCATGAAGGAGAAGTCATAGAACGCAGTCCTAAATGTGCTTTTCATGAAACGCCCTGTGTAATAAATGGCAATTAAGGACCGTGGCTTCGAAAAATTAAACCACCTACCTCGGAGTCCAGACTTTAGCCTACCCAGCTCAACTGACTACTTTCTGTTCTAAAATCTCATAACACTTGTACGGATACCGATTTGTGCTCAAAGAACAAGTGGAAAGTGCTGTAAACGAAATATGTTTTTTTGAAAGACAGGAACAGAATTTTTAATTTTTCTGCCATATCCTCTTTAACTGAAAAGAGAAGGAAGTGTATTGAACTGGAAGGAAATTATATTGAAAAAGAAATAGTAGCACTTTCAATCTATCTACATAATTTCATACAAAGTAGAAAACTATCTAATGCCCCTCACATATTTCAGGAAGGGGTACCTCAAAATACAATATGTCATGTGAAAATCACCATCAAAAGACTCTGAACATCATGAGTTGTGGTTATACCAGAGCACAGAGATCCAGAGAGGAATTGGGGAGGGGAAAAATGTTTTCATCGAATATATTTACAGGATTTACAATTACGTATTACAGATTTTGCAAAAATGTCCCAGGCTACACTGAGATCATGCAGCAATACCATTTTATTCATTTTAAAGATAATTTTGCTTGAAAGTCTCGTGACAAGTTAATAGTAATAATTACTGAAAAATTTAGCGAGAAATTTCCCTAATTTCCCTCTCTGAGGATGCGCACCTCTTATACTCAGGATGTTAAATCGGGAAAAGCAAGTAGCAGCCATTACTCAAGAAGCAAATATCAGTTCTTCACTGAGAAACGCCTAGGAGTGAAATTTCAAAATGACACCTATGGAGCTGACCACGTTTGATCCTCTCAAAAAGACGTATTGATCGACTATTTTGGCAGGGTCTGTCTAAGAATATACTTTGAGGCTTTGGTTTCAAAATTTTAGTTTTTTAATCCCCTAAAACACTTTGTTTAAGAGGTATTTAATGATATAGAGTCAAAAATCTTGCCAAGTGTGTTGTGAGTAGCACTGGATATGAATATTAAGTTTTGTTCTACAGCCCCGTCTAGTGAATTTTTTGATATTTTAATAGTTATTTTGCTATTCGGGGTGGAGAAGAATCCAACAAATCAGAGATATTTAAAATTGTTTCAGCCGTCCTTCAGTTATAAACTATTACGACTTAGAGAAACAGAGAGGAGAGAGAGAGAGAGAGAGAGGGAGGAGAGAGAGGGGAGAGGAGAGAGAGAGAGGGGAGAGAGAGGGAGAGAGAGAGGGGAGAGAGAGAGGGAAGAGGGGAGAGAAAGAGGGAGAGACAGAGGGGAGAGAGGGGAGAGAGAGAGGGGAGAGAGAGGGAGAGAGAGAGAGAGAGAGAGAGAGAGAAGAGAGAGGGGAGAGAAGAAAGAGAGAGGTGCGAGAGAAAGAGGGGCGCGAGAGGGGAGAGAGGTGCGAGAGGGGAGAGAGGGGAGAGAGGTGGACGGCGGAGGGAGAGGGAGAGAGGTGCGAAGCGAGAGTGCGAGAGGTGGAGAGGAGAGAGGTGCGAGAGAGGTGAGAGAGGTGCGAGAGTGCGCAGAGGGTGCGAGAGGTGGAGAGAGCGGTGCACGAGAGGGAGAAGAGGTGCGAGACGCGGGCCGCAGAGGCGGTGGAGAAGAGGCTGGAGCCGAGAGAGGTCGAGCATAGTTGGAGAGGGGGTAGAGGGGCGAGAGGTGCGGGAGAGGCTTCGGCGAAGAGGGGAGAGAGGTCGAGAGGGTGAGAGAGGTGCGAGGAGAGGGAGAGAGGTGGCGGAGAGAGAGTGGCAGAGGGGAGATGAGGTGCGGAGAGGGTGCCGGGAGGTGCGAGAGAGGGGAGACGAGGTGGAGAGAGGGGCGAGAAGGAGGTAGCGCGAGAGTTCGGAGGGAGAGAGGGTGCGAGAGCGTGCAGAGCGCGAGAGGTGCGAGAGGGGAGGGAGGTGCGAGAG
>BOPP01000195.1:1443344-1470844 GCA_017312745.1 Gryllus bimaculatus | reverse complement strand
CCAAGGTCGGCCCTGGAACAAAGAAATAGTTTCTTCGTAATTAACGAATAATGATAAAACATTTTCATTATAACGTTAACAACTTAACAGTTAGATACGGGGAAATGGTAAGAAGAAAATATTCACATACTAATTAAATGAACGTACGTATGATAATGTTCGAATTATTGATAGTGATTATAGTTTGTCTCACATTCCCTACTACACAAAATTATGCATTTTTTAAAAATTTTTTAACTTTATTTTTCCTTCCTACACTATAGAACAGGGAGTAAAAGTACTCGAATCACATCAAAGGGAGAGCGCTTTCGACTTTTCGGTGGAACAAACCACGCTCGCAATTGTTTCGTGCTGTAACTTCGCGCACCCGAAGATGAATGTCTATTAGCGCTGTTCCAAACATCTTGAAGATTCGTGCAAGAGGCAATTTTTTATCGGAAAACCGGGATGTCTGTATGATGGTGGCGGAAGTGAGGATCACGCAGAACTCTTGTCAAACCCGCTTGCCCACTGAACTTCATTGTTCGATGGTACAGAAAAGGGACGCACCAGTCTAGATCTAATTTGTACAGAAAAACCACGCTCCAGGCGTCTCTTCCCGGAACCTTGCCTCGTTTGCGCGTTCTAAGCGCGTTTGAGTGTACTGGATTCGGCTGTGAAGCAATTTATGCGGGGAGAAGTAAAACGGTTACCACTTGTGCTGTTTTCTAATCACTTCTATTTCCTGCACGGTCATAACTTCATTTGTACGTTGGAAGAAATGTTAATTATTTAGTTTTAAAAATTGTATGTGACGTATGGGGGAGAATACCATCTACGCAACTTTTCTTGAGTTCCAGAATCCCTTTCCATCATTTTAACTATAAATACTTGAAAGATGAGTAAAAGTCTAAAAAAAATTTACGAATGTGCGAGATTAGCAACAATTGAAAAACTAGACATTTTCGTTCCCGACTTATAGAAAACTTATTTGCACGGTAAACGAACTGCAGATTTGATTTTTCTGTATTGATAGCAAAATATGTAACTAAAAGTAAGGAATTTGTGTTTTAATATTTAAGAAATGTAATTAACTATAGTTTTTTGTAATTGCACGTAATTTATTCCATAGCCTGAAGATGACCATGTGTGAACGTTGTGTTAGTGTAAAGAACGTAATTAAACAAAATTGTGAAAATTTCAAGTGTTTTGTAAATTAGCCAACTAAAAAGGGGTCATTATGCGTTATTATAAAAATAGTAACACAAGCCCAGCTCTACTCCTTCCACTACAAGCAAAAAGAGAGCCCAACAAAACGTGCGCATAGTGAAGCTATATTAATGTGCAGAAGCAAACTAGGGGCCATCTCAGCGTAGATGTCACCTTCACTGCTCGAGTTCCTTTTTGCAGAGACCGGAGGAAATATTTACATCACGTTACGAGCTGAACAGGAAATGACAGTGGTGAGACTTGCTTCATGTAAAGTACACTTCAAAATTAAAATATCCGTTTTAAACGCAGGGGACCGCGACATCAGTGAGATCGACTACCGAATGTCACTCTTGGAGAATATCTGCAGAACAGCCATATTATCTTTTCTTCAAGATGTCACCTCATCCATGGATAAAAACGAAGCATCTATTGAAATATTTCTAGATCTTTCAAAAGCTTTTGACGTCATTGATCATAACATTTTACTTTCAAAATTACCTTCGTATGGAATTCGTGGTGTTGTTCTAGATTGGTTATATTCGTACCATAAACAACGATCCCAAAGAGTAGAAATACATTATTGGAACAATGGCACATTATGTATACACCTTTCTGATTCTTTGCCAATTGCATGTGGAGTTCCGCAGGGATCGATTTTAGGCCCTATTCTCTTCCTACTACACGTGAACTATATGCCCTTAACGATTAAAACGGAAGGACAGTCTCTTTGCGGATGATACAAATATTCTTTGCAATAAAGAATCCGTTAATAGTAATTCAGGTATTTCAAATAGGTTCCGTAATAACAAATTAATGGTAAATGAAAAAAAAAAACTGTTTCAATGCAGTTCCCCATTTCAAATAAACAGCTCGACACTTCACTGAAAATGAACGGCGTGCCATTGAGTGATGTTAAGGTAACAATTTTTATGTCTTTCAATTCAGTCAAAACGTAATAGAACGTCCATTTAAATGAATTGAACACTAAAATTAAGTTCTTTATGCTATGCTTTCAGAATTCTTTCAAATTAGTCAGCCTCCACACAGCTCGTTGTGTATATTTCGCGAATGTTCATTCCCGCCTGAGATATGGCATAATATTCTGGGAAAATACATCTTATAGCTCCTAGACTTTTAGATTACAAAACGAATTGTACGAATAATAAGCAAATCCCACCACGTAACTCTTGTAAGCCTCTCTTTATTAATCTAGGTATTTTACTATTACCTTGTCTCTTAATATATGATCAGTGGCTTTTGTCAAAAATGACTTACTTAAAGGGCGGGAATATATTTTCAGCAAACGCCATTGTCTATAACTACAACCCCAACCCTCGAGTAATATCATTCATCAGGTAACAGTATCAATAGCTCACTACAAAAAATTCACATATAATACATGTACATTATTATACACCTTGCCAGATAACATTAAACGATTAAAAATTCAATACAAAAATTTAAGTCCCAAGTAAAATATTTTCTGCTACACAACTGTTTCTATACAATTAAGAGTATATACTGGGCATCCAAAAGGAGAGTAATATAAATTTTTAAAATGATATTTAATGTATTATATGTCATTTGGGTTGTATACTTGTAAAAAACCTGTAACAAGTATTATACTTCAGCTTCTGGGTCAATGACAGTTTCCCTGATCCTCGAGCAAATGCTGAGATGGCCCCTTCTTTTGCTTCTGGACATAAATGTAACTTTAAATTAACTTCTCCCCATAGCTCTTCATACACAAATTTTAACTGTTTTTGACGTAAGTAAACAAACAAACGGCGGTTTAGCCGCAAGCAATGCGCACAGACGGTTCGACGTCTTGCCATCAATAGAATTTCCGCTATCACAAAACACGGGCTTTAGAACACGCGTTAGAGGATTTCTCTTTCTAAATTGAGCAACAGGATATATCCACTTTTTCATTGCCGGGGCACGTAGGAAGAGATTTCCGGCCAAAAATCCGCAGGTTGTTCGCGCAGCTTTTCTCTCTACTCCGTAACGAGAAAGTAAAAACTCCCGAAATCGTTTGTCAAGAGGAAACCAGTAAGGAATGGTGTAAGAAAGCACGGACCTCCAGTTCTCTACCCAAAAATGCATCGTACGAGCGCATATCTCTGATGCACAAGGGCAGTGACGTATTACATCGAAAACATCTCACTTTGAAGGATAATGGCTTCAACACGAACGTGGCCATTGATTTCCCAGCTGTAGAGGAAATATCTCGGTTGTCTGGTGATCTATTTTTTACACCTACACTATTTTCGAAACGCGTTTCTTTGCTAGATAAACGAGGCGCGAGCGAGCCCCCGACGCTGGGGCCTTCGCCTCGACAGCCGCTGCGCGCCTCCCGGCCCAGGGGCAAGGGGCTCGTGCGCTCAGCGCGACAGCATCGCTCCACGCACATCCTGCTCTTCATTACCCTTCCTCATCGCCACGCAGCAATAGGCACCGCCACACTTGTAGGGAAGGCCCAGTCATGGGTTCGGCCCGGCCGGGAACCGAGCCCGGGGTTGCACCGGGGACAGAGAGGCGGCCGTCGCACCCTCTCCTTGCGAAGCGCGTCTCCCCACGCCGCAAACCAAAAGAAATCGTCTCTGGCTCCTTCTACGACATTGTTAAGTTGTTTTGTCTCGTCACGTCGCAGTCAGGGCGGTCGAGGGGTCGGCGCCGCGCCGTTTGTAAAAGGGGTTCCCCGATGGGCATCTATCCAGGAACCCGTGGTGTCACGAGTTAATGAACTTCCGTGACTTCACGGAGTGCAGTTAAGCAAATCGGTTTCGACGCCGGAAAACTCCGTAGTATGGAAATATGTATATTTTGTGGAAAACTCCAGACGTGGCACTATTTTCCCACACAGGGTGACCACACTTCCCGGAACAAATATCCCTGATTTATCCGTTTTTCTAGTGCATTTTTTCCAGGTAAGATTTATAATTTTACACTTTAAGAAAATATTAAAACTAACTTACTACTATTTGGTCGCTCTCTTATTTCGTTGCGACAAAGTACAAATGAAAAATATTTCTTAAACAAATGAAAACTGAGTACATGATGGCGTACTGATGTTCGTAAGGATTGATAGTTTTATTGCCATCTGAAACATTTCTTCATACTTTTCCCGCTTCCTCTACAAATTCCCTGATTTTTCCGTGACTTTTCTAGAGGAATGAACTCCTTATTTTTTCAGTTTCCCAGAAATTGGCCACCCAGCCACATAATCACAACTAGAATTGAGAGGTGTACATGAAGATGGACTTTTTGGATCACCTGGACTAGGTTCCATGTTTGAGAGCCAGCTGCACTCTACGTCCCTCACATACACGTAATGGTGACCGCACGGCCACCTTCACCTCAGCCCGGCTCTCGCCCCGCCCCAAGAGACTCCTGCCCGAGGGGCTTCACGCGAGTCACAGCGACGCACGCAGAGTCGCAGGTGGCGTTGACACCGCCCGGGAATACAATGTGCTTCCCACGGAATGACGAGTGGCGCAATAGTGTATTGTGTTAACGACTTAAGGAAACTTATTTTCTGGGAGCGCCTCAAACGTTCACATTTCAGTACGTTTTTCTCAAACATCAAAACATTTAGTTACATTACAGTACATAATTACATTTCGAAAAAAAAAAATGTTCTTGAACTGATTTTTTTAAACGTTTTGCGTCTCCATTGCATCGTGTCTGCAAGCCCCTTGGGGCGTTGAGCGCTGTGCGCTTTGAGTAGCCCTCCTTTAACAGTATGCCACATCCGTCACGTCTCGCGATCCTCCACATTTATGCAATTTACTATTGGTGCTTGGTTGTGCAGATTTAGGGTGGTACATTTTTTAGGTAACTTCGGCCACACAAAACGCTGGGAAACGTTGCATCTCCAAAATGTTCAGAGAGAGTTTAGAAAGGCCAAAATTTCAATCCGCGCAGCCTCCGACAAGCGCGTGCCGCAAGAGAGACGCACACGGGCAACATTGGGTGATCATGTGTCAAACGCACTGATGGTAATTTTCTTATTTTTTCCATATGATTATTTTTATTTTTTTATTAATTGTTATGAACTGTTCACAACTTCTTGCTTGTAAAAACACGCTTAAACTGATAGCCCTTCACACAAACATTTAATTATTTAGCAAGAAGCAGCTCATGGGCTCACTTAGTAAGCCATTTGGAGACACTCTCCAACGCAAATGTGAGAATGATACTAAAGTTAATTTTTGTACACCAGCATTATAAACGACCATTTGGGCTCCAAGAAATCGTGAGGTAGCAGTAAACAGAAGAGCCGACCACAGAAGCCAAGTACCCAAGACGACGCAAGAAAGTTGTTTCGCAAAAATTAGGTTTGATCCTCTTATAAATTTATAATGCTGTTGTACAAAAAATAGAGTATGCAACTCGTTTATAATATCGCTTTATTGCAATCGCACAAATTTGAAAATTCACTCCTAAAGGAGCTTGTTTTAAAAACATTACTCATGGAATAAAGCTTAAAATTATAAACTAATCGCATAAACTACTATTAAATACAGAAAAAATGACTGTTCCTGTTTTCACAATTTGACTGGCGAGGATTGGTTGAGTGGACGCTCGAGAAGGCGTGAAAATGTTTCGTTTCCTTTGGCCTAGGGCATTACACGTGCCAGATCTAAAACGGCGCAGCTGAAATTCTTGAATATTTTGAGAAGATATTCCCCCACCGAATATCGTCGATTATGATGAATCTAGCTTCGTTTCAGACAAGCGCAGAATAAAAGTACTTTAGTTTCCGGGTCAATGACCCCCCAACTCGATCATATTTTTGTCCCGTGTCCCTGATTTCTTGAGCAAATGCTGAGATGGCACCTTATTTTGCTTCTAGACGTAAATGTAGCTTCACTATGCGCACGTTTTGTTGAACTATCCTTTTGCTTGTAATGGTAAGGGCGAGTTGCTATTTTGTTAGCAATGCAGAAAAATCAAATCTGCAGTTCGTTTACCAATGCAAATAAGTTTTCTACAACTCCGGAACAAAACGGCAAGTTTTTTCAAATGTTCATCTTGTGCTCTTTAAAATTATATTGTTTGTTTTCTTTTTAAACTTTTATTCGTCTTTCAACTATGTATAGTTAAAATGTTGGGAAGGGATTCTGGAGCACAAGAAAGCGTGCCCAGATCTTCTCCCCAATACGTCACATTCAGTTTTATGATCAAAAAAATCAAATCGAAAGTTAGTCAGAAGAGGTTCAAATCAGAGAATAACTGCATGTGTTGGATTGATTGATGATTCCGGGAGCGTTAACTGCTAAGGCCATTAGTCCCGAAAATGTCTGTTCTTACCGCGGAAGATGCCGAAATTCTGGGCCGACCTTGGTCAGATCAGAGCAGCCAGCCGCTAGAATTCTTTTCTAGGCAGCGGCAGAATGCGACCTAGCTATCTATAGTATCGAACCCTAGGACCTTCCAGTCATAGGCACTACAGTGACCTCAGCTGACGACGAGCCACCTTCGCCGGCCCAAACCCTCCACCCAGCTGAATTTCACCAAACACGATTCACGGAGAACGAGACTAGATGGTTATGAAAAGAAATACCGGGCCCCTTGCCCCAATCACAATTTTCTACGATCTTAAAAGCCAGCATTTGAATACCTAGGTCCTGAAAAACGAGAATTGCATTCACATTAGGCTTCTGGTCAACTTGGAACTCGCATGAGATGTGATTTAAAAGAAAATCTCCAATTCCCAAACAAGTGAGAGCTCAGAGCAATCTTAAAGTGGGTCATTCACAGAACTCTTGAAACATTCCTTGGATTTCGAGCGGTCGAAGAGAATATCGAACGTAGGTAAGTCAGCAGTGGCCGAAGGATTCTCAGTTTCCTAGGATACTTTGGACACATTTCCGAACTTTGCATATAAAACATATGCCTTGATTTATCTGAATAGGATTGTGTAAAGTAGAGCTGATAGAATCTACTTTAATTTAATTACAATGAGAGAATATCACCATCTTCAAATTGATAACTGTAAGTGGGTGAAGTTATTCCATTTGCCTGTGTCTAAAAATTAAGAAAAATATACAAATATTTTGAAAACAATGACAATAAAATGAATGACAGATCTAATGTTGAGGAATAGATTGTACCATATAAGTAATAACTAGTTTTAATATGAAAGGTGTTTGCGAGGGGAAAAAAATTAATATTCCAGGTTTTAATTAAAATATGATCTATGTTTATTATATAGTGAACTTTTCTCAATTTGTGCAAAACATTTCAAGACGAAATCTGGATTAATTTTCCAGAAATCTTGTTAATGTATATTTTAACCTTTCCTTTCTTGCATTCAAAATTACGTGAAATACTCATATTTTGAAATCACTGTATCTAACATTATTTAAAGATCTAAGAGTGAAGAACAAATTTCATAGACAAAAAACATCTTTCAAAAATGCTGTAGGTGAAGTGGTTTGAAAATCTTTTAACTCTTACTAATTTCAAGAATTTTGAGAATTCAATAAAATTTGGGCCTATGCCTTTAATAAGTGTGCTTTGCTCTCTTCTACTAAAACATTTAAAGAAACGACAGTCATTTGTAAGCAAAATTTGAAAATGTTGGGGCATTGTGTAAAGCACCATTTGAAATTAAAATATGTTTCAAATTCAAGTAGCCTTAACATCAGCCAGATCCTACAGAGAATGTCAAATTTTGTGAAACTCTTATGTTTTGTCCAGACCTTAACATTATTCACAGACCAATGGTTGCCTGAAAACAAAATTCTCAGTATCAAGGACCCCACAAATTGTGGATTTTGACTAAAAGATGAATTAGAGACAATCTGCTACATGAACAAGAAAAATTATCTTATGCGATGTCCCACAATATGAGTTTTTCTGGCAAAAATCAGCATTTTCTGCTATAGCTTTAGAACAATTTCTCTATACTACATAAGTAGTATGCAAAAAAGTAATTCAAGTACATTGATGACCTCAACAAAAACTAGATTCTTATTCTTCAACCACAATAAAAATATTCTTAATTTTTTAAAATTATTGAAGCATTTCTAAATTCCATAATCCAGGATTCTCTAACTTGGTAAAAGTGGCCAATAAATAAAAATCTTGTTTGTGTGGATTACAGTGAAGCGCGTTCTGCTTCTACACAAATTATGAATAGGAACAAACTCTCTAGCTCCTTAACATAAAACACATTTTTCTTCCAGGAAATTGAATATTTGGGAAGAAAATTATTCACATTGACAATGATGAAATGGAAGATATTATATCATTTACTTCCACTGAAAAAAAATTATTTTGACCAGCAGATGTTTCTTATAAATTCTGGTCTTAACAAAATTTTTTTGCAATGACTAGATATTATTTTGTTTCGAAAATAAAGCAACTTAGATCTTTGATGGATATTTTCAACATAATAGTTAAGACATTTCATTTTAGAAACTCTCAAAATTTTATGTATCCTCTCCTCAAGATAATTAACTTCTGCATTTACCATGAAATACAGAAAGTGTAGAATATACCAGTGAACTGAGAAAAGCATGTTCCTAATAGCTTCCTCACACTGAGAAAGCTTAATTTAGTCATGAGGGAAAGAGTTTAATAGACATGATGATTCATCTACTTACTACTTAATGATGAAGACTAATGAAATTTAACTTCTTAGTCAATTATGTATTGAAACACAATAAAATTCTATGTACAATTTAATTACATTTCAATCTTACATATGACAACAATCATAGGATAATTTAAAAAAGTAAACAAACATATAATACAATTATCATAAAATATCTATTAAATGAAAATGATGCAGCAGAAGCAATATACACAATCATACAGCAAGTATGATTTTACCCAGAACAATAAAGAATAACAAAAATGTAACTTTAGAAAAGTGTGTTTCCTAATCGTTTATTCACTATCAGAGGAATCCTCCTGAAGCAAGTCGGTCAACAGTGCAGTCGCTCTGTCTGTCAATTCATTGATTTTGGAATTCTGTTTCCAAATGGCACTTTCCAGAGCTTCAAAACTCCTTTCCATGTGTATTCTTCGCAAGTTATCTCGCTCTCTTTCTTCTCTCCCGATTCTAGTGACAAGTGCCATTAAGGCTTGAGCAGGAGTAGGGACAGGGCGCAATGAAATATTCGATCGGTTGCTTTCTGTGTTGCCTGCTTCAGCTAAATTCCCTTCTCCCTCGTCTTCTTCCCCTTCCTCCACTTCAAAGTGAATCGTTTCATCGCTATTGGAGCCCTCCACAACAGGTAGGTACGTATATTTTATTTCATTTGCAACTTCTTCCTCCTCTTCTTCTTCTTCTTCTTCTTCTTCACTTTGACCTCCCGAATCTTTCAAAAACACTGAATGATCAAAAAACGATGGAGTCACTACCACATAGACGTTCTGGCTGTTGCCTCCGTCCACCACCACGTCAGAAAGCACCACTTCTTCAGTGAGTTCAGAATTGCTTGTTTCAGGGTAGACAGTAATGTGTTCGTCGTAATAGACACCTTCACAATCAGATACCAAATCAATATATACGCTGTTTGATTCATCAACAACTTCAGAGGTCTCCAACAATCCATTCTCTTCAGAACACTGAGACCCAGAACTTGAGAGGGAATCAGCATTGTACACTTGCTGTAACTTGAGTTTCTTGGACTGAGGTTCAGCTACTGTAGATTCATTGTTGGCTGCTACTGATATCACTTCAATAGCATTTTTTTCATCGATTTGTAAATTAGGTTTCAAAATTTGATCTAACATTTCAAAGAACGACGGACACTCATGCTCATCATCCCATTTCTTTGTTTTCTGGAAAGCATTGTAACACGAAACCATGTGGTTCCACTTCTGCTGACATTTCTTGGGGGCCTGTTCACCCATTGGATAACCAAATCGAGACATTTCTGATGAAACGTATGTCCAAACAGACTCCTCAGCCGAAGTGTCTGCAAGTTTCTCCTGAATATCTGGGCATCCCACAATGTACAGAAATACTTCATTGAGAGAAAGTTGACCGCACTGTCGTTCATGTACCACATTTTGAACTGCATCTGTAAAAGATAATTACTTGTAAAGTTTGTTCCTGTATGGATCAATAATCCATGCTTCACATCTACTTTTACAAAAATTATATAAAGGACAAAAAAAAAAAAAAAAAAAAAAAAAAAAAAAAAAAAAAAAAAAGATAAACTTTTATCAACAGGATTGTTATTGTCATTTCAAGTACGGTACTTGTAATTGTGACTTATCAAAAGAACATTTAATAACACACATAAGCACAATTCTGAATACATTTAAGTTTAGATGTTTATAAGAAAACATTATATAAGTTTACTTTTAGATCAAATTTTAACATTTTTATTTAAGGATGGGAATGTTGATTAAGTTGTTCTTGTACTAATATTTAAACTTAAAACATGAAGTATCTTTAATTTTAGTAACATTTAATGAAAATTTTTCTGAATAATTAATCACACCCGCAATACAAAGATAATTTACTTATATTTTTAGTGTGTTTATGTAGACTTGGGGAAGAAATCCACATACCATTGGGGCAATGTTAAAAATAATGTAAAATACATTATCAGAAAATTAATATTTTATAATTAATGTCATTTAAACACACACAAAAGATGGGCAATGAAGAGCTCTTGCAAAATAAAAAATCTATACAAGTACAAATTCATCAGCCTAAATAAAGACATAAGAAAATTAACATTTAAAATATTAGTTATGAAACAAATTTTTTGCTCAATTTATTGATGATGAATGTATTTAACAATTTCTAAACTAAATTGTGGTAAAAAAACAAGCATGACAGATTTTCATACAAATTCCTTTTCCTCCCTAAGAATCTAATTGTAATTCAGCTTTAAAATGTTTCAAATACTCTCAATTCATAAGTATTAGCACTAGAAATATATTTTCTGAAATAATAAGCAAAACCGCCATACGTTTTGCATTACTATTTCTTTACATTACAAACAGTTTCTAGCTGGAAAAATAAAAAAGTTGGCATAGCGATGACCAAGATAAAATAAAATAATTCTAAGATAAATGAAAATTTAAAACATTAATGCAATGTGAAATTAAAATTCATTTGCATTACCACCACAATAGATTAAAACATTTTGTGCTTGCTAACTGTGTGACCATTAGATGAACAGCTACTTTCCTATTAAAACACACATTTCGAAAAATTGAGCTATTGAGAGTAGTTTTAAGCATGTTTGGAAATGCATCACACATTGGCCTTGCTTATATTTCAAAAGAATTGATTATGTCTTTTTAAGACTGAGAAATTTCATGAGAGATAATTTTAAGCTTTTGGGTCCACCAATGCATTAAATCACCTGAAATGTTACTCTAAATTCTTATAGTAGGTGGTGTTAAAAAAAATAAGTTTTCAAAATTCAGAACTTTTCATCAAAATAATGCTCATGTTATTCTATGTAAGCAATTGAGTATCTTCTGTTTCGAAACTAGTCAGCTCAGTAATCCTACACCTTGGGCTCCATCAATACCAGAGAATGAAAGGAAAAATTGAAGTTTTTTGAGAAAATTTTGAAAACTTTTTGTAGTATGAACTTTATGTTAATCTCCCCACCCCAGAAAAAAAATTAAATGATATGTTTTCAAGTCACAGGGCTTAGAGCTAAATTAATGAGAGAGTATCAATAGTGTAAAGAAAAAAAAAGAAAGAAAAAAAAAAAACTTTTTTCCCCAGGAACTCCCAAATCTTGGATTTTTATCAAAACTTCTTGACATAGATTTTTTTAGCATAAGCTACCTTTCTCTGTTACATACAGGAGAGATTAAAAGGCAATTGGATACAGAAAGCATCTGATTCTCCAATTATCTTTTTCAAAACTTTCGATTGACATCTTTGTTTTTGTCCAGCTGTCAACATGTATATCCAATTCAATAAATAATGCAAAATATGGAGATGAATAATAATCAGTAACGAAATAATTACCAATGCAAAAAAGAAATAAGACTTAAAAAAAATTGTTTTGTGGCAAGAATTATCAAAATAAAGTCCTTATGGAAGAGAAAAGAAGTATTTACAAAGGGCACTGAACAGATATACCCACAAACACACAAAATGTATAGAAGGAAGTGGGCTAACATTGCTTTTATTAACATGCATTGTATTGAGTAAAAAAATTCAGATAATTGCTGCTTCATGTGAACTTTTACAAAAACATTTTGCAATTTACAATAAGCCTCAAGAAAAAACCAGACATTTATGGCATATTTGCTTCAAGACACAGAAAAAAAAAAAAACAGAAAAAAGTGCAGTTCCAGTTCTAGTTCTTAATAAGAAAATGACACAGATTTCCAATGGATCAAATTACACCAACAAGAATTTGAATGTTTTAGTAAAAAAAATTCAATTGACTATCATATAATTTAAAATAAACTTATGAACAAATTGAAACATAAAACATTGAAGAGAATTTGCAAAATGGGAAGTCAATAAAAAATATGCCTAAGATGTGTGTAGTTTTTCTGAATACCAGTCTAAATGTAGTATGCCAAAGCTAAATGTACAAATAAATGTTCACTAGCATGTTGCTGTGTCTTCTTATAATATATTTCATAGTAGTCTATTTAAATTAAGAATAAAGGCAATTTTACAATTATTTAACAATTTTATTCTGAAATTAGTCATTATTATCATTATCACTATATTATTATTATTATTATTATTATCATCATCGTTATTATTATTATTATTATTATTATTATTATTATTATTATTATCATCGTTATTATTATTATTATTATTATTATTATTATTATTATTATTATTACCATCATTATCCTCATCTTCAATTAACCACTTAACTTGCCTATTATATACCAAAAAGCAATCCAAACATTTCCAATTTAACATCTATTTTATATTTATACAAAATAGAGATAGATGTAAACAATTACTTTTGGAATCAAATATATTAAGATGTAAGAGTAGAATTTTAAATAACGCTCATATTAAAACCTAAGAATATTTGTTTATTAATATTTTCGTTCATACAAAGGAACAGAGAAAAAATTTTTGAAAAATATTTTTAATATGTAGGATTATTTATTTTTATTATCAAATTAAATTTTAAAGGTAACTATATAAATAAAGGATTTTAATTATAATAGATATTAATAGCTGAAACCTTGTGAGTATTCCGTACTTTATAAATTAAAGTTTTTAAAAGTATTTCAACTTCGAAGAGCCAGCCCCTGAACTAAGTTTAAAGCACTGTAAGCCCGGCATGATGGCTTGGGTAATTGGGTAAATTTAATTTTGCACAGATTTGGAGTTGCTACTCGCTTCTGACCACCCATGTATGCTGTGGAGAGGGGGGTGGGATCTTGTTATGTAGAACATTGTTTAAGAAACATAACCCAGCCCTCCCCTCCGCCCTTCCCATTCAATGTCTTCCGAAGTATTTCTTGCACGTTCACCACATGTTCCATGCAACTTCTTCAGATGTTTACAACATGTTCTCCCTATGTTCCTCCTATGATCCCCTAAGTCTCTTTATATGTTCCATTGCATACTCTACTGCCATGCTCCTTTACCAGTTTCTACACTTATTAATCTGGAAATTCAGAATTTTTATTACCAAATACTTCTACAAATGTTAGCATGGTAGATTATACAGTGGTTTCCTTGAGAGATGAAAGAGGAGCTAATCTACTGACAAGAGCAGAAACCCCAAAACATACAATAGAAGAGCTGAACAGGTATTAAGCAAAAAGAAATTGCAATCACCCAAAAATAAAACTTAAAAATCACTGAATTAAAAATGAAATAGCTTTCCACTGGAATCCAACTACCAGTATTTTTGACAACCCATTCTAAAGAGTGAGGGAACTCTCCAATAAATGTAATAAAACATCTAAAAATGTCAACCAATGTAGATCATTGCATGAAAACTGTAACTTGACTCCCTACAAGTACAAAAAACCCTGGTTGACACTAGGTTACAACATTTTTGAGTTACGCAATGATATAGTGTGTTTCTGCATGATGTATATTGAAGACTGTAATGGAGGTTCGGGACAGAAGTAATTCTTCTGAAGATACAGAATTACAGAAAATACAGCTTCTCTTATTAAATGCACGACCTACATCAAAGATCCAGTCCAATAGCACACACATCATTAAAACAGAAAGTGATTCAAAGTATCCTTCGCAAGTAAACTTACATGAAGCCGCAAGCATTCTTTCCACAAATCTTTCAATAAAAACATTCAACTAATTAGAAGAAAATATTTTGAAATTTTCCCTTAACAATACTGTCATTAATTTGTATTAGATAAATCACAATCTTAGTATTAAATATTACAAATTCCAAAAGAATACGAGCAGTTTCAACAAATACAATGACAAAAAAACTAAAAATATTTATGTAAACTATGGACCTGAAAAACAAATATGCTTAACCTATGTAAATATTAAAATTGAGGTAATACAGTATGAGCATGTAATATTAATATTGTCACAAATTCAATTACGAAAAACTAGATTTCAAATGATACTTACAACGTATTAAGATGCTTTAGCAATCACATGTTAATCTTCGTTTTTCATCTTCTTGTAGATGAATTTCAGGTTGAACAGCTTCAAATATTAACCCATGAATACACAACACATGGTTCACAAAAATAAGATGCGAGAATAGAAGCTTTTTACACAAAACTGTCTTCATTAAAAAGCATTTTATACTTCTACAATTGATACCAGAGCGCTTCTGGGGAACAGGAAACAATTAAATAACTGTAAAGGCGACTTCATTGCCCATCAAATTCCAATTTAAGAAACAAAATATGGTATGTTATTGACTTTTTTATTTAAAAAAAAGAGAGAGAGAAGAATAAATATTGACAACTAATTCTTTCAGAAAATCATAATGCGGTGAAAACATGTAATGGTGAATAATTACTGAATATTTGGCAAAAGTAAGAAATATGTAATAAAACCTAAAATTTACTTTTGTGAGTAAAATAAGACACTTCACACATTCTCAAGAAATCTTCAGAAACAAATGTTGCTTCAGTAACCAAATATATCACATTGACAGTCAACTTTGGAAATTGAGGATTTTTTTAACAATGGGTCAGAAGTGAATGATTTTCTCTGATCTGATGACAACAACTTTGTGGACTTTGAACAAATAAGAATCTTGAAAAGATGATGAGAGTGATATTGAAACAGAAGTTGGTAATCAAAAAACTATAATACCTAACTAGAGATCATCTGTTTTGTTGTTGGGTGAAGTTCTCTATGTTATGTTTCTAATTTCCTGTTTTGTTGTGTTTGTTAGAAATGAATGAATGAATGAATGAATGAAAGTAGAGGTTATTATAAGATTTTGAATAATAGGAAAATGCCCTTAACCACGTAAGCTACCAGGCTTTAATGTCTAGTATGTGTGTTTCTATTTTTTTTTATTATACATATTTTGCAATCTATATTAATAAAAATTGTTAGATTTCAGATCATCACAAACTCAATTAACAAAATTTAAAATTAAAGGAAAATGGATTCAGGAACAAATGTCTCTAATTACATAAACAAATGTTAATATAGGAAAAGCATCAGACTAATTCTTTGACACAGAGCAGGAAATCATCAAAGATATCCTAAATTATGATGAATAAAGTAGTACTGGAAAATGACAAATGATGGATGATACAGTTAAATTTATGAAATTATTTTGATCAGATGAGGTACGCCAGAACAAGAATAAGTGTTAAAGAAGTTGTAGAAGTTTTGCTTTTAATGAATCTAAATCTAGAAATAAATACATTATGATTTTAAGGGAAATAACGAAGTAGGAAAACTGATGTATTTTGGGCTTCACTGCTGGACATATTTTGAAAGTTAAATTAAGATATTGAAATTAAGAATTATCCTCAAAAGTATGTTTCTACTTTCAATCTTTCTTCTCTTTATCACCCAATATCCTTTGGTCAGAGAGTAAATATATTTTAAAAATTATATATAATTTTAAGTTGACCTCTCATGTTGCATTGAAGAACAATATGAAAGTGTTCTCAAATTAAATTTCTGATGAAAAGGATCTTAGATTCAGAATTGTTCTAATAATGTGTCACAAACACAACCAGTACGTACATCTCGGATTTCAATTGCGTTTTTAGTCACCTCCCATCAATCAATTAATTAATCTAGAAATCAAACGCAAAATAAACTGGAGCTGCACAGAA
Source organism: Gryllus bimaculatus (assembly GCA_017312745.1). Taxonomy (NCBI): domain Eukaryota; kingdom Metazoa; phylum Arthropoda; class Insecta; order Orthoptera; family Gryllidae; genus Gryllus; species Gryllus bimaculatus. Next base: position 1,454,425 of record BOPP01000195.1, on the reverse strand, counting down.
TTTGCAAGCATCAGAATACTACAAAACACAAAGCAGACATTGACAGGTCACTAAAGCAGTGCACTTTCTTCAAGAACAGAACAACCCAGAACTAGTTCAAAACCCTCCACCCATTCATAGAACTAAGAACAAAGTTAATTTTTTTTAAACGCTGTGGAAGAATAACTGTTTAACACTTCAACGTGGGATGCTGTCTCGAGTCAATACATTCCTTTCACATCTATTCATGTCTCCTTTTTGGGCAGGTTGTTGACCGGAAATAGATAACTGCCATTGCGGCACATCCAGTTCACTGTTTTCGTGGTGTCACAAACATCCTCTTTTATAACCCACATTGGAAATAATAACAAATATCAGTTCTGTATTGAAGAATTGAGAACAATGGGGAACCTGAGAAATGGGTCTCTGAATTTTTTTAGGTAATAACAAAATGTATTATTGAATGTTTTTACTACCGTCTTGAATATTAAACTATTTCAAAAATTAATAAAACTGAATGAGACAGCTGGGCAATGAATGTTAAATGACAGAAAGCAAGTCAGATAAATTAAAAACTGAACTCTCTAGATATTTAATAACAAAATCAGAAATGACTGGCGGACTGGCAATGCGAAAAACACTATTGACGATTTTGACATTTTCAAATTTTAATGAAGAATCATAAAAAAAAAAAAAAAAAAAAAAAAAAGGTTTTTATATAAAGAATTTAAATAAATTACTTTACATCTTTTTTAAATAAAATTTTATTTTTTAAATTAATTAAATATACGAAAATGAATTTTGGATCTATTCCCAAACCATGGTGTAAGGAGTGTGACTACACAAAAGCAACACACACAGAAGCATTCAACACAAATTTGGTCACAAATAGGGCACAAAACGACCACACAAACAGACAATACTTTATTTCTCCACATTTCAACCCTATATTGGGCCTTTCTTAGCGTGTCTATATAAATGAACAGAAAAAGAAATAATGACAATAAAACATTATCCAATAACCACTATAAACAAATTATATTAATTTAAATACCAATAGAAATTCCTTTTTGAAATTGTGCAATAAGTTTGGAAATTCTTAGAATCAATTTTAAAAAATGTTTATTTATGTTTGAACTTTCACCTTTTAGTAAATTTGTCAAAAACATTTTTGTTTAAACTTCAACTTCTGATAATTTTACCACTATTTTATCATTTGTTATTTAATTTTGTGTTCATTTAGGTAGAACCTTGCAGTAAACCCCATTGTATGATTGAAATGTGGAATAATAAAGTAAGGTCTGTTTGACTAGTCATTTTCTTCAATATCTGATAGTAATTGAACAAATAAAAATACTACACAACTTCATTTTCCTATTTACAGAATAAACTAATCTGTAACTCACCATGCCCTGGCTCCAACACTGCCTCCGGAAGATAAGCCACTCGAATAATGCTCCTATCTCCCTCAAGAATAAATATTTCATCCTTGGTAACAGAGACATCTTGGACATGTCGCAAGTCAGCAACCGTTGCCACCACATATATATCTGTTGGGTTCAACACATACACGGTGTCTTGGCTGTAGGTCACTAGAAGGTTGTCTTTGAAAACACGGAGAGGCCCAAACGTATGATCCCCGCGTGCATTTTTCATGTGCGCAGGAATGGGATTGATCAAGGGCACATGCCGATGTTCCTGCATCATAGTGTCCTGCAGCAAATGAAATACACATTTTGTTACCGTTATTATGGCTTTTCCCAATGGACGATAGTTGCTTGTATTCACACACTACATATTGCACTGTTCTTGTATTATTGTTTATCTGTAAAAATACAATAGTTTGAAACCTTTGCAACTTTTGTATCTTCGAATGCTATTTGGATTTTTTTTAAACTCATTAACCTTTGCTATTTCCAAAATGTATATCACACACAATATCTCAATTATGAATTATGTTAGCAGTGATTGAGGCTACACCAGTTGTACTCTTGCCTGTAAATACTTTTAATAAACAAACAAATCACTAGCATTAACCTGCTGCTACAACTTACAAGACCAGAGGCAAAATAAGGATTTTTCTGGAGGGGAAGATAGGATGATAGGTGAAGTGACCAGTCAACTCAACATTTTCTTATGAAGAATTTTTCATCTATTTGGAATTCAAAACTTATGTTTAATTGTTGATTTATACTTATTTATAAAATATTTAAGGGACATACTTAATTATATTTGTTACAACAGAAAATTAGTTAAAAGTATATTTGTGAATACCTTTGGCTTCAACAGGGAAGCTCATGCCCCACTGGCTTACCCCCCCCCCTCCCTTGATGCACAAGATACAAGAAATCAAAGACTGCAAGAAAACAAACACGCTGGGTTCCAAACTTTTTCTAATTTAAAATATGAGTATTTCACAAAACTTCCAGCAAGTTTCAATTGAGTATTCTTCAGACTTCAGAAACAAATACAGAGAGAACTGTTCTAAAATTAACACAAACGATTGGAGAGTGACCATACTGTATTAGAAGTAAGTCTACATAGAATTTGGAAAATTGTGTTTTGGAGGGCCCCAGAGGTTTAACTGTCACTTTTAGTGTTCAACGTTCAATGAACAATGTACCTTGTAGATTAAAGTCTGTTGAACAATGCCATTCTTATCAGCCAACCAGAGACGAAGACCAGGCCTACTGGCGTAGACTGTGAGATCCTGCGGTCGCCCAGAGCCCAAGCAGAAAGTAGCACCTAATTTACCTAGCCTGGAAACATTAAGCACAGCAATTAACCTTTGACTACTCAGAGGCATTTTAAGTAAATTAAGTTCTTTTGAATATGATCTCTACATGAGCAATAACTAATTTACTTGAAATTTTATATTAGCTACTCAAAAAAATTTGCAAATATCCACTCCTCAACAGATCAATGCTTGCCAATTTGCTTGCTGGAGACCTGGTTCAAGAGATATTTCATGCGAGAGTTAAAGTTGATTCAGCAAATTACCTGCGAAGCTATCAAATATTAATGAAATTAAAGTCATCATGAATGTCAAGGGTTATACTGCTGAAACTTTAATATAATAATGTCTGGTGATAGAAATAGAAAATGGTGCACAGTCCATTTTTTTGAGGTAGAGCGAGCGAGAGAGAGGTAGAGGTAGAGCGAGCGAGAGAGAGCGAGAGAGAGCGAGCGAGAGAGAGAGAGAGAGCGAGCGAGAGAGCGAGCGAGCGAGAGAGCGAGCGAGCGAGAGAGCGAGCGAGCGAGAGAGAGCGAGCGAGAGAGAGCGAGCGAGAGAGAGCGAGCGAGCGAGAAAGAGCGAGCGAGCGAGAAAGAGCGAGCGAGCGAGCGAGAAAGAGCGAGCGCGCGAGAAAGAGCGAGCGCGCGAGAAAGAGCGAGCGCGCGAGAAAGAGCGAGCGAGAGAGAGCGAGCGAGAGAGAGCGAACGAGAGAGAGCGAACGAGAGAAAGAGAGAGCGAGAGAGAGAGAGCGAGAGCGAGCGAGCGAGCGAGAGAGAGAGCGAGAGAGCGCGAGAGAGAGAGCGCGAGAGAGAGAGCGCGAGAGAGAGAGCGAGAGAGAGAGAGAGCGAGAGAGAGAGAGCGAGAGAGAGAGCGAGAGAGAGAGCGCGAGAGAGAGCGAGAGCGAGAGAGAGAGAGAGAGAGAAAGGGGAAAAGAAATAGAATGTGTTAGTGTGATGTGATATCAACTTGGCCAAGAACATGACGTTTTGAAACTGAAGATCTTTTCGCAGCTTAGCTAGCATGGAAGCCTCCATTTTCCAAACTCCAGCAGCAACCAGAGCCGCAGTGAGGTCCATACACTGAATATCGCATGAGGATGTTCAAGCACTTGTTTTCAGCTCTCAAATCCATGGAATCCAGAGTCAAATAGCAAGTGATGGCTTCGCTCTCACATGAAGAATGATTTTATTTATGGAACTTAATATTTTTAAAGGTCGTCATTAATGCACACTAAGTTTCTGAATATAGTTATTTGTGTAAAGTACAAAACTAAAAATAATAAAAAACATTCTGATTTTCAAAATAATTTCCTGACTACTTCAAATTCAAGTTTCTCCTCCTAATTCTTAAAGTTTCCTGACCATCCTTGATGTGATACGAGGTTTAAAAATCATACTCACGATTTCCTTTCCTTTTGACCAACTTGTGCGACCCGCCATCGATCATCTCGATGACAAACAATACTGCGATATGTGGTCGAGACTAGCAATAATTGCTGACAGTAACTAAGTTGAACTATTTCATATTTTTCATTCAATAACTCAACTGACTTGCTGAGATGCTGGAAGAAGAATGTGTAATAATTAATAATGTTTTTGAGAAATTTAACAATTTATGCCATCAGTGAAGCACTACAGTAATTAACAACACTTTCACTTTGTGATGTAATTATTACACACAATAGTGCATAAAGCATTAGATTTTCTAGTACTTAAAGTAACACAACCAAGCATTTTTTTATTTAGTGTCATTCCCACAAAATTAATTATTAATTAGAATGGAACATGCAAATTTTAAAATAAAACCAATGTTAATTTTCTTTATTACTGGAGTATTTGCACAAATTAAATTAGATTACACATCACTCACCATATAAAAATCAATTTCTGTGAGAACAACTAGCCCATTTTTATCTCCACTAAATAATTTCATACCATTCAAACTCCATTCTATGGCTGTGACTGATGAAGTGTGTAACCCATTGATGGTGTATCTTTCAACCTTCAACAGAAAAAGATAAAACAACCTTCAAAATAGATGTCTTGGTCATCATCTGGATTTTTTCCTTAATAATGTTGAAGCCATTACAGCTATAAGAATTTCAATCAACACATATTTACTCTAGTTTATAGATATCTATGGCTTCTAGAGGTCGTTTGTACATATGAAGTGTGGGAGATATTCTTGTTTCTATATATTTTTTATATCTTTTTATTAGTCATTAAATGAGTTAATTTTTTTTATACACTTGCATAAATCAAAAACTCATAAGTTTAGGTAATTTGAACACAATTATAGATTGATGTACTGACAATTTCAATTCCATTGATATCTTGAGAAACTATAATTCCTCGATTTTTTCATTTCCACTAACAAATTTTGAATAAAATAATTTTCTCTGAATGAATGACAGAAAATTGTTCTTGAGTCTTCTTGAGAGGCTCAAGAATTATTCTTGAGTCTTGACAATTTCAATTCCATTGATATCTTGAAAAACTATAATACCTCAATTTCTTCATTTCCACTAACAAATTTTGAATAAAATAATTTTCTGAATCAGAGACAGAATATTATTCTTGATCACTTAATCAGTGAACACTGAATTAGTGATTCAAAGAAACTGTGCCACCTTAAACTTAGGATCAACTAGATGCTTTTTCTTAAAGACAAAAACCAACTACATAGTTCTGTTGAATAGTGTTAATCAAGAAATTAATTTGGAAATTAATGAAAGAAATTAATAATTTCCCATTAGGCAAAGTAATCATGAGACGAAGAGTTTTATAAGTCATGGCAAACAAATTGAATTTTTTTCATAAGACACTTAAATAAACAAAAATGTGAAAAGGTTACAGAACTCCACTGTAGTTACAGGAAACACAAATATAAATTAAAAGTTTAATGAAAGTAAATCATTTAAATAGAAGCTATTTTCAATCATTTTGAATAACATAATAGGCAATTCTAATTCCATAAATGATAGTGAATATCTATATCTGATTAATTTACCGTTAAACTTGACTTACACATATTGCACTTGAATGTTTTCCATTTTTATCTATTTTGATAAAGTCATTCCTACTTCCCATGCTAAATTACCTCAGATATGCACTCTACATTTATACATCTTCCAAATCCATAATAGAAGTCTCTTTTGACCATATAATGACCTTAGTGTAAACTGTGCAGTATCAAATGTAAAAATCACTACTTTTCAGAAAGCTCAATTGATTCAAACAAAGATTAGGGCTTTCATCATTTCAATTCTTTGCATTTGTCATTTAAGACTTCTTAAAAGAAAAGAATGCAATGTGCCAGTGCATATCACCTCTGAAGCAACCACCAAATTATGATAAAGCAAAAAATTAACTTTTCGCATGTGATACTTTATTGATGATAAACAATTTAATAACCAGCCCAGCAGCGTAGATGACCAATACATGAAAACAATCACATTGTCCTCGAGGAGCTCAAAGAATGTTGGATTCAAAGTTGAGGTTGTTTAGTTTTGTTGAAATGCAAGGCCTATCAACTCTCTATTGATGTTAGCAAAACAAAGGAATATTGGTATTGTGGTGAGTTAGCATTGGCAATTACAATGAAATAATTATATGAGTAGTCATTACCAACAATATTGTTTATTACAAAAGCAGCTTTTGATGGCTAATATTTCTAGTACAAGAAATATAAAAACATTAAAATGCGAGTAAAAACCACATTAAGATAAATAATAATTTAAAATATAGAAAATAGAATTAACACTTTTAAGAACAGAAAGAAAGAAAGAAATGCGGTTAAACTATTACAAGAAAGTGAATGAAATTGAATTTGAACATGTGAAATTTTTGAAACAGAAAACATGAAACTTAAATGCCTCGACTAATATTTTCATGTTTTCTGTTACAAAAATTTCACACAATCTATTTAATTTCATTCACTTTCTTGTAATATTAAATGATTTCACATCCCCATTTCTTTCTTTCAGTTCTTAAAATGTTAATACTATTTTTTTAAATTTTAAATTTATGTATCTATTTATCCTAATTTTGTTTTTTATTCATATTTTAATGTTGTATATATTATTTGTTCTAGAAAACTGATAAAGATGGCTAAGTCATGGAAAGCTGGTATTATTGTAAACAATATTGTTGGCAATAACGACTCATATAACTATTTCAAAATTTTTAATTGGCACATTTTTGGGAAATACAAAATATGCAAGACTCAAGTATTCAAGGGATAGTTGTTACATGTTGTGGGGGAAATGTATGTTTCAGGCTCAGAGAGAGAGAGAGAGAGAGAGAGAGAGAGAGAGAGAGAGAGAGAGAGAGAGAAAAAAAAAAAACAGTTGCAGATCAATCTTTTCACACGATTCGAATAGAAAAGAAACAAACAAAATCTTGAATATTTATTTTGTTCCAAAATTTTCCTGATTTTCAGGTGAACATTTTTCTCACACACATTCCCTCCCCCTTCCCTGAAAAAAAGTCAATTTTTACTGCAATTAATTCTTTATAACAAATAATATGTTAATAAAATAGGATTTACATACAAAATTGACATACATTTCTTAAAAATAGTGGGATGCGTTTAAAAATGTTTGGAACATATGATTTTTTCTATCCAATTTTTCACCTTACCTGTTTCTTTCTCACAGGCCTCATGCTCTCCGGGAGACTGTCTGGCGGTTCCTTTGGAATTTGGAAAACTGTCACCATACCCTGCTCATTGCCAACAGCCAACATATAATCCACAGTGGATATCACTTTTACACAGGTTATTGCGGATGCAGTATTCTAGAAAAAGAAATAAGATAGCATTCCTTTCAATAATAGCAAACAACAGTCCAGTCTTTTAATTTCATATCTCAAGTTCCATAGAACTAGGATTTTCCCCAAATTACATTAATCACTTTACAATGTATCTGAAAGATCATTTTATCAAACAAACTTGCAACATCAAAAAACCAACATTAAAGAGATTGAATGATTTTCATTTCAGAATCTGGTACTAAGAAACTCAGCAAACAGATCTTTTCAGAGTAGGCAATCAGTTTAACCTGTGATAATAACTAGTGATAATGACAATGTATTTTATCCACAATTTTTTTTAAACAATTTCAAACCGAGGAAATTTCCAAATTTATTAAATATTACTGTGAATTTATGATTCCCATCTTTGAGAACAGTAATTACATCAGGCTTTTAAAGAATTCTAATTTCAAAAGAACTATTTTCTTGAAACAAATTTAAATTTCTTGTCACTTAGACAAATACTCTTAATTGCTCCAACAATACTGATTGTTAACCTATTAAAAATGATTATGACTTAAGCATTAAGACCAACAACTGCAATAATTGTACAATATATAATTAAATAATCGTGCTATTTTACTAAATTGATATACTATGGAGAAAAAGTTTTAAAAAATTTAAGTAAATTTATCAAAATAATAATCTACTATTAACCTACCTTCAACACATTAACTCAATTTCAAAGCATTACTTTTATAATTAAAGGCAGAACTATTTTTGCCTCTGTACATTTAAACTTCATGAAATTAAAAAATTAAGAGATGCTTTTCAAAAGCCATTTCTGAGAATATTTAACACTTATTTGGCAGCATCAGACTTACAGGATCTGAGGAAAAGGTTTTTATGCAATTGCAGCAGATTTGAGCGAACAGTATGGACACACCAATGCTACCTCTCTGAACCTCTGCTACATCGCAATTCAGTACCTCAAAATCATGGCAATCTGCGAGACTGTTTCTCTTTCTGTATTTTGCATAGCAGTCTCCAAGATTGATTGTCTCCGTCATGGTGTATTGTGGTTAGCAAGATGGATGATCCATTACACTTTTTGTTGGCTATTTTGAATGTAAATTTGGATTTTTTTGTTTCCAAAATATTGTAATGGATCGACCAATTTATCAAGATGATCCTGACTATAGTGGCCAAAGTTGCAGACTGTTGGTAAATGCATTGTGGCACAAAAGAAGACACAGGACATGACCATTTATCACAATATTATGTTGAAAGGTTGAAGATTGAACAAAAGACTCATAATGTATAGAGAAATGCACTGTCCTACAAATCGGTGTAGTGTTCCAGTTCATTAAATAATTATAACTGGATTGAAAGGAATAAATGGTGAACTGAAGTCACTAGGGAACAGCAAAAACTCATGTTTGCAAATTATTATTTGATGATAAAATTATTGAATCTAAATTAGAAGAGAACATGAACATAATGATGGAAAGAGTGAGGGCCCATCTAGACGAGAGGACGAATAAAAGTAATAAGAGACGGAGTTGTTTTGAAGATATTGATTCTGTGTAAGTCTACTTTAACCATTATCGGTTCTAAAATTTAATGATAACATTTTTCAATTTTCTCTAGAGGCTCATTTATAAGGCCAAATTTTTCGCTATAATGTCAGAGGATCAACAGCAATTCTCGTGTCCAGTTTTACATAGGTTTGGCCATGTCAAAACCAGGGCCCAAGAAAAAATGACAAAGCTATGTTTATACATTTCACAAATGTATATCAAATTTGAACATGTATTGTGTGTTCTCTTATACCATAGAAGACAAGAAGTTATTCCCTGTTAGAGGCTGATACAGTCCGTAATACGTGTGAAAAGAGAGTGATAATTTCTGCCTGAGCAAGAGCAAAAACCACGCATTTCCACTCAAGTTATTCTTCATGTATGCAAACTCATTGAAGAGTCAAACAGAAATATCCTTGCAGACAATTTGTTTAGTTCTGCAAAAGTCATTGATAAGCTGGTGAAAAGATTACAGACTTATTTTAAGATGGTAATAAATGTGTTTCCAGAAGAATTCCTCCCTAGCTGAACGTTGAGGAACCTGTTTTTTTTCCCCACTGAAAATAGTTTTACAACAGTAGAATATCTAATAAAGTAAAATACTGTAAAATATCTTTACCACTGTAGACTCTGATAAAATATAAGAATTAAATTGAAAAAGTATTTTGGAAGTCTAAAAGTTATCTTTATTTCTCCATTTATAGGTGGTCTGTGAGGTTGGTGTCTCTCCTACCTTTATAAAAAACATTATTATTTTCCATTTTTAGAAACTCTCGTTGAAAGCCTCAGGGACATAAATTGATCATATCATGATCATTTATATTTATCATACTATGTAACTGTCAATAAGACCTTTGCTATGTTTGTTTGTGATCAACTTTCCAAACACAGAAGATTAAGTTCAAAAGTCAAAGAATTCTCAAACAATACATGCAAAGAGTTTAACTAACCTCACACCGTAGCCTCTGAAGATCTCCCTTCCTTCGGCTGTACCAATATACCAGTCCTAAATTTGTTCCTAAAGCAATGAAATCTGACAATGCATCAACACATGTCAAATTGAGTTCATGAGTGAAAATTCCCCTTTGGGCCTTCAGAGGAATTTGTTGGAGTAAATTTGTAAGGGGGGCCCATTCCCTTAGAAGGCCTTCATCTTCTGATGATGGATCTGCCATTTTTACCTTTCTTCAAGCCACATCAATGACAGTTCCATGAGCAAATTCATGAAAAGATATAAATTTGTGCACATCTGAAACACTAAAACAATTTTTTTTTTTTTTAACTATAATAAAATTTTTTTCTTAAGGGCATTAATTAAGAGTTACAGAAATTACTATCATAATTTTAAATGTCATTATCACAACATTTTATCTTTTTTCTTCCTTATATACAATCACTTCACACATTATTGATTATGTATTATTAATGGCAATGTAACAAAGAAAAACTTCTTGAACTATATAGCTGTGAATATACATTTGGGTGATTAATGTTGGATAAACCCAGTTTGTTTTGATTCTACGAATATTCAGTAAGCTGAGTAGCCGATTAAAACAATTAAAATTATTTTCAACTCGAATGTTATATTTGATACCAATTGAACAATAATTTCAAGTTATAAAATTAAAAAGAAAACAATACGAACTCTGTAAATTTGAAGCGACTATAGCTCAGAACGAAGAAGCTAGTTGACATAACCCTTATGAAGGACGGCACCGTGACATTTATATTACATTCTCAACATTTTTTTCTCGCACTCATAAAACAATGTTTACGCACATCATTTTCAACCCAAAAATAATTCATCACTGCAAAACACACAACATTTCCAATAAATGCATAATTTCTTTATTGTCCACTATTCCCCAAACCAGTCCAACAAATCCATGATGTCTGCAAAGTCCGTGCACATCAGGGCCGGTTCACTCAATGTTAAAAGGCGGGGGACTAAGTTTGTTTCCTCACTCACACGGACCTGGTGCAGATAGCGCAGCTGTTGCGTTTTGGCGCGCATTTTCAAAGTAAGGTTGTGCGAAT
>BOPP01000195.1:1346724-1443319 GCA_017312745.1 Gryllus bimaculatus | reverse complement strand
GGACTTGCAGACATCATGATTTGGTTGACTTGGTTTGGGGAAAACGGGCGTCAGGAGAATTATGCAAATTTATTGGAAATGTTGTGTGTTTTGCAAGTGATGAATTATTTTTGGGTTGAATAAAATCGATGTGCGTCAAACATTGGTTTTATGAGTGCGCGAAAAAAATGTTGAGAATGTAAATTAAATGTCACGGTTGCCGTCCTTCATGAAGGGTTATGTCAGACTAGCTTTTCGTTCTGAGCTATAGTCGCTTCAAATTTCCAGAGTTCGTATGTTTTATTTTTAAATTTTTAATAACTTGGAAATTATTGTCAATTGGTTTCCAAATATAACATTCGATGAAGAATAATTTTAATTGTTTTAATCCGCTACTCAGCTTACTGAATATTCGTAGAACTGAAAACAAACTGGTTTAAATCCAAACTTAATCACGCCACAATGTATACTTCACAGCTATATATTTTCAAGGAAGTTTTTCTTTGTTCATTGGCCATTAATAATACATTAAATCAATAATCGTGTGAAGTGAATTGTATACTAAGGAAGAAAAAAGATAAAAATGTTGTGATAATGACATTTAAAAATTATGATAGTAATTTCCTGTACTCTTAATTAATTGGCCTTAAGAAAAACAATTTATTATAGTTAAAAAAAAAAAATTGTTTAGTGTTTTAGATGTGCACAAATTTATATCTTTCATGAATTTGCTCTATGGAACTGTCCATTGATGTGGCTTGAAGAAAGGTAAAAAAATGGCAGATCCATCATAGAAGATGAAGGCCTTCTAATGGGAATGGGCCCCCCTACAAATTTACTCCAACAAATTCCTGCTGAGGCCCAAGGGGAATTTTCACTCATGACCCAATTTGACATGTTGTTGATGCATTTGTCAGATTTCATTGCTTTATGGAACAAATTTAGGACTGGTATAATTGGTACACGCCGAAGGAAGGGAGATCTTCAGAGGCTACGGTGTGAGGTTAGTTAAAACTCTTTGGCATGTATTTGTTTGAGAATTCCTTTGACTTTGGAACCTTAATCTTCTGTGTTTTGGAGTTGATCACAAAACAGAACATAGCAAAGTCTTGATTGACAGTTACATAGTAATGATAAGATATATATGATCATGATATGATCATTTATGTCCCTGAGGCTTTCCAACGAGAGTTTTCCTAAAAATGGAAAATAATAATGTTTTTTATAAAGGTAGAGAGACACCACTCCAGACACCTATAAATGGAGAAATAAAGATAACTTTAGACTTCCAAAATACTTTTTCAACTTAGTTCTATATTTTATCAGAGTCTACAAGTGGTAAAGATAGTTTTACAGTATTTTAGCTTATTAGAATATTCTACCTGTGGTAAACTATTTCAGTGGGGAAAAAAACAGGTTCCTTCAACGTTCAGCTAGGGAGGAATTCTTCTGGAAACACAATTTATTACCATCTTAAAATTTAAGTCTGTATCCTTTTCACCAGATTATTCAATGAACTTTGCAGAACTAACAAAATTGTCCTGCCAAGGAATATTTCTGTTTTGACTCTTCATGAAGTTTGCATACATGAAGAATAACTTGAGTAGAAATGCGTGTTCTTTGCTCTTGCTCAGGCAGAAATTATCAACTCTCTTTTCACACGTATTACGGACTGTATCAGCCTCTAACAGGGAATAACTTCTCTGTCTTCTATGGTATAGAGAACACACAATACATGTCACATTTGGATATACATTTGTGAAAATATATATACCATAGCTTTGTCATTTTTTCTTGGGCGCCTGGTTTTGGCCATGGCCAAACCTAATGTAAACTGGACACTGAGAATTGCTGTTGATCCTCTGACATTATAGCGAAAAATTGTGGCCTTATAAATGAGCTCAGGAGAAAAATTGAAAAATGTTTCATTAACTTTTAGAACGATAATGGTTAAGTAGACTTACACAGAATCAATATCTTCAAAACAACTCCGTCTCTTATTACTTTATTCGTCCTCTCTGTCTAGATGGGCCTCACTCTTTTCCATCATCTATGTTCATGTTCTCTTCTAATTTAGATTCAATAATTTATGCATCAAATAATAATTTTGGCAAACACTGAGTTTTTGCTGTTCCCTAGTGACTCAGTTCAACCATTTTATTCCTTTCAATCCAGTTATAATTATTTAATGAACTGGAACACTTACAGAACCGATTTGCTAGGACAGTGCATTTCTTCTATACATTATGAGTCTTTTTGTTCAATCTTCAACTTATCAACATAATATTGTGATAAATGGCTCATGTCTCGTGTCTTCTTTTGTTGCCACAATGCATTTGCCAACAGTCACTGCAACTTTGTCACTATATCAGGATCATCTTGTTAATTGGGTCGATCCATTACAATTTTTTTGGGAAACAAAACAATCCAAATTTACATTGCAAAATAGCCAACAAAAAGTGTAATGGATTTTCATCCATCTTGCTACGGCACAATACACCATGAACGGACGACAATCAATCTTGGAGACCTGCTATGGCAAAATGCTAGAAAGAGAACAGTCACACGCAGCTTGCCGATGATTTTGAGGTACTGAATTGCGTGTAGCAGAGGTCAGAAGAGTTAGCATTGGTGTGGTCCATACTGCTTTCGCTCAAATATCTGCTGGGCAATTGCATAAAAATTTTTCCTCAGATCCTGTAAGTCTGATGCTGCCAATAAGTGTTAAATATTCTCAGAAAATGGCTTTTTTTGAAAAAGGCATCTCTTAATTTTTTAATTTATGAAGTTTAAATGTACAGAGGCAAAAATAGCTTCTGCTTTATTATAACAGTAATGCTTTGAAATTGAGTTAATGTGTTGAAGGTAGGTTAATAGTTAGATTATTATTTTGATAAATTTCTTAAAATTTTGTCAAACTTTTTCTCCATACGTATATCAATTTAGTAAAATAGCAGATTATTTAATTATATATTGTACAATTATTGGCAGTTGTTGGTCTTAATGCTTTAAGTCATAATCAATTTTAATAGGTTAAGCATATCAGTATTGTTGGAGGCAAATTAAGAGTATTGTCTAAGTGAAAGAAATTTAAATTGTTTCAAGAAAATAGTTCTTTGATATTTAGAATTTCCGGAACTGTTGTAGATGGCGCAAAAATCATTACCCCGTTTTGACCGCCAAGTTTCCCTACCCTGGTGCACATCGGCACCAATCGGCACACACATGAAACATATGCGATTTACCAGAGAACATATACAAGCAATACACTCTTGTGGCCAAGTCTGTAAGAAAAAGATCAACGACGGTGGTAGGGGTATGAATAGAAAGTAGTAGCTAAACGGACTCCCTTAGCTTCAGCGACATCATACGGTCAATAGGAGAACTTTTACGGCATTTTTCGGCCAATGGCTACTAAGTTTCTGTGTCCAGTATCTACACTTACGCTATCTACACTTACCCACAGTAAAGTGTAGACGGTAAAAGTCAAGTAGTAGTAGTATGGGCGTCGGGATTGGTCAAAAAAGCCGAGATAATTTCCTTCATTCACAACGCTATGTCACTCAAGCTAAATACGCCCTATTAGCTGCCGACGTTTTGTTTGTATACCCCCACCATGCCTCCAACACTGCATTCAGTCTATTTCTTACAGCTTGTGTCCAATGACGGCTGGGGTTGTCCCCTGCTCCACGATGTCTAGAACAGGGATACGTCCAAGCGAAAGGCACAGACCAATAAGGACTCTCTGGCAAGAACTTTTGTCAACTAACTATCGATGTAGCGCACAGTGTACGTATGTCACGTGTACTGTGATCATAGGCGTTCAGAGGATGGGGAACTTGCCCCAGAGAAGACCAACAAATCTCTTGTAGTTGGCCTCGCCCCAGGTCCGAAGTTAAGCGAAGCCCCGAAATTTTATACAAAATGCATTACCTTCAATACATTCTTTCGAAGAAAAAATATTTAACTCTAGTTGAAATATGATTCGCTTTAACATAGATTAATAAATAATGATAATGATAAGTAAAGGCCCCAGGAACTAAGAGGCCCCAATGGATCTACTGCACCAGGCTCCTTGTTTTCTCTGGGCATCCCTGATTGTATGTTTCTGCTACTATACAGTATGTCAAAACAAATATTGCGCGAGAAAAGAAATAGAAAGAATAGAAAAGTGGAATCTCTTCAACAATAGGATCTTCGATGTGCGGTCGTGAAATCCGTGTTTGAAATTATTTTAAGCGACTACTTCTCACATACGTGAGGAACAAGAGCTCGTGATGGCTGCTGGCCTGTCGGCTGGAATATCTCGCGGTATTTCTCTTCTTTCTCCGTCGTGTGAGACGCGAAATGCCGTGAGATATTCCATCGTGAAGACAAAGAAATAAAAGCCCAGGTCTACAAATTGGAATCTGCCACAAGGTGAGCCTTTGTCCCCTTGGGCTATAGTCCCACCCGACGCAGTTTGCCCAGTGAATGCCTGGGTCGTGCAGGGGCGAGCGCCTCTTCGTGCGCAGAGCAGCAGGTCACTGGCTCGACGAAGCCTCGGCGCTGGCAAGAAGGAACGCCTCGATGCCCGTGGAAGATTATTAGTAACTAGTGGAAGTCCCTTACATCACGTTGAGTGAGAAGATTGCGCACCTAGTGGACGTGCCCTGCCGGGACCAACGCCCCTTTAATGTAAAAATAGGTTGCATTTACAGTACATGTACAGAAAGTACGGCGCAATATTTTTTCTTTGGGAAAGTACTTCAACCCAATCTCAGCTTTGAAGCCGCAAAGCTATTTCATCCCGGATGAGCCTGGCCACAACAAAACAGGAAGCGGAGCGTTGAATCGCCGGAAATGCCGAGGTTAGTTTTCTCTCCTCTCGCGCTGTCCCCTATCGAGACGAATTGCCGCGTCCATCCGCGGACTGGCTCGCTTCTCCCGCGGTGCGACGCCCAGGCGGAAGGCCCAACCAGCCTTCGACTTCTTTAGGTAAATCTGTGCCGGCTGAAGCAGCAAAGGCCACTCATATTTGGGCGAAATTGAAAATATTAGTTACAATTCGATCCAAATTATTGTTTTAAACTTTTTGTACGGATAGAGCCCAAATACACTGAACAATATGTCAGAGCTATTTTAACTGAAACTTTCTGTTTTCCAAAAATTAATTACACTTATTTTAATATCTCTCAATCAGTATTTTTAATGCATTGAATTTGTGAGAACAAGTGTTTCAAATAATGTCTTATGAAGTTCCACGAAATCTCTAAAGGTTTAAGGTCAAAATTTCGTATATTTCAGAAACGCTAAATGACTTTCTTTCAAAACGGCTCCATAACTTGCTTAACCGTCGTGCGATATTTCCTTGGGAAAACACGCAAGCCGGCGGGGAGGTCGGCGCCGGATGTCGCGATGCAGCAGGGGACGACTACTATTACGCCTCTCGCGAAAAAACTTGCACTACACTTAGGGAACCAATGGCTTTAGCGTTTACCGCACCCGGAATCACTAGCAATCAATTCTAGCAAGCGATTGATCGGATGCGTTTTATCCTAGAAGGATGGAGGGGAAAGTCGTGAATGAACCAAATCTCTAAAATATATTTTCTTTTCACAAGAACATCTACAACTTGATTGGTGGTGCTGGATATCTGCACTCTCCTTTGAGCATTATCATCGAAATGGATGCGAGGTATGTCATGAATATCTAATATTTTTTGACTTGTTGCACATTCGACAGATATCACGTATAATTTTTCTCTAAAGGTCAGGTCAATTTAATAGATCTTACTAAATATTTTAATTGAATTTGGTTTTCAGAATGTTGAACGGCTCTTTTTCATTTAATTCACATAATGGATTTTATTTCAAAACCATTTGTTACGATATCGTAGTTCGTTGCCTTGCGATAACATCCTAGATTTCGAAGGTGTCGTCTGTGAGACGCAACTAATGACGAAAGCTTCTCCCACCCCCATTTCTGAAACTCTGTTCCTATACTGAGCAACTAGCCAGTGAAACCCACGAATCGCGGTGCTCACGCCTTTTCCGGTACCCGCTATTTTAACACGCGTCGTCCAGTAGGATACGCCTTTGTAGTTACGTCAGCGACTTTTTGGCGCTGTAGCTGTATATAATGAATGCACACTTCTTATCTTTTAACATTTACGTTTTGTTCTGATGATTTAGAAATCATAATGGGACGATGACGATCATAACAAAAGTCGCATGACAAGGTACTTACGAAGTTGCTGCTCAAAAGCTGTGTGTGTGCAGTACCAAGCGCCTGCTGTGATGGTGAAGTCATTTCGATCTACCTATAAAAACGTATTCTGTAACTCCATAACATACTTATTCAATACATTAAATTTAATTTTTCATTACAAAAATGAATTTTTCTCTATTTTTACATAACAGTATGTCAGACTACGCCTTTGTAATCTAGGGTTAAGAGCGTGAATGGTGCAGAGTTCTACAGAGTACTATTCAGTTTAGTATTATAGAGTATAGTACTCTTTGGAACCGTGCACTGTCTGGGAGAGCACCTGACATTGGTAAGAGCGATTGTTGGACGCTCTTTAATTACAAAATGATTTCGCGTTCATCGATATTGCTGCAATCTTGAATATTGCATCTAATTAAAAGGAAAACGTACATTCCTAACTCCGTAAGATTTTTTTCGATTATCTGGGAGTTGTGCAACAGTGCAACTTTAGCATGAGCCGCCATTAATTGACATACAAGATAGTAGATTTACACTAAGAAGGCATGAATCACACCTAGAGTTCCTTTATTACGTTGCACCTTGTGCTACCTGTAAACTTCAAAAATTAAGAATAACTGAAAAGATTTAGGTGCATAATTCAAATGCATTGTGCTTCTAGATTGTACCTCTTACAGATGGATGCAGATGGAGCAGTAGTGCAACTGGTAGGCCTATTCAAAGAAATGACAACCCTAGACTCATCACAAACACAGGGTTTTCGACTCTAGCTACAGAGTCTGGCCGCATGGAGCCGCTAGGTCGCGTTGGAGATGAAATCTATCGGCCGACTGCCCTGATGGGTAGTTTTCCGTGATTTCGCCCATCAACACCAGGCGAATCCCGTAGTTGTAGCCAAACAAACAGACCGCGCGCGATCTTTGCTATCTCTTCCTTGTCTTATTCCTCACTCCTTACTTTCACATACACTTGCATACTCTGCACTGCCAAACATGTCGGGAGATTGTTGAGGCGAGCTGGGAGCTAGAGCTAGTGCGCCGCTGGCGGCACGGAGCTGGGCAGCCGACGTGTCGGTCGGCGCGGAATCTCGCCATACAGCGGGGGAGAACACCGCCCCTCCCCTGACAAAGACGTGGCCATAACAGCTGACGAGCTCGGAAACATGAAATGACCAATCAATCAATAGAGGGTCTTTTGCTGGCCTCCTATTCGTTACGTAACATAAATATACTCTAAATTAATCATCACTACAATGTATCGAGAAACATTATCAAAAGCTGGATAACTAAAGGTGCTGACTGGTGGCCGAAACTAAGGAAAGTGGAGGGAATCGTCAGACGCAATTGAAGCCCAAGTATCCGGAGAAATCAACGAGCTCGAATATACTACATAGAGTGGCTGTCCATATAGTTTCAGAGCTCTTGGTGGAGGCCTTCCGAACTAGTGGCCGTCTTGTTCTTTGAAGTCAAAACATACGAGTGGCGGTGTAACCGTCCGTAACCAGCGCCAAACGTAATGCTAGAATATTTTGTTTCCCAGAGGGCGCTGCTTTGACTGCAAACAACATGGCTTCAATTTCCTTCAAAGATGGAGGCGCTGAAGCCACTCTATGTAATATATTCTAGCTCGTCAGGAGAAACAAAATAGTGTTCTAAACCAAGGGCGTGGGCGACTAACAATACACCTAATAAAGAAAGTAAATAGACATGAAAGAAGTTTATTGGAAACTCACTCAAGTATTTTATGTAAAACTTGTATTTCCATTGCAAAGTGATGTTTTCATCAGTTTAAAGTTCAAGAATAACCTCTATGTTTTCCTAATTCCTTATCCATAATAAGGAGGGGGCCTCGAAGTTCTAGATACCCTTGAAACTTGGGTCACTTTAAGTATTTTTAAATCGAACTACAAAGTTGAAACATGAAATAGAAAATTATGCAACAATTACTACAGATAAATAAATAAATTGGCTTTGGATTAGAGCCCAAAAAGATACGAATTCCCTCCACCAAAGTAGAAAAACACGCCAAGAAAGAAAGTGGCTCATGATTCAAGGGTTTCCACTTGATGCAAGTATGCGTTATTTTCCGCAACGAGGCTCAGGCCATCGGCTGCTGTTCCGCCTGAGCACGCACATTCCGCTGCGCTTCCGCGGGCGACGAAGCTGGCGATTTGAATCTAGTTCAGAGGTTTCTTTTAGGCTCGAGGGTCTTTTACATGCAATACACCTACGTCATGGAACATACGGCGTTACTTTCCCTCCGAAGGAAGACATGCGAAGGATAAATATGCTCCTATCGCTTTTGAACCCCCGGTATAGCATTCCTCTACCTAACAGTTTAACAACCGAAGCCATGTGTCTCCCCTCCACGCAATGATCCTGAATAAGTAAGTATCCAGGAAACAAATCAAAAAATATCCCGAAGTCAGTCAAATATCAATACCCGGATATCAATCACTCACTCATTATTAACATTCCGAAATCAATTATGCATATCAATACCCTGAAATATATTAGTCAATCAATCATCAATACTCCGAAATGAATCAATCATGAATATCCCAAAATCAAACATCAATGTCCCAAATTCAGTCCATCACAAAACCCAATTATCAACGCCCCGAAACCAACGAGTGAGTGCGGTGCCTGTCCGTGCGCAGGGCGTTGGCGTGGGCGTGTGTGCTGGTGCTGGGGGCGGCGGGGGCGGCCAAGACGCCGAAGGAGCCACTGCCCTACCTCAACAACTCCCAGTGCGAGCAGTGCGAGCCCTGCCAGGCGTGCCAACCCTGCGCGTCGTGCGTCCAGCGCCCGTGCCCGGCCCCCGCCCCCGCGCCCCCGCCCCCGCCCTGCCGCACGCCCTGGGCGCTGGTCGCCAAGTACAGGAGCCACCCGGGCATCGGCGTCTACCGGCTGCACACGCAGCGCGCCACGTGGACCGAAGCCCAGAAGATTTGCGAGGCGGACGGCACGCACCTCGCCGTCATCAACTCGCAGGTTCGTTTTCTCCTTATCCTCATTCGTTCGCGTGCATCCCGGTCAGGTTAAGCACTGAATAGATGCTCTCTATTACACATACACTCTTCACACGTTTTATCTTCAATATCTGAACGCAAGACGTGTACCCGTTTATACATTCTTAACCATATTTTATACGTACTTCCGGCAATGGTGACTCAGGGCATCACTAATGTCACTGCAGTGCTTCTGGTCGGGAGGACGTAGGTTCGAGTCCCGACAGTGGCATGGTTATCGACGCTAGCTAGGTCGAACGCTAGCGGCCGGTTGTTCTCGTCAGTAGCTTTCCGTTGTTTCTCCGATCAACACCAGGCGAATGCGAAGCACTTTCCTAACAAACGAGGCGCGAACTGCGCGCGACCCTTCTCATTCCTCGTCCTTCACCTCAGCTCTCCCTTAGCAGCACACGCGGACACGCCCTTCACCATCACGCCGAGCACGGGAGCTGCGAGCTCTGAGCTCTTTGATGGGGCGACACCGCGCGGTGGAAGGTGACGCAGATCGGCGCCGGCGATGAAAACATCACTGCACCGCCAAGGACAGGAAGCACACGTCCATCAATCGTTCCATATTTATCCGTACTATTAGTAGGGAGAGGGAATCAGGGAGTGGGGTAACTCCTACCAATACAGCCAGGTGGCAGCCACAACATTCAGGCGAACTTCAACCATCTTAATGCTTAAAGTGCAGGGAATATCATCGAAGTTGAACGCATCCCAACAAGTCTTGCGAGAACCCGTTGCTGTGCGCTTTGACGGGGTGCCTGGCGCGGCGGAGTCGCGAGCTGACGGGCGAAGGCTACGTGTTCGTGTCCCGCGCAGGGCGCCGCTGTCGCTCACCGCCTCCCCACCAGCAGCGGAGTCCTCTGCACGCTTCCGCTACTTGCTAGTGTTGCCATGGAGAGTATGATGTGTTAAGCTATCGTATTGCCATTCTATCCCCAAACGTGAGCACCTAGGCTCATGATGAGTTTCTTCACCCCCCACCCCCACCCCGGGCGTACAAGAGCTGCTCAGCCCCGACACTGGTCGTTACCCCCAGCTCAGGGCTGTCCAGCTGGCGGCCCGAGGTGCCGTTTATTGTAGACCGTGAAAGGTTATTAGTAGGGGGGATTTTAATGAAATGTCTTGTTTCTTTCTTTTCGCTTTAGAACGATGCCGTTTAGTATAGATATTCATTTTATGTTATTATAAAACGATATGGACCATTCTTATAAGTAACGTTTTTTGCATTTTTCGTCGATTTCGACTAATTCATCGTTTTTACCTTTTCCCATCACTTTTAAAGCGTGTTTCGCCCATTTAATTGACTTTGAATATAATTTCAGTGGTACTTGCTTCAAACAAGATTTACGATGTGTAGCAAATGTTCTCCACAATATTCATTAGTAGCCTATTCGATTTCTTCGCTCAGATACTGTAATGTCAGTTGTTTAGATTACTATCTAAGATAATCTTAGGTTCCTGCGACGTCTCTCTGCGCCATTGTCAGTTCGGCCGATATCGCGATAAATAAAGGCAGAGATTTTCTTGTAAAGAACAGTCCAAACCCAAAGTTTCCCAGCTCAGTTCACTTGAACAAAAGGAAGAAGCCTCTATTACATTGGTAATATGCAACATCTTAGTTGTTCCTATGAAGTGGTTTTGATAAAAGTATTTACGTCATTTTTCTTTGTTTATGACATTATTAAAACACTTAATTATTTTGGACAATATTTTCGGCCATCAAAACCCGTCCTCTAGTTGTTGTCGCAGTGCAAGTCGCAGCCCGCCACATCGAGCGACAACACTGCGCCTAGCGCAGGCGCCCTGCCGAGGCCCTACATCGATTTTAGATTTAAAGAGTTTTTCTAGTGAACACAGCAGTTCAATCATCCCAAAGTATGAACCCTGATATAACGCGCGGTTCTTTCACCTCCCTCCCGTTTCAGAGCAGCGAGGCAAACTGACGAGATCAGCAATGCGCGAGAGTCAGATGTGTGTCACCCGAATAATGACATATTAAACGTTGTGGTTGTGGCCCTTGGGGATGAACTGACGAGTTTTAGCTCACTTACGACTGATATTTGTTAAAGTAACAGAAATGCAATTTGAACGCCAACAGCGTAGAATAATCGGCTTGCGCGCAGGCTGAAGCCGACCTCTTCAAGAAGTTCTACCAGGAGGCTCGCATCTCGGACTGGTTCTTTCTGGGATTCAGCAGAGGCAAGGACGGGAAATTCTACACGGTTCAAGGTAAGAGACTTTCTCGTACTAGTTAATTTTCTAATTTCTTTGGCCTGGCCTAGTTTTTCTGACTTGCCACATACTATACTTTTGCCAGCTGCCATCTAACGCCGCCCAAAGTACATTAAAAAAATCTCAATTTGTCCGTTTCCTAACATAGCATTGAAACATTACTTTAAGAATATTAAAACATCGTCCTAAATGGCGGGAACTTTGAGTTGGGTTCAGTAGATTCGTAACACGCTACACCACCACAACGAATATTGTGGCCCGAACTGAAATTTATCGCTGCTTAAATAGTTAGTAGTTCCTTGCAACTTACGCACTACGCAATTTTCTAAAATTCAAGGAATTGAACAAAAATAAGGCGCGCGCCTGTTTCAACGTCCATTACTTCGTCCGAGACGGGCGACTGTGGGCGAGGGGTTGGCTTACTGGCCTCTGAACCCCCTCTGCGCGGGTTCAATCTCAGCCGAGGTGCCCGGATTTTCGAAGGGCGAAAAAATTACTCTAGCCTTATCACTCCTGTGGCATGTAAAATACCCCTGGCGGTAGGCCCGGCAAGATTAAATCTCTCCCACATCCCGCTCTCACTAGATCTCATCTTCCGCCAACCCGACAGCTCGGATGTAGGTGACTGAAATAGTGCAATCGCCCGCGAGGTGCAATCGCCAGCCCCGCGTCGGGGGAGCTGCCCGCAAACGTCGCTTGCCCCGCAGGGCGCCCGCTGTCGAGCGCGGGCTACGCGCGCTGGGGCGCCAACGAGCCCAACAACGCCAACGGCAGCGAGCACTGCGGCTTCATGCTGGCCAGCGGGCTGCTGGCGGACGGCTGGTGCGACGCGCGCCTCGCCTTCATCTGCGAGGCGCCGCTCTAGGCGATCCACTGAACTACGCTTCGACTCGCTTTTTCTTCGACTTTTAGCTCGATTATTTTCATGCAAATATTATGTTTCAAGACTAGCTAGCAAAATATGAAAGTACATCTCTGCTTTTCAACTTGAGGAATGCATTTGCTTGTCTACATTATGGAGACACACTTTCGCCATTAATTTCATGTTGGTAAAACTAATAATATGGAAAATCACTCTGAATGTTCTAATATTTTAGTGATTGTGTTATATTCGGTATGGAATAAGAAATAGACAGAAGAATCAGTTTTCCTATAATCATCCTAAACCAAGTGCATCATTAAGTTACAATTGTTGGTGTAATTGTATAAAAATATATTAGTTTATATTAGGATATAACATTGGTTATCTTGTAATGATCTTAGCTTAGTCCAAACATTTATCTTTTAGGCTATTATTGTAGAGAAATTCTATTGCCATTTTAACTTTTAACTGATACAGTCGTTTCTCATGAGTACGTGTGTGAAATGAATATTAATAAAAATAAACAAATATTATTAATTTATTTATTTATCTCAAAAATAATTAAAAACTGTGTGACAAGGGATGAAGCCAAGTTTATTTGCAGTTAGATTCGTGCCCAGAAGCAAAACAAGGTGCCATCTCAGTATTTCCTCAAGGATCATGGATACTGGACGAAAACAGGGGGTTCATTGACCCACAAGCTGAAGTACAATATTTGTTACAGGTTCTCTAGAATTATACAATCAAAATGGTAAATGATATATTAAATGTCATAGTTAAAATTAATATTACTTTTCTTTTGGATGCTCGGTATAGTCTCTAAGTGTATAGAAAGTTATGCAACAGAAAAGATTTTACTTGGGACTTTTGTATCGAATTTAATCGTTTAATGTCATCTGGCAAAGAGTTGTAAAATAATGTACATGCATTGTACGTGAAGTTTTTAGTGATGAGCTGTTGATAAAGTCACCTGATGAATATGATTACTACGTCAACTGTTGTGGTTATCGATATCGGCATATACCGAAAACATATTCCCGCCCTTAAGTAAGTCATTTTTCACAAAAACCACTGATTCATATATCAATAGACAAGGTAGTGGTAAAATACCTAGATTAATAAAGAGAGGGTTACATGAATCACGTGGGTAGAATTTTCTTATTAGTCGTACAATTCATTTTGTAATCTAAGAGTCTGGGAGCTATAAGATGCATTTTGCTAAATTGTGCCATATCTCAGAGAATGAACATTCGCGAAATATACACGAGCAGTATGTAGGCTGACTGAATTTGAAAGAAGATTCTGAAAGAGTAGCATAAAAAAAACTTAATTTAGTGTTCATTTATTTATATGAACTTACTTATTAATTTATATGAACATAAATAACTTAATTTACGGTTCAATTCATTTATATGGACGTTTCATTTAAGGTTTGACTGAATTGAAAGACCTAAAAATGTTGTTTCCTTAATATCAGTTAATGGCACACCGTTCATTTTCAGTGAAGAGTCGAGCAGTTTATTTGAAATGGAAAACTGCATTGAAACCGTTTTATTTTCATTGACTATTAATTTGTTATTATGGAACCAATATGAAATACGTGATATTTTACTATTTTAGGTTTCTTTGTTGTAAAGAATATTTTTAAAATTTGCAAACAGAACTGTTCTTCCGTTTCTAATCATCAAGGACATATCGTTTACCTATAGTAGGAAAAGAATAGGATCAATCCCTGCGAGACTCCACGTGCAATTGGCAAAGCAACAGAAAGGTATGTACAAAATGTTCCATTATTCCAGTAAGGTATTTCTACTCCCTGAGATCGTTGTGTAAGGTACGAACATAGCCAATCTAGAGGAATATCAAGAATTCCATACGAAGTTATTTTGAAAGTAAAATGTTATGATCAATTACCTCAAAAGTTTTTGAAAGATCTAAAAATTTTCCAATAGGTCCTAAGTTTTGATTTATGGATGAGGCGACAATTAAATCGCGCCTAGCTTAAAAATCTACTAAACAATTAATTAATTTACAAATTAAAAATTAACGATTTTATGCATTTAAAACTTGTGAAAAACTAATCGAGGCATGTTAATGCAATAAAAAATCGATTATTATTTAATAATCCCCATCCCTAGTGCTGACACGCACACACAGATGCTAGTGCCAAACTCAGAGAGAGGCCAAACTAGGGGAGTATCGCGGCTTCCGGCTGGTCGACGGCTGGAACATCCTGCATCATATAACATTTCATAATAAAGTTTATGCAATATTCCTCTCACTTTCATTACCTGCAAAGCGAAAGGTTTGTAACACATACAGTGCTTTTCTGTTCGTATTTGAAGTTATTGTACAATAAATTTCCAAAATAAATGTAAATAATTTAACTGAAATGGTGCATGGAGTTTTAAAACATCTTTAATGTTTTACTTGGGTGAGCATTGCAAACAAATAAATGCCTTTGTTGGTGGCGAGGTGCAGGCCGTTTGCCCTGCTCTTCCGCTTGACCACTTTCAAAAGTACCTATAATGCACATAATAAAAAGAAGGCCATTCAAAGAAAATACCTACGCAATTAAGGGGAAGAATTTCTCACAAGAGTGACAGGGCTGAAAACGCAGGAGAGGGTTGCTAGAAAAGAACCTCACAGCATTTGTGTCATAATATTTATTAAATTCAAGTAAGAAATGAATTAAAAATTAAACAGAAATAAATTATTACACTTGAAGAAACTTCGATATTTTACCCAAACCTAGACAAATTATCTTTGTGAGATTCAGCAAGTTGGGAGAGGGTGAAAAGGTATAGCGAAATGTAAAATTCGCAACACACGAATCTCCTCTCATTTACTGTTTTCGTTTGCGTACATTCAATAAATCCGAATAATTGCGATAGTTTCGAAATACATATATTGAAATCTTTGGCTTGTAGTAATGTCTAAATTATGTTTTTACTGCTTAAATGTAAGATTAAATAAATGACTCGTTCACAAAGTTTTAATCAATTTACTCGAGGACAAACCCCCAATTTGAATATTTCCAATCAATCATATAAGTCAATGGACTTGCTTAACAAGAAATGATTCACAAGCTTTTGTGATTATCAGCTCTAACACTCATCATTTTTATTGAGAATTTGCGACATTCCGCAGTTGCTTTTTGGAAACAGCCATTAAAACATTGTCAAGGGAGGGTTGCAGGTGAAACTAATGCTCGCGAATTTACCTTGCAATCAATATTAAATTATCAGCATTAGTAGCAGCGATGATTAAGACGTAATTTGACTGTCGACTACTAGTTCAGTGAAATACTGCCCAAAAAGGACAAATACAGAAAGTTTTGGAGTAGTTTTGGTTTCTATGTGTTTTGTGGTCGCTAAAATCGAATATCTGGTTTACCAACAATAATTTTGTCTGTAACAAGTTTTTAAGTAGAAAGTGAGTTAAAATCCCTAACTCTCTCAGTTTTATCAAATTAATGAATGTATATTTTCCCTAAATGATAACACTATTCCTAACTACAAAATTGAAGATATATTTTTGACTCAGACTTGGTCTGTTATAGAAAACCAGGTCTTCAGAGAAGGTAATGTAGAATATTTTGTAAAGTTAGTAGTTTTCGTGTAATTTCACTTTGAAATTAATGAAACATACAGGGGTGTGCCATTGTATGTAACAATAATATTGTAATATTGCGAGAATGTATGTGCTGTTGTAGCACTAGTTTTGCAAATGTTGATGCACACAGTCTGCTCGAATCAACTCAACACCCCCCACCATGTTATAATCAGACTCTCTTGTATTACCTTGCCGTTTGCTCTTCCTAACACAATCTAACTCAACATATTAATGCATTAATTTATATTATCCAATCACGTATTCAACCCTATTTCAATTCTTCTAGCCCTCATTTCTATGCACAAGGATATTGAAATGTTAAAAAATCTAACTTTGTAAAAATTGACTTTTTGGGAATTCTTTCTATTTTTTTTATTTTCTGTTTTTCAAAACATAACATTGATGAGGCAACTCGTCAACTATAACTGAAACCAACTTCACCCCAAGACATGAGGGTTTCCATGTCCCAGAATACAATTTTCAGATCTAAGCAACCTCCAGTTAAGGCAGCCAGAGGCAGCAATAATTATTAAAAAGAAAATTCTCCACGATCAACTATCTTAGTCAGTCACTCCAGACCTAGAAAATTTTGTAATAGTGATACGGTATGGGTACATTTTTTCCATATAGTTTCCATCGATACTGTAATAGTGTTACAATTTGTTAATTTAATACCAATTATAAAAATGTAATATACTAATAATTTACTTGGAATGTTGAATTTTTATGAAAATACAAGAAAGAAATGAATGAATGAAAAAAACCACTCTCCATTCAAATTAAAAATTTAAATAACCCTCAAAAAATTGCTAGTTGATTTTTCCCATACAACCATTTACATTTACAATCATAGAACAGCAATTCTCAAAAAGTATGACCACATTCACCACATACGAATGGGTCTTAAAGTTTTTTGCAAATTTCTCAAAATCATTTATGGAGGATGTAGGCAGACTTGCAAGTGGACGCTTCAGTTCTACTTCCAACCATATAACGTCACTCATTCAGGTTTTCTCCTTTTTAGGGCTGTGTCACACAAGTGTTCTGTTGACGTGTCATAAATTAACACTATCTTTTCCGGAACGGCCAAAGCGTTCGTGTGCAGACTCGCATAAGATAGTGTTATTCCATAAAGCATATCAACGCAAGACTCGTATGCCAGGGCTCTTAGAATAACAAATAGATTCACAAAGATTGCTGCTTTTCTGGAATACTAAGGTTATTAAAAAAAAAAAAAAAAAAAAAAAAAAAAAAAAAAAAAAAAAAAAAAAAAAAAAAAAATCGAGTAATTTATTTTTCCCATGTCATTTGCTTTCCATTAATTGAAGATCAATAATATTGTCTTGCAAATTATATCAAAAAATACTTATTTATATTTGTTTTTTAATGGAACTTGTAATTTATTAAAATGGAATTTTGTAAACTCTAAATTTTTGAGTTATTTTGGAGACTTTTTGCATTGCAACATCAAAATACCCTAGTAATTTGAGTGCAAGTTATTTCAAGCACTTGAAACACAGTGTCTTCCTGAAAACATTCACAAAAGTAATGGTAAAATTCTACACAATACTACAACAAAAATTGCAAGTTATCTCTTCTGTGCTTCGTCAAGATCTTCGTAGTTACAACATTAATCCATAACAGAAAATGTTGCTCTCTCCTCATTAAGTAGCTGCCTCCTAAGGGCAATTGATATAGTTTCAGAGATAAAGATGTATTCCTCATAAAAAGTTATTTTTAACACCTCTCACTTTAAAATCCTAATTTTTGCTTTTTGGATTTACAACAGTATTCCAGAAGAGGGACAATATGTTTTGAGAGATCTTCCTCCAAATCAGCAACTCTCCTGTATTAAAGTAAAAAGACTAATTCTTACCAAAATAATTGTCTCCAGGTATAGGTTTGTTTTTCAATTATGACAGGGAATTTAACATGAAAATAACTTTTGAATCATACACTAAAAGAACAGTATTTATTTGTGACATTTAACAAAAATAAACATTACATCAAGCGTAAATATACAATTATATTGACACATTTGTGCTTCAGGTTATGTACAATCATTTAAACAGTAGTTTACATTTAATCTGTACAATTATTTAGACTATCACAGATGTACATTAACACTTTTATAAAAATTCATGTAACTAATTTGTACAGAAAATAGTGTTCATTGATTATTATTAGCTGGAAAAATTCTAGAAATATAATAGAAAATTTTCAAGATTTTTAAAAATGGTTTCACAATAATTTCTGAGTTTACCTTGTATCTGAAAGGAAAGAATTCAATAATTTTAAAATTCTTTTCTTTTGGACTAGACGTCCACTCTCTCTCTCTGTAATTATGTACAAAAATCTGCAAGAATGCTATTCATCACACACCACAAAATCCAAGCTTAATGATTATATTTGTATGATGAATTGCATACTTAATTAGGAAATAAAACCTACAGAAATATACTACACACCATATACTAAAATTACAATAAATAGTCGAAATACAAAACACACAAATGGTAATTCTCTTCAGAATATTCCAGAAGAGATGGGTTGTATCACTTACGCTTCTCATGCATCTGGTCACACACATTTTCAGTACATAAATATCCCTTCTACATATCATTCACAAGATAAGACTGAGAAAACATTCTACCCAAGGAGCTGCCTGTACATTAGTAGAATTCTGAGTTAAAAATAAGAGAAAAATTCTCTTAAGAAATTACAATTCTCAAAATCATTTTGCTTAAAATAGCATATTTATTAAATTACTAATACTTTCTCCCTATCACTGATATGAAATTAATGTTCCTGACAATCAGTTCCTTACATATAATTCTTTGTACAAATACATATAGATGGGCATATAAATAGACACAGGGAAAATATAATACTTTAAGTAGGGTTACAACACTAATAAAATAGTGACAAACACATGAACAAACATGCACAGTGGCAGAACTTATTTCTGCACAATCTTTTATAAAAACATTATTACAGAACCCCACCAAGTAATCTTTCAATACTGGGATTTTAAGGTTCACATACTGAAACCACCACACATGAATTAACAAATACAATTTCAGAGGGAAATAACGTTCCAATAAATATTGTTTCACATTATTATTGATGATATTATTGTTTCAATGCATTCAAAAACATGCATTTTCTCATGAGAATCAAACCCCATAAACATTATGTCCATCTGAGCATGTCATTTTATTCCACTGTGTTAAAACATGTGAAGTAGCACAGTTCTGATATGACTTAAAAAGTTGGCTGAGCACAACTTTTTAACCATTTTAAAAATATTACAAAATTTAAGCCTCTCTACGCATAACCCTCTTTTCATTTCCAAAATAAGAGTGTTACTCACTTCAAAGATTATCACATCAGTTCAGGAGAATTTCCATGCAATAGATCTATGCACATCACCAAATATAACAATTATTTTCTCTTTTGAGATACTTACACATTTAACTTTCATTTGCTAGCCTTCATTCATTTCATTACCAACTTGGCATATGAAAATAAAAAATATGTTCTCCTTAAAATTCATTCAAAAAATTATGCTGGGTTCAATGGATGCTTTTTACTGTCTTGCTATCAAGTC
The DNA here is from genome assembly GCA_017312745.1 of Gryllus bimaculatus. Taxonomy (NCBI): domain Eukaryota; kingdom Metazoa; phylum Arthropoda; class Insecta; order Orthoptera; family Gryllidae; genus Gryllus; species Gryllus bimaculatus. The sequence goes on along the minus strand of BOPP01000195.1, from coordinate 1,423,795 downwards.
TGCAACGTACAAATTGGTTGTTTGTGATGGATTTTGATAAGGTTTTGGGTAAATATGAACATGACACCTTTCTAAAGAGGAAGATGAAAATCATTCTATAGTTCAAATTGGTTCACACTTCTTCTGTGAGGAATTTGATAAACAATTAAGAGAAATATAAGCAATTTCAAATACTTACATGAAAATTGAGGCTCAAGGGTTTATTAAGAAAGCATTTACAGTTTTAATAGCAAGACTAACATCAAATACAAATCCCACACAGCATATTTCTTTTACTACAGAAGTCTATTCATAATAAATGTCAATCTACTCTGCTTGGCTGAGCTGAAAATGTTTTGCAACAAAGTTACAAATATGTATTCCAACTAAGGCCCCTCTTACAACAGTCGATGAAATATTAACAATAATTTTCAGCAATTCTTTTTCCATAAAATACTGAGCTTAAGTAGTAATATTTGAATAATATGCTTTGGTAAAATTAATTCATCCATATTTATGGACACTTAGTAAATCTGAGATCTTCAGTGTATAGAAAAGGCAGAAGATAAATGTGCTTAGAGCACAATGCGCAATTTATAGTCCCAAAAGGCACAGCAGTCACTACTAGGGGATTTATGCTGCTGAAGCAAATGCCAACATATGAACATGTTAATAGTAAGAGGCATTTATAGTCACACAGTGAAGGATAAAATGTTTAATACACTTACGTCAAATTTTGGCAACATTTTTATCTTTAAGAAATTCTGACATGCCAATACTGAAGTTCAAAGCTTAGGAAACCTATCACACGTTACCATCACACTCTGAGCAACTCTGGACCACCTCAGAAGAAGAAATGCAGAAAAGGGACAGAAATTCTGTCACACCCCAGGTACATGGAAATGAAGTTCTTACCTTAAGAACAACAGTCTTGTAAAGCACCCTGCTAGACCTGCCAACATAAGGAAAAAGAAAATAGTGATACAATTCGTTCTGAAAAAGATTTTTACAATAAACAGGTCTATACCTAGGTCCACTATTCTTGTTAGTTTATGTAACAGACTTCAGATTGCACTACATGATTGTAAGTTTTTACTCTTTACTGATGACTTTAAAATCTTTAATGAAATAAAATATCTGAATAATTGCAACAAATTACAAGATTGATTTAATATATTACTTTGATAACTACTATCTTTAAACATTTTAAAAAGTAATGTTACTTATCCTGTAATGTAATTTACCCATTACTTATCCTTATTCTAACAAAATTTTAAATGTTTAAGAGGTTTTTGAATACAAAGATGTAGGAGTTGTTTGATTCCACTTTAAAATATAAGTACAGACAATGTATTTTTAAAAAGAAAAATTCAACACATGGCATCTTCAGAAGAATGTCAAGTGATTTTAAAGAGGCATTCCAGCTTAAAAAATCTTATATATGTCCCTAATGAGATCAATTCTTTTCTGAGCCTCCCTCCTCCTTTACCCAATTTTTTTATTTACTCATTAAAACTTGAATCAGTCAACTCAAATTCTTTAGTCTGGAAAATATATTTACCATCACCCAGAATTTCTCATAATTATTCCTGTATTTCTAGCTTACTGATCATTAGCCTACTACAGTTTTACAGAAAATTTAATGATTTAATGTTTTTGTACAAACCATTATGCAAACTGGTTTCTAAATGTAATGCTTTCTGTTTTGTAAATCTAACAAACTGATTTCAGGGTGTATGCTGTCCTAAAATTGTATTCCCTGTATTTTCCTTGCGGTTTCCTCCGATTCCTTAGGCTTAAAGTTTTTACATAGGTTAGAAAGATCAAAAAAAGTGTCTAAAGTGAATTCAAGTGAAATGATTTGAACAATGAATCTAACATAAAATAGGAAGTTTTCCACTATTTTCTGACTGTAAATCCTCCCCAGCTCCCCAGAACCCAATCAAACAATTTTTATTTTTCAGTGTAAATTTTTGATAAATTTTGTTCAAAATTTTAAAAAATGAATTTCTTTCTAATATTTGGATGAAACATTTCCAGGAATGTCAACTGCTATGGTCATGAATTCTCTTAGTGTAGTGAATGCTTTTTGGCCTGAAGGCAGCAGGGTTCCTACCCTACTGGATCGTGAGTTTCATTATCCCACACCAGCTGGGCTCTGTCCCATCCGGGACAAACTTTACACTCCCAATGTGAGGTAGTGTTTGTAAGTGTAAGAAGGGTTGCAGTTAGATCAAGGAAGAGGAGGGAAGGATCACAAGCTGCCTGTAATCTGTTTATTAGAGTTCTGCTGTGGCATTCGCCTGGGTGTTAATCGGAAAACTATTGATCAGAGCAGTGGGCTGCTACAATTCTCCTCTAGACAACAGCAGAATTCTTTGGCCGAGCTATATGGTTAGAGTTGAAAATCCAGCCACTGTCGGGACTCAAACCCTGATACCTCTCCATCAGAGGCACAGTAGTGACATCAGTTGATGCCTTGAGCCACTTCAGTCGGTTCTGAATTCAGGTACACAACTGTTTCTTAATACACCAGTAATAGCAGAACTTAATTAAATTTTTGTGATTCAATTCAAAATTAATTGAAAATAAATATTATTTCAAATTTCTCGTGCCAGAACTCTCACATGTAAATCCACACCCTTTCCTTATCCTATCCAATAAGAAGAAAAGTTATTAACGAAACATGTATATTTGTTAAAAAATGTATAAATGGAATTTCATATTTACACAATATCAAACATAAATAAAAACCATCGAATTGATGTTGAAAACAAAATTCCAATAAAGGTTTATTTAGTATTATAGAGATATGTTCTTCCAACAATTCACATATCCTTAAGAACAAACATTTGAAGTTCCTTGACAATTAACTTTTTGCTTTCCTTGATAGTCACAAAAATATTAGAAAAGGTTTTTAATCTTGAGAAAGCCAAGTAAAAGTTTTCTGTGCAAAAATACACGTTTGGGCAAGTACAAACCTACTCTTTGCAATATTATTTAACTTTCCCGGATTAGTTCTGCAGAATAGAGAGGGTTTTGAAGGACCAGGGCGCCAGCTTGCTGCAGTACGGAAATTGAAAATTCATTTATATACAAAAAAATATTGGATTATTTTCAGCATTCTTACATACCTCAAGAAAAGCAATTCTGAGCCAAAAAATAATAAAACTGATATTTTCCCCTTTGAGTAATAAATACCGTTAGTTACCTAAAAAAAAAGAAAGAAAAGAAAAGAAAAGAAAAGAAAAGAAAAGAAAAGGAAAGAAAAGAAAAGAAAAGAAAAGAAAAGAAAAGAGGTCTGTAGTTTTAGACTTCAGTGAAGTCTTCAGTACATGAGAGAGTTGCTCTAACGACATTTGCGTATTAAATATCTTAGCGAATTGTCACCTTAAGTTTAATAACCAACTGTGTATTATTTACAATACGAGTTAACAGCAGGGCATTGATCTTCAGACTTCCAAATACCACCAACATTTAAACCGTGCGTTTGGATTGTATTCATTGCCAGTTATTGAATGACATTCTTTCTATATTTTTATATTTGGTTGCTTATTAAAATTAATTCATGTAGTATTGTAAATTAGCACATTTTGATTTTTATTGTCCATTTATTTCAAACAATGTTACTTTAGTAAATTTGTTCTTTGTATTGAACAAGTTTACCCCTAATATCCCTTCCGAGAAATCTCACATGTTAAACACCTCACTCCATTCTTCCATTCTAAGAGGGAAAGTTGTTAAGGAAACATATAATTGTTTAAAAATGTATAAAGGTAACTTCTATTGTATTCATACAATTAAAATAAAAGAACAATGCAATTGATGTGGAAAATAAATTTTTACTAAAGATTGATTCAGTCATTGAAAGATTTCGTGGAACAATTCACAACACTCCTTTAAAAATATTTGAAGTAATTATTCAATAATCTTTGACAGTTAGCTTTTCATCGCAAAAGATGATTTCGATAGTCATAAAAATATTTAAAAAGCTCTTTACTCTTGAGTAAGCCACGTAACTGAACACACTTATTAGAAAGTTTCACTGCATCACTGCAGGTAACGAAAATACTGGTACAGATAAAACACAAACCAAACCTAACAAGACACGTCTTCACTCTTCACTGGACACCACATCCCTCCAAAATTGGGTACACAGCACTTTTAGACCTCAGCAAAAACGTTTTCACTACACGCATAAGAAATAATCTCGGTCGGTATCAAGTGACTATTTAGTTGTTGCTGTGAGAGCGAATCTTTAATTAATAATTATGCAAATAAACCTCATCAGCCTGTGCAGACCACAGTGTACACAGAAATTGTAAATAGTATAAGATAGAGGAATCGAAGCCTTCTAAGCGTGACCACAAATATGACCATCACCAATGGTTGAAATATAGGTGGCATTGGTAGTATCAATAAGGACCGAACCAGGAAAAATTGAATAGAATGTCCAAGATGATCTCATCCTGCAAATTACGGTATAAGGAACATTAGATTAAGCCTTTGGCCACAAAATCGTAGTTTTTATGGTCATAAAACGCTTTGTTTAGGAGTTATTTAATGATATAGCTGATTGAGAGCTGTTGCATTTGTCATGAACATTTAGATGCGGTTTTTTAAACAAATCCTTAATATTTTTACAGTCTAAATGCAATTCATCACATCTATGTGAAATTCTCTTTCTTTGGAGACCTCATTTATCAATATTGGTTGCGTGTGAAAGGCGCAGAAGGTATGTATACGACTGAAATAATATTGTCTCCTGTAAGGCATTAAAGATGCTTGATGGCGAGTATGGATTTTCATAATTGCTCTGCTTACATCTTTCTGCATGAAACACTAGGTTGCCCATTTTGAAATATGGGCGACCTCCCCCTTACGATGACCTTATTTCGTAAAAGTCAACCCATTCTGAGTTAGTGCAGAGTAGATTTCTGAGGCATCTACCCTACTTACTAAATGATCAAATGCTATTTAGCAATCTTGACTAAGGTCCTTTATCACAGAAATTGAAATTCATTACTTTACACAGCAGGACTATTACTGATATGAGAGTTCTTTTTAAAATTTTCAATGGTAATGATGAAAGCAATTTCATCAATCAAATAACCTTTAATATAGCTTCACAACCCCAAGATGACCCAAGGTCATCTTCAATTTTTCATGTAATGAGAACATCTATAGGTAATAATGATACAATGCACACACTCCTGAAATTAGGTAATAAATTCGGAATGCAAATCGATTATTTTGATATCTCACTATCATCTTTCAAAGCTATTGTTTAAATTTAATCAATTAATATCTGAATGGCTATCTTCTGAATGGTTTCTAATACTTTTACTTTGAACAAGTTTTGTAATTTCTTGTTTTTATATTCCAGTATTCCGTAAAATCTTTCTGATTCGTTTGTAGTTGTGACTCTTGTATTTTGTAGGTTTGTATTTAATGGCTCATACGTAAGTTCCGGTCCTGCACTTTATGCAATCACCTTTTATATACACTTGTTTTGTATAAGAAGAAGTAAATAAAACTGCTGCAAAAGAAGAAATAAACAAAACTATTATTGCTTAAATTGTAGTTAAAATACACAAAGGAAGAGATATTAAATGAATATAAAATGACAAAGTTCTAATATTGGGAAATAGACAACATTAAGAAAATCTAGCTTCAATATTAATGCATTACAATAGAATAATTTTAGAAGTTAAATGGAGATAAATGTTGAATTTTTTACAAATATAGAAATGCAATTTTAGAAATTTAAAGAAAATCAGGCTTATGCCATATTATTACTTAAAGTTTGCTCTATTTTAGCATTAAAAAAATAATACATTTTTAAAAAAAGTTGAAGCAGCTTTTGAAATCATTTTTTAATGTAATTTTTTGTGATGATTTGATCAATACTATAGATGGATTAAACATGAAGTGTGTTTCTGAAATCAAAGTTGTGCATTATTGTTGATAATAAAATGTGTTTTGATCAACTTCTGATGTGAAAAATAGTTCTTTAAATTGTTATATAATACCCAATATTAGGTTTTGCAAAAAGACAAACATCCAAATTTACTTCATTAAATGTGCTATGAATATTATACGTTTTTTAGTTAAGTCTAAACTTGTGTATTGTTCTTCAATATGGTCTCCCAGTACTATCAAATTAAAAGAATTGAAAGTGTTTAGCTGATATATCTCTTATGCAGCATGAAAGGTTAATCTCAAAAATTTTAGATATAGTGACAACTACTCAGTAATTGCTAAATGATTGAATATACCATCATTGGAATCTGTGAGATTGACAAATGATGTACTTTTTATGTATAAACTTCTTACAAGGTTGATTGATTGTTGAATTGAAGGATCTTTTTGCTGAATATTCAAATCCATGAAATATAGAGATGATAAGTTACTTTAAGAAATTTATTTAATCTCAATTTATGTATGTCATTACGATTCCCAGACTTGTTATATCATTTGCAATTTTGTCATGTGGTGATTTGACTATCTATACTAATTTTCTACAAGTATTAAACATTGTTTATATAATTATTGCTAAATTTATCTTATAATTGTCGTTACCATTTTGTCTCTTACTTTGTATTTGTTATTGCAGTGCTTTGTATTTGTTATTAAATCGATCCAAGTATATATTGGGCCACTTAGACTGTTGTATTTTGTAAATTAAAAAAAAAAAGATTTTTACTCAAACATTAACAAAACAAGTTATATTAAATAAAAAACAAAGAAAGTACACATTGTTTCAAGATGCAATTGTTATAAAAAGTAATTCCTTGCAATTTTGAAAAATTGGGATGAATAGACTCAAAGGAAACAGTTTTGTATTGTAACAAAAATTGACAGGAAAATACAAGAGCCATCTTTGAGAAAATTTGAAAAAAAGAGCCCGAGAGAAGAGTAGGATTTCTGGATTGCAGTGCAGTTTTCAATATATTGTTTTTTGATAAAATTCATAATTCCAAAGTTAAAAACATATTATGGCCACCCAGGTACTAAACTTCAACTAATTTACAGCTGCATTTGACAGTTCATCAGCAGTAACAGTGTCATCCAATCGGGAGGTTTCATGTCACTACATTGACGTTCAAGCTTTCATATCAGCTGATTCACATTAAGTGAAGTTATGTTTCAATGCAAGAATAATTGAGCAGCTTTTGGGTTTTGCCAGGAATTAAGTAAAAGTAAAGCTTTATTACTGTTTTAGGAAATTATATCTAGTTTTATAATTCTCTCAGAATTACGTGCGGCTTCTAACGCTTCTTCTACGCTAATCCCTTAATGATCAAATTCCCTGACTTTTTCTGGTTTCGCATGAGGTGGCTAAAGTGTATTTTGGTGTCATTGCGGTGGCAGGCCTGCATTAAGCATGGAGCGTGTGCAGTGGGTGAGGCGTGTGGGTGTGGAGCAGCCTCACCTGTGCCGAGCGCTACTTTCGGAAGGCGCCCCTGGCGGCGGAGGCGGAGGCGAAGGCGAGGAAGGCGTTGGCGGCGCGCGCCCCTCTGCCGCTGGTGCTGGTGCCGCTGCTGGTGCGGGGCGAGGCGTTGGCGGAGGCGAGCGAGTGGAGGCAGCGCTGCAGCTGCTGCGGGTCGCGGCGCCGCCGCGGCGATCCATTCGGTCGAGGCCGCTGGCGTAGCGGGCAGGTTACGTAGCGCGAAGTGGTCGGGCGCGGGGAGCCCACGTGGGGGCGGCGGCCTGGATGCGGAGGCGAGGGCGCGGGGCCGAAGCGAGGAGAAAGGCCGGAGCGCGTTGAGCGGGTAGCGCGGAGGAGGGTGGGCGGCGAAGGCGAGGGGGTGGGCGGGGGAGTGGCGGCGGGAGGGGGACGAGGAGGAAGAGGAGGCGGGCCGCCGCCGCAGCCGCCGCCGCCGCCGCAGCCTGCAGCTGCCGCGCGCCAGGTTCTGTGCGATGGTGGGCGATGCCGCCGGCGCGTGCGGAGCAGGCCTTTGGGCGCGGAGCGCGACTAGGTCCGAGTGCGGTCCGAGGGTACGCCCCCACCGCTGCGCCGCCCGCGCGCCGCCGCGCCGCCGCCGCCGCGCCGCCGCCGCCGCCCGCGTCTTGGAGCCCCCTCGAGGCCTGCGCCGGGGAGGCGCCGTCGTGGCCCACAGGCGCGGGATGTGCGAGTGCGGGGCGGCGGCGGCGGCGGCGGCGGGGGCGCCTTGGGCGGGCGTGCGACGCCTCGCCCACGGGCCCGTCCGCCGCCGCCGCCAGCGCCGCTCGCTGGCCGGGCTGCGCGGCGACGCGCCGGGGACAGCGACAGCGCCACCGCCCGCTCCACTGCCCCTGCGCCTGTGCCCCGTCCTTCGACGCAACCTGAAAACGCACGCAACCTCCCAACCACTGCTGCAACGTTTCCTCGACGGTTCGTGGCAGACTGCGCCTTACCCGCACGGGTGTTTTACAACTATATACTACGCAACTTTAAATAAAAATACCCTTTGAGCACATTAAAAGAGCCAGTGCGAGGGCCGACGTACTTGGCGGTGGGCGCGAGGCTCGATGGTGAGCACGTCCTTGGGGCGGTGGTCGTGGGCGGGCGCGGGTGAGGCGCGGGCGAGGCGTTGGCGACGAGTAGCTGCCGCTGGGGGTGCGCGTGATGGTGATGGACGACGGCAGGCGCGGGGGCGGCGCCGGGGCGGGGCCGGGGGCGGGGGCGCGGGCAGCAGCGTGGCGCCGGCCGGCAGGCGGATGCGCCGCCTGCGCCTCGCCCTCCTCCGGCGGCTCTCCTTGATGCACACGTTGCTGGCGCGCTCTTAGCCTTGGCGCTGGCGCTGCTATTGCCACTGTTTGTTGGCGCTGCGTGTTGGTGTGTTAGTCTTAGCGCTGGCGCTGGTATTAGCGCTATTGTTGGCTTTAGCATAGCATTGCGGGCTCGTGTTGTGTAGCCTTAGCGCTGGCGCTGGTATTAGCGCTTATTGTTGGCTTTAGCACTGGCATTGGGCTCGTGTTGGTGTTAGCCTTAGCGCTGGCGCTGGTATTAGGTATTGTTGGCCTTAGCACTGGCATTGGCGCTCGTGTTGGTGTTAGACTTAGTGCTGGAGCTGATACTGGCGCTAATGTTGGCCTTAGCACTGGCATTGGGCTCGTGTTGGTGTTAGCCTTAGCGCTGGCGCTGGTATTAGCCTATTGTTGGCCTTAGCACTGCATTGGTGCTCGTGTTTGTGTTAGCCTTAAGTTGCTGGGGCTGATACTGGCGCTATTGTTGGCCTTAGCACTGGCAATTGGTGCTCGTGTTGGTGTTAGCCTTCTCGCTGGCGCTGCTATTGGCGCTATTGTGCCTTAGCACTGGCATTGGGGCTCGTGTCGTGGTTGGCCTTGGCGCTGGGCGAGGGCTGCGTGGGGCCGGGCGCGAGGCGAAGAGCGAGGGGCTGTTGGCGGGGCCGAGGGGGCTCTTGGGCGGCGTGCGGGGCGCGGGCGAGGGCGCGCGAGGGCGCGGGCGAGGGAAGGCGGAGGGTTCGTGGGTCGGGCGGGCGGGGGGCGAGATGGGTAGTGGCTGAAGCTGCGCAGTCGCTTGGCCGAGGGCAGCGCCGCGGGGGCTGGGCGCTGGGCTGGGCTGGGGCTTGGGCTGGGCTGGGGCTGGGGCTGGGCTGGGGTGGCGAGGGCGGCGCCGGGCGCTTCCCGCTCCGCCCGTGCGTGGGCGGAGGGGCAGGGGCAGGGGCAGGGGAGGGAGGGCGAGGGCGAGGGCGGGCCCTGCGCGAGGCGCCGCCGCGCAGCCACCACCGCGCCGGCCGAGACGGGCAGGATGGTGACGAGCGCTGGCACGGGCGGGATCCTGCGCGCGGGGCGGGCGCGGGGCGGCGCTCCAGGGCCACCGCCGCCAGCAGCCGATGCCCTCGGCGCCGCCGCGCCTCGTGCGCCGCGCGCTCGGCAGGCCGTGATGGCGCCGACTTCTTGACGGCGCCGTCGGCGGGGGCGGGGCGGAGGAGGCGGCTGCCGCTTGGCCGCGAGCGCCGCCAGCGCGGCGTGCGGCCGCCCCCGCCGCGCCGCCCGGGCCGCCCGCGCCCGCGCCCGCGCACGCCGCCCCGCGCGCCGCCGCCCCGCGCCCCGCGCGGGGCCCGGGCCGTGGCGAGGCCGGGGCCGGGGGCTGGCGGAGCGGCTGGAGGCGGCGCTGGGGCTGGGGCTGTCGGCTGGCTGGGGCTGGGGCTGGCGGACGAGCAGGGCTCTTTGGCGGAGACTGTCTGTCGCCAGACGAGGGGCAGCTCCTCGAGGATGGCGGCGCCTCGGCGCCGCTGTCGGCCTCCTGCGCCGGCCGGGGGCGCCGGCAGGGGGCGCGGCGCGGGCGCGGGCGCGGGCCGTGCGGCTCCTTGCGGTGCGCGGCGTCAGGAAGCGGTAGTGCAGCGCAGCGGCAGCACGCGCTTCCACGAGTAATGTACGCCACGTCCATCAGCGTCAGGTCGTCCGCGCAGCGCTCCTGCTTGTAGCGCAGCTCCACACGTGCGCCGGCGCCAGGCAGAACTGAGGCGCAGGACTTCTTCAGCACGCGCACCGGCACCTGCGCGCAGCCACCACTTTTCAACTCACAAAAGGCACACAATTACATCTATTTCTTTCTCTTTTTACTCATAATCGAGAGAAGGATACTTCCATCTCGACTCCGGATGAAAATTCCCCCTCCAAAAAAAACAAACATTTCCAAAGCCATTTCATCAATCATTCATATCCATATTATCAAAGCCAAATTGCCCAATCTGACAACCTGACTACTTACCCACACGCTACTCACGTCAAAAACTGCGTAACGTAATGGTAACGTAACGTAACTGCGTAACGTAGTGGGGAAATGCAATATGTGCATGATTTCTACAGCTTCGGTATGTTATTCTAATTTATATACGTATTACATATTAAATTCAATTAACAATCAACATTTATCTGCTGCAACGCTTCTCTTCACGAAGTCACGTGGAGCGACACTAAAAGTAACAAGTCACCTACGGCACTTCATCGCATTTTCCCTGTGCATTTTGTGCCCTTCAAAATCCCCAAAATTTTCTACATGTTCCCCCTCTTGGAGTATGAGCCAAATTCTTCTCGGACCACTCTTCTCCTTTCCCCAGCATTTCCTTCCTCCAATTCCAACCTTTCTGTTCTACGGGATGGCGCCACTCGTTTCAAGTACATTGAATATAAAAACATTTTTAATTAAAACAAAAGTTCACTTTATAGTTTTTATTAAAGCCCCAGATCTCGTCATGCAAACACCACTCCCTGCCCTTGCATGCTCCTGATAGAAGTTAACGTAGTCACCATTTGGTGGCATTTTGGTACAATTTATCAAGTTAAGAACCAAGATTAAGTTCAAAGGGAGCGCGGTAGAGAAGAGCTCGTGACTGACCTGCGCCTGGCAGCTGACGTAGCGCACGGCAGCGCGCCGTCCGGCGGGCGGGCGTGGGCGTGGCGGGCGACGCCGCGCCCGAGCCCCGCGAAGACCCTCCTCGCTGTCCGCCTCCTCCGCGCCCTCGTCTCTGGCAAGGCACTTGCATTCCACGACCGCATCCGCCAGGGCTAATGTCGTAGCGCGAGCAAGCGGAAGCCGCGTCCAGTACGCACCTGTAGACGAGGGCGACGCTGAAGGGCTCGGTGGGCGAGAAGATGAGCGGGTCGACGGCGCCGCCGTGTCCTCGGGGCGCAGGTGCGGCGGCGGCGGGTGGCGCGCGTAGAAGTCGCGGCGCCGCCGCACCTCGCGCGGGTACAGCTGCGGCACCATCTTGTAGACGAGCGTCTGCAGCAGCTTGTCGCGGCGCAGGTGGCGCGCGAGGGCCCGGCGCGCCCGCGGGCTGCAGCTGCACCTCGCACACCGGGCAGAAGCGCCGCCGCGCGCCCGCGCCGCGCCCTCCGCCAGGTAGCGCACGATGGCAGCTCTTGCAGAACGAGTGCAGGCACTCCACGGCCGTGGTGGCGTCCACCAGGTAGCCCCGCACAGGCTGCACACCAGGTTGCGCGTTCACGTCGGCCAGCCGCAGCCGGCGCCCGCCCCCGCCCCCGCCCGCCGCGCCCCCGCCCCGCGCCGCGTCGGCCCATGGCGGCCTCCTAGCGCCCGCCGCCCATCCGACCGCCCTGCAACACACACACACACAAAAGGTGTAGTAAAAGTAATATCTACCATGTGAAAAGGATGTATGTGATTAGTGTTTAAGTAAGGTGAGAGACAACGCCCACCCACGCCCCCGCGCGGGGTCTCCCCGCCGGCACACGGCCCACGCGCCGACACGCGACGAAGCGCCGCGCATGTTCGTGTAAGGGACGAGCACTCGATATTCGCCTGGGACAGACTAAATTGCACATGGCCACCTATCGTCACGACTCGGGAACCCTGCCTCGGTCGGAACTTGAACCTAGGACCCCGGTCAGAGGCACTGCAATGACGTCAGCGCCTGCTGTAGCTGTAGATAAATCCATATAAAAATAAAAGGGAATGTGCGTATGACTATCGCAGATGCTCAACCGATTTCTCTGAAATTTTCACACTTTGTTCTCATTAGTATCAGGAGTACTTAAAAAGCGGTTTGACATGTGGGGATGTTGTTTGCAAAGTTAATCGGCGAGGTGGTCTCTACGCCGTTCCCAGAGGACCTTGCTTAAAGTGCAATCAATGGATATCTTTTTGAACTACTCGCCGCCCCGCTAAAAAATTACACCAGTAATAAATAATTTATTACTCCAATTTTAAAAATAAATATTGATTGTCCTACTTGCTCAAACGTCTTTAGAGTACACTTGTATCTTCGAGAGCAATGACAGCCATCGGGAACGCAATGACCGGCGAGCACGCCGTGGAGCTACAGGTCTACAATATCTTCTCGTAAGCTGGGATTCAACATGAAGACAGCCGGCCTCAGCAATGCTTCCTGCCGAAGGGGCTCTTGTCGCTGAAGGCGTGCGTGCGCCTTTGCACGGTGGGGCACCTCGTGACTTCAACTCAAATCCGAATATGCGTAAGAAAACGTACCACGATTTTTTTAAAATGAAGGCTGCTGGGAAATTTATTAATTTTATTGACAAAATAAATTTCAATAAAATTGTATAATAAAATGGTTTGCAAAATATGAAATGTAGTACAAAATATGTAACGAAAAATTGGGATATTGTGTTGGAATTGTCCTAAAATCAAAATTTCGACAACTGCACATAGAAAGACAAACAACTGGTAATTTCATAAATATCGTGAAATCGAGTGAAACTTACGCAATAATCATCCAAGTTGTTACATCAAACGGAATACCTATTGAGCCGTTTTTCACTAACCGCGCGTATCCAGCATTCAATCGCCAAAACAATTGCCTTCGCGACCAATCCCCTATTCGCACCCGCGCACTCCCAAGCCCGGACTCATCAATTCAATTTCAAACGTTTTCACGAAAAAAGGACCTACGGCATATTATCCTTACATGCGTGTTATACGCTAACTCAAATTAAAAAATTAAAAAAGGACGAATTTGGAACCATCGCCGGTCTTAATGGGACGTACCCTAAACAAATTAAATGTGCTTACCAACACTGGCAGCCGCAACATTACTCAGATCGGCAAGGCGATATCCATTTTGGAGGAAATCATGAGGTTGGGTTAGGTACTAGCGTTGTTGACAGACTGACAAAAGTGTTATTGTAGTGTAACATATAAATTTACCTTCCACAACTTGTCTTCTGTCACTGATGGTTCAGGACGGAATACATCCTGAAAATGGAAAACAATCCTTTACAATTTCAAACAAAAAGCAAGTGTTAAGTATGAAACAGCAGTCTATGATCAAGTCTACTGTATCAACATTATTTATTAAGCAATATTCATGTAATGCATAACCCACTGGATTTAAAAAATATACCGATCAAATATGCGAACAACTCGTTACTGATAATCGGGGACTGAAAATTGTAGACACACCCAACTCTTCCCCAAAATACAGCACATCCACCAAAGGACAATTTTTCGATCTTTCAACAGCAAAGATCTATTTCATTTCATAAATGACAGACACGCTGCAGTTTATGAACAAAAGCGAGAAACTAGAAGCACCACAACATTACACACACTTTACAGATTCGAATCGTAGTGCTTGCGTGGTAAGCACAAGGGCCGGCCTGGTGGCCCAAGTCTCGACACGTAACGTAAGCCATTAACTAATACCGAAATGTTTACAACACTACTCACAAAACACACGGGCAACACATTTAAAGGCAGTTTTCAAGAAAGAAAAAATATTCATTTTCAGTTCTGAAATAATTATTTGGAAAATAAAAACCGGAGGTTGCTGGTTTGCAAACTAGCCCCCTCACACTATGTTCAGTTACATTTACTCTTTTTACTTCATCCCACACTGCTCATGCAGTAAAAAGAAAGTATTGTAATGCTGCAGGAAAAATTGATGATTTTTCAACAGAAAAACTGTTATTGCCGAGTCTTAGTTAGGAAACATTATTTCCTTTTTATAACACGTGTAATCCAAGTGTTTTGTGGGTTTTAAGAATTGAAAAATCCATTGACGGCAAAATGTCTACGTTAATGCTACCATCTACATTGTTCAGATTTTCTTTTAAAAAAATATATTCCTCGATCGATCTGAACTAACTTATGGTTCTGACAGCTTGAGACGGACATTTTGAGTTTTGGAGGGCCTTTACTTATTGTTCCAACTTTAATCAGCCTAGTGAGCAGGTATCCCTAAACTGGTCTCACGAGCTACACTCCGGTAAATTTACTTTTTGAATTTGCTCTGCATCTGACTTTCAATGGCAATAACTGCCGAGTACAGATGACCTTTCTTCGCTTGTGACCGCGTTCGCCTACCTGCGATGCAACATTGCGACGCGCGTGTGTGGGAGATTGCCTACCTGAAGGGGCTTTCCTTGCGCCGTGCTTTCCTTGTTAGAAATAAATTCAAGAATAAAATTATAAAGAAAACGATCATCAAAATAAAAAAAAAATTAGAAAAATTATAAACATATAACTAATCCCACGGGTTGGTTATATCTACGAATAGATTTTGAAATAAGGGCATGTACTATTTTTCGAACAAACCGATTAATCTTGCGTAAAATATAGACAATTTATTTTTAAAAAAATGTTTAAAAAACTAAAAAAATGAACTATCCCACATTTTCCCTAGAATGTAGTAGAGAACGGTTAAAATTGCTGCTACTCGCATTTTCGGTAATTGCAAACAATAACTTTGCAAAAGCAGAGCTGTATGCAAAAGTACAATATTGATGCTACAGTTTTTCTTAAATAAAATCTGTTCCAAAAAATTATAGCTTTAAATACGGTCATGTACAATTTTTTTTTTTTTTTGCAAAAAAATGTACCTGAAAGTTCAGCTTGAAGGATTTTTTTCTTTAAAAAAAGCTCGATTTTTTCTTTGATTGATTAGCCGCTTAAAAAGTGACACGTCTCGTGTTTTTGTAGAACTTTCTGAATTTTCAAAAATTGCAAAAAATAGAAAATGCAAGTGTATGCTGTTCTAGGACGACTAGTTCTACCAATTGACAGCATATGGTAACTATTCTGAATTAATTACTTTATGGATTATGTTCATAAAAACAAAACAAATTGTTGGGGAAATTGCCCGTTAAGCACGCAACACTACATATCATCAGCTTACTTCTGCAGCACTGTATAATTGCACTTCAGACTTATTAATGGTTACAGATAATGACAGATAAAAACCCTCGAAAATTAATCTCCTTTATACAACAGCAACATAATTCCTACTTCGCCCAAAAATATTTTGTTGATAAACAATCTGCAAAGCAATTTTTTTGAAAAAATTGAAATTATTGCAAAAGAATCCGTACAATTAAAAATAACTAGGTATGTGAACTTTAATTTGGTATTTCAATTGTGTAATTTATAGTCTTAATATATGCAATTGTATAATACTCTAACAGAAAATAAGTTAAACCTTCACTTGTACCAAAAAATAAGAATCTCAATGGAATTAATCAAATTATTATTATTATTATTATTATTATTATTATTATTATTATTATTATTATTATTATTATTATTAAATTTTAATCTTTAAACAGAGATGTTAAATTTCCGATTCAATCCTTGCAATGATGGCTCGCTAAAACTGAAATGTCACGGTGGGCAGTAAGTTATTAAGTCAGCCAATGGAATCCCTCCCATTGCATTTCATATGTATATTTTTATACAATCTGGAATCAGTCTCAATATTGAAATATATTAAAAACCTTCATGGATTCCCTTAATAAGAGGAATAGTTCAGTTGTCATGAGACAGTAATTTTCATGTTTACATTTTACAAAAAGTCTTAATTTGTTTTATTCTATGGTAATACAATAAAACTTGCTCGATACAAAATGTGCATAGTCTGGAAATCTAATGTGAATGTAAAAAGCAGTCTTGCCAACCATATATTCTACAGTAATACATTGCAAAATGCAGGATCTGGTCTAATATGGAAAAAAATACTGGTCCCCTGTACACAAATAAATATGCAATTTCTGACAAACAGAACCAGTATTTCGGAGAGAAAGAGAGAGAGAGAGAGAGAGAGAGAGAAAAAGAGAGAAAGAGAGAAAAAGAGAGAAAAAGAGAAAAAGAGAGAAAAAGAGAAAAAGAGAGAAAAGGAGAAAAAGAGAGAAAAAGAGAAAAAAGAGAAAAAGAGAAAAAAGAGAAAAAGAGAGAAAGAGAGAAAGAGAGAAAAAGAGAGAGAAAGAGAGAAAGAGAGGAGAAAGAGAGGAAAACGAGAGAAGAGGAAAGAAGAGGAGAGAGGAGAGAAAAGAGAAGAGAGAGAGAAGAGAGCAGAAGAGAGAGAAAGGAGGAGAGAGAAAGTAGAGAGAGAAAGAGAGAAGAGAAGAGAGAGAGAAAAGAGATGAGAGAGAAAGACGGAGAGAGAGAAGAGAGAGAGAAAGGAGAGAAGAAAGAGGGATAGAGGAGAAGAGGAGAGAGAGAAAGAGAGAGAGAGAAAGAGAGAGAGAGAGAAGGAGAGAGAAAGAGAGAGGAGAGGAAGACGAGAGAGAGAAAAGAGGAGAGAGAGAAAGATAAGAGAGAAAAGAGAAGAAAAAAGAGGAGAGAGAGGATGAGAAAGAGATGAGAGAGAAAAGATGAGAGAGAGAAAAAGAGAGAGAGAAAGAGAGAGAGAGAAAGAGAGAGAGAGAAAGAGAGAGAGAGACAGACAGACAGAGATCCTGTGAATATATACAACAGTCAACTGTATCTTGAGCAAAAACAAACATAATATGAAGAAAATTAACACTAATTCTGAGCTTGTTGGTTATTGGTATCACTAAACCAGTTGATTTACGTTCACAATAACGGAATAATATTAATTATAATGTGGTTGTTTTGATGTTTTATTTCACTGTATTATGTGCCTGGTTGACTGAATCAACGTAAGTGGTATACAATAACGGAGTACTATTATGATCATGCAAATAAATAAACCTAGAGGACAAATTAAATTTAAAGTTAATGGTAATTATAATTGATCATTTACTTACAAAATGGTGGCAATTATTTATGACAATTATAGTTAAAGGAACAATCTCGTATGACCAGAATTAAGTTTTTTGAATCGTTTCTCTTTCCTAAATGCAAAGTTCTAAAAACATTCAAATCCAATGATTCCAATTCATTATTTTCTTATTAAAAAAAGCATGCAATATACACAATATATCAGTAATATACTTAAAAATATACTGGTACTGGATCTAAAGAAATCTGTGAGACCTGATGGATTTCCCAAGGAAATTTTATGATTGGGAGAAGGGCTACGATCCCAAACTTCGCAAGAGTTCCCGAAGTTACTATTAACTATGGTAATGTCTGTAATGATGGAAAAGAAGCTGCAGTAGTTCCTATTTACAAAGGTGGAAATTGTTCATTAATGTCTAATTATACACCAATTAGCTTAACATTGGTACTACGTAAAATTAAATTGCCAATGATTTGTGACATGCATGCAACAAGAATAACCTCCTAGATGAACATTAGCATGACCTTAGATCAGGCTATTTTTGCGAAAGGCAGTTATATACTATTTGTCAAAACATTGCTGACTGACTTAAACAAGAAAAAGAAATGATTCAATCATGCACTGACACCCCAAACACAAACTAAAACAATCTAGGGTCTAGTGTACTAATCGCTCATCTCATAGCAACAAGTTTCAAAAAGCTGACAAATTGAAGCACTATCCACAAATTTTCTTTCTAGTAATTTAAAAATGCTAATATCTGTGATTTAACAATACTTGTGGATTTTATACACATATTTCATAATATTACCAAAACACACTACCTCTACATACCTTCAACAGCCCACAAACATGGATGTTCTTCCTAATCTAAAGAGTAAAGGACAAATCTCACTAGGGCAAGGACTAAACATATGACAAAGTTAGGTTCATCAAAATCACATATGCTCCATACTTATTCTGATCTGGTGAGAATGCATTAGCTTCCACCAATGTCGGTGGACATCCACTGGTACAATTTCACCAATATATAAGAAGGGTGACAAATGAGAACTTCACAAATATAATACTATTATTCTGTAAACTTTAAAGAAATGTATATATACATAGAACTAAGAAAGGAATGCACGAATATTATGCTGATGTGACTCGAGAAGAACCGAAACTCATGAAAACTGAAAGGTCAATGATGCAGATTATATTTCACTATTAAATAGATAGCTGAAATAAACTTTTCAAACTAGAAACAGCCTAGTAGAGGTATTTAAGTACCTACAATCCGTCATAACTAATGACTAGGGGGCGGATTTTGATGACCTACAACACTGCAAAAAGTTATCAATAAATTGCTCGAAAAAATGTTTTTAAAATTCTGTGCTCGGACGTGAATGCGATGCATTTTTTTATTGGGAAAAAAAAATTATTTGCATGGAATTACCCGTGGTTTATACCATGGAAAATTCCCCTCCCAGGGATGAAATAAAAGAAAAAGATAAAGAACAAGGGATGATGACAGATTATTCCAGATAAAGAAACAAAAATTATAGCACGAACATAATCTATTTAGGATGACATTTGATGAGAATGTGTAGTAGTAGAATGTGTATTCCTAGAGACCTTAATTCACGACTTGCTGTCTAACATTATGATAGGTGATAAATGAGGGTCATCATTACCTTCAATTTGCCTCCTTATCGTTCAGTATTTAAGCATATTTTTGACATTTTCACTCGTAAATTGTATTATTAATGGTAGTATGGGTACGATTTATTATGTTGTTAATTATTATAAATCTTCATATTATAAACAGAGGTTATCACAAGATAATAATTCGTAAAAATTGTATAATGCTTCTGTTACTCTCATTGAGTTTCGTTAATGGTTCACGGTATGGACTAATTTTTGTGTTTGAGTCCAATTATTTGATTTCTAATTATTTATAATTGGACAATTTAACTCAAGTTAATGTCAGCTGCCATTTGGCATAGAAGTTCTATTTTTTTCTTGTTTTTTTAATTTAGATAATAATTTTATTTCGCTTTGCTTGTAGATTTGTCACTACAATTTTTCAAAATGATAATTAAGTATAACTTAGTTTTCATATTAGCCAGTTGCCAACTGACATATCTTTTTATTTATTTACAATTTATTTGTTATTTGAGATAATTTGATGATTTTGATTTCTTTGTGCCTGTTGAGTTTCCTTGAAAAAATCTAAATTCCAATAAAAACAATTCAGGTATCATACAGTTACTGGCAAACAGTAAAATGTAATAAATATATTTCAATTTAAAATTTAAATCTGATAAGACCAGAATTTTTACCGAAAGGTTAAACAGAATGAATAATGTATGTAAAGTAGTAGAACATAACTTGGTATTCTTTCTTATTGTTTTTTATGGTGATGGTTTTTGTACACTGTCAAAGTAATTCTTTTGGAAATAAATTATTATTATTATTATTATTATTATTATTATTATTATTATTATTATTATTATTATTTTTGTTGTTGTAATAATCATAAAATAAAATAAATTGCCTGTGGGAGATCCATTGTTGTCCTGAGTGATATGATATCTAACCAATAGTTAATACTTGTGTTAATGATTTCTTTTTGGAAATCAAGTCACACACCCAATGAGATTCTCATCTAGGCAATTAACTTGTCTGGATAGTTGTGAGTGATTGTGACTTGCATATGTGATTACACCCTGTCAATTATTTTATAAACAGAGGAAATTAAGATTGTTTCCATCTTTCTCTAATATAAGTGATTGTTGCAAAGCCAATGCTCCAGAACTTCATACAGATATATGTTTCTCTAAGAGCTTCTCAATGAACAGTCATTTTCAAGAATTTCACTGTTTCGCAAACAAAAAGTGCTTGAAATTTGTAGAGTATTTTGGAGAGTAGCAGGTTCAATGTTAACGTCAAAGTTCCTGTTATTTCTTATAAAGTTATGAGAAACATTATATCTCATCCTATCTAACACTAAAAATTTTTATAATGTTTTGACTTTTAAGATCTAGCATTTCGTCTTACTCTTACGGAGGGTTTGCTTCTGTTGTCTGTTCACCACATAACCAATTTGACAGACAATAAAGAAAAACTTAAGAACAGATTCCTTTGTAGATTTGCCTTTATTATCTACGACAAGAATTAATTGAATGTATGTGGAATCTCAAAAGTCTTTCAGAATGCAGTTGCTACAAAATAAAATTTTTAAGGTATTGATATTATATTGATATAATTTCAAGAGACAATGAGAGTTCCAAGTCAGAGATGCTGACATGGAAAAATACAGCTAGTTTAAAAAATTCCAGATTTTTTTGTTGAAAAGGTATGTGAAAACAGTTTTTATCAAGAAGCTATGCCAATAGCGCAACTCAAAAGTTGGGAGTGGTTTAGTTGCTATGAATAATGGAAAATTGTCCTGGCAAAAAGAGTTCCCAAGGTGTAGAGCAACGGGCTCATGGGAGCTTGCCAAGTGCCTTGTCTCTGCCCTGCAGTCCTCAAGAGAACAAGCAGGCCTCTTTGTTTCCCAAAGATGATCACTTAGCATATACTCCAAAGGGAACTTCATTCATGTGGTGTGACAATTGCATTTAAGGGGAAAAGACAGATGGTTCTAATGAATGTTGTGGAAAAAAGTGTTTTGTAAAAAAGTAAATCCATCAAGAGCATTTCTGAAATTTATTATCCGCCACCAATTGAAAGGAGTAATCATAAAAAGAGGTTCTCCTGCTCATGTTGAAATTAATTCTACTACATAATATGAAAATGAAATTTGCAGCAGAAAAAAAACATGTGATTATTTAGTTCCATGTCCCAATGTCAATGGTAAAAAATACTGGTCATCACCTAAACTATCTTCTGTAAAGGTAATTTTATCTGCGTACAATGCGTTATCTATGCTGTTGCAGTCCTTGTCACATTCTGTTATTTCAGGAATATTATTGCCTTGTGGTGGGAGTGAACAGGGAGATGGACTCTTGAGGTATGTTAAGGCAAGTTGCAATTGCATCATTCATCGATAATGATATTATACAGTGTCTATTCTTGAAGTGTGAAAATCCGCTATTGTGAAGAATATGTTTGTGTGTGTACGCATGCTTCTTATACTCAGTGCAGTCTACGAAGTGTGTTAATTCACAATATATTTTCTGATATGTTTGTGGTGACTTTACGACTAAGTGTCAAAGACATCCTATTTCTCTGATTGTCAAAAAAGCATAAGAGTTGCACATTGAATCAAAGGTAAATGAAAACCACAGAACTGTTGTTCACATAGCATTAGAGGGTGGTTGCATGGAACCCAGGCATCTATACTACTTGCTGCACCACAGTTAAGGAGCAAACACTGAACATGTGACAAGTCCACTTCACTCTTTTCCAATAAAACTGAAAATTGTAGCAATAATTTTACACTTTTCAACACTTTCTTTAACTCTACAAATAGAGTACTGCTTAATTTATTGAAAGACAACTCAGTTTTCTTTTCCGCATTTAAAATACTCAGTAAAAACAACAAAAGAACTCAATTTTTACAAATGGTCATGCCACTTTTTTAATGTTTTGCTCCTCCATGGTGGAAGGAACTTAGAAAGATTATAGATTGCTACATTTGTTTAACGTGAGTAACAGTAATTTCAAGTAAATTAAAAAGCATTTTCTTATTAAAATTTGAAATCTTCAGAATGAACACTGGAAAATTAAACAAACTACGGTAGTGACAAAACTGTAGATCATGAAGATCTTAATTACATGCCTTTAGCAGTATGGCTACAACCACAGCCATTGTCATAGGCAGAATTGAATGATCTTTCAAAGAGGGAAGCAGAATTACTTGGGTCGTCGTCCAGAAAACAACCAAATACTTTCAGATTACAACAAAACACTTGTAGTACATTCTGTAACCAAGAGCTTAATTTTACCACCCTTTTCTCAATGGCTGAGATTTTTGTATATTTTAATGACAAATGAGCAGCTTACAAAATTTGGGGTGATTCACAATCTGGAAGAACCTATTTATAGATTCCTCAAATAGTTTCAAAGCTGTTCTCTGATATAACGGAAACAAAAACTTCCAAAACCAGTGTCCATTCCGTTCAGTTGAAGGAGACCTACGAGAACATGAGGCTACTTCTGAAGTATACTGGCTATTTCGAATTGCAGAAGGAAAATCCGTGTTCTGGGAATTATTCAGGGAATACAGATTGGTTACACAAAATATTGCTGTTTCTTGTGTCATTGAATTGGTGGATTAAGGGCAGACGACCATTATGTAGTCAAAGAGTGGCCTTTGAGAGAAATTTTCAATCCTGATGAAAAAATGTGTGGCATGAACCACTTGTTGACAAGCAAAGTGTACTGTTACCACCACTCTATCTGAAATTGGCCTTTATGAAGAAAATTGTGAAAACAAAGAACGATGATGGCCAGGGTTTTCGATCTTTGTAATCTAAAGTTCCTGTGATCAGTACTGCAAAAACGAAAGAAGGAATTTTATTGGGCCTTCCTTGCTGAAAGAGGATACCTCTAAACAGTTGCAGGCATATCCTGGAAAGCAGCCTGGCTTGCACTGGACGATGTTGCATTGCAGGGAACTGACAGAACACATGCGCGACTGGCACAGGGCTGTCTTTCAAATTGCATCATAGCTTTCATTCCCATTTGAATTTCCTGCCACGTAATCTTGGTGAGGAAAGTCACCAACATGTGGAGTCATTTCACCAAGATCTCACTGCCATGGAAAGACCATGTAAGGGAAGATGGCCACCAAACCTATTGGCAGATTACTGCTAGACACTCCTATACAAAGTTTCTAACTTGTAGGTACATTTCAAGCTTTGTTCAGCTTTCTCATACTGTTTTCATTTTATGTTTTGTGATACAAACAATTAATTATACAATTTTTGTTAAATGATTTGCAGATCTACAGATTCCTCCTGAACTGTTTCTGAGTTGTTTCCAAGTTTCTCAAAAGTGGTATATGTGACGTATCTTTTCCAGAAAAAATTGTATGTCATGGAACATTTCTGATTTTGTTTTCGCAATAAGCATATGTGATTTAGAAAAGACTGATATTGTGGCAAGACACAATGATAAAAATTGCTGCACTGCGTTATTAGGCATTTTATTCTCACCTCTGTACATATCATTAATATGTTCTTTAAATCTACCTTCATTTAAATATACTTCTTAAAACTAACAGGAACATTCTGTGTGTATTAAAAACAAAACAACTACTATTAGTAGTATCAAAACTTTTTTGGGACCTCTCCACAATTCGCTTTTCGTGATTTACTACCTTTCCATGTCAACATCAGTTGTTTCTGGAAATGAAGCTGTAACTTGCTAACACAAAATGTCTCAGTTTCTCTGCTGTGTGCCAAAAGAAGCAGCTTCAGACAGGCCTAGGTAGGGTGATGGGGATACAAACAGGGTCAAGCCTGAGAACACCACTAGCTGGTTGAAGCCACATTCGTCCAATTCTCAAATGCCCAATGCATACTAGGGACATCACAAACAGTGGAGCGAAGTTTACTTTAAATAACATCTTAAAACAATTTCAAGTTGTACTAACCAGTTGGGCAACGATGATGACATTTCAATCTTATCATTTGTCTTCAGAAGAAAACTTCAGATTAGACTCTCATCATAATAGTTCAATGAAAATTGTAATTTGTTATTTATACAAAAACACATCAATGGCAGTTCTAACATTATAGATAATTTATTATCTATAGTCAAGGACTTAATGTGAATTGGTGCTTTATATCAAAACTCTCTTTATTGGATAGATAAATAAATAATACATTCTTCTGATCAGAATCAGATCACTAGTATATACAAAGATTTGAAAATTTTCACATACTGACATGGAATGTAATTTTAATTAACATAAATTCAGCCAGTGTATGAATTCTCAAATCTGAATAAAATACAATCGTGTGTAATCGTGTGTGTGTGGGGGGGTCTATAGCACTCAGCTCATTGAATGCTGGCCGACAAAAAAAGAAAAACCAACACCATGTGGCATTTGGAAACAAAAAATGATGGTGCAGGAGTTTTCACTTCCACAATATCAAACCTAGCTCTATGCAATAATGGTCAATATGCATGGAGGCTACAGACAATATGCAGTACACATCAGGAATTCAAGATACAATCCACTAATAAAACTGTGAGTCAACACTCAAACACTTTGGTCACATACTCTGCCCTACTAACTAATTTAAACAAAAGGAATAAGTACTGCATTAAGTAATTCAATGTACACTAATTCTGACATCATTTTCCAGTTAGTAACTGTCTGCGTTTCTATTCAAAATTCAGTCAACAACAATTTCTTCATATTTGAATATTTATGCTTTTTATGCCCAACAGCATGGACCTTCACAGTAATCTGACACTTTTTATGCTTTACTATCCACTTAACAAGAAATATGAAATACTTTTATGCCTTCAACAGCTCTCAAAAAATTCACAGAGAAAAAACAAATTTACGGAAATAAAAGTTACAAAAAATATTCTGTTTGTAGTTAGGTGATGGATTATATATGAATGGATATTACCAAATGAATTATGGTATTGAAATAAATTTGACAAAAAATGTACGTATGTGTTCATTGTTAGGTTGATAAAATAAGAAAGGATACAGTCAGGTGAATTATGATACAGCAAGATACTTGTATGAAATACTTTAAGGAAGATTTGATTTCTTTAATATTATTACAATTAGCAAGAACACATTACATTTGTGTATTCTAATTTTGAACCCAAGGCTTCAAGAAAAAAATGTAATTCCACAAACAAAATATTCAATTCAAACTAATCTTTCTTCCAGAAACAAGAAACAATTCAACATGAATTTGCAGATAAAATTATTCTATTCTTCACTGAAAACCCAACTTTAATCTTGAACTGTAAAATTTCTCATTAAGTTCTGGTACATAGCACTCGCACAAAATCACAGATTTCAAATAAGTTTGATGTTTTCAATCTATCAAAATATAAATATTTTAAGTTACATCCACATGCTTCAATAACTAAATCTGTTTTATATATTACTTTACTTCCAGTATTTACTACATGTACAACAAAAAGACAAATTCAGTTTGTCTAGAACACTAAAATGCTTAAATAATTCATTTTTAAATACATTTATAAATATATTGTATGTAAGAAAGTATGCGAATTAATTCTGATTATTATTTGACAAACTTCACAAAAATTGATCATAAATGTCAAATATAAGAAATAAGTATAACCTGATTTTTGTATGTAAACATTTGGTATCACTTCACTGAAATTAAGACACCATTTTCAATCAAATTAACCTGAATTATTACTACCTTCATGTTTAATTTTACTTTATATCTAAGCTTTAAAACGAACTGCTATTCATACATACAAGAATCAGAATTCATTAAGTAGACACCACTACATTTGAAGCAGAACAATCATTTGTCCTGTAATAATATAAAACTATAATACACTCACAGCAACGCAAATATTTTATTGACAGAGAAACATTCCCAATCTTAAGATCAAGGAGGTTTAATGGACAAATGTTGTTGGTAAAAGTTAATACACGAGTTACATTAAATTAATCATATCACTACATTTCATATGCAGTTCGCCACCTCGTTATAAGACAAAATGCACCCAAAATGTAGTGATATTCTAAAATTGAAATATAAAAAAATAATATCAACACTATCAACAATCTTGCCTACTATCTCTCAAGACTTTCGGGTTTTAGACTGTTTCTTTCTCAAGGCTTTCTTAGTAACTGCAGAGCCCATCAAACACTCACACAATTCCATCAACTACAAACTTTCTATTCACAAACAACTATTGTGAATTACTGACACAAGAAAACACTTGAGCTCAGAGAATTTTATAAACAAGCCACGTCAAAGGAAGAATGTCAAAACATACCTAACCCATCGATTTTTCAAAATTAGACTAGTTAATCAACGATTCATTATTTAATTTTATACTTAATGTTTAATATAATAGAGTTAAATTCTAAAACCGGTGACCCTTACAACCTAGCTTAACCTAACTTTGGCAAGAACAGAAAACGAATCAACATAACCATAACCTATTTCCGAGGAGACTAAAACTTACCCATTGTTCCTTGTCAGTCTGAAGATATTTCGTGATACCCATGTGAAATAAGTTATGCACTGCCCTCAAACAATATATTGGATGGGAAATCGCTCCACATAACAATGATAACCTCTTGTTTACTATGGTCAACACAATCCCGGAAAACTTACCTTCTTTTCCAAGGAGAGGCGACCAAAATGTGGAAACGGATTTGACAACTTGTTTACGACACTTATACACAATATATCCACAAAAATGCACAATAAATATATTTTTTTCCGCACGTGTAATCTTGCATATACCACAAGAAGCCGCGGGAAGCAGCAGCCAAACCAGCCGATGTTGCTACACAATCACGCTGTATGTGGTCAAAAGTTGAACTAAAAGCGCTTCATTTGAACATATCAAGGCTTCCGTGACAATCTAGTATTTTTAATTAAATCTCGGAGTAAAACTTAAAAATATACTTTAATTTGCCAATAAATAAGTTATTTCTGCATTTTAAAGTAGAGTGGTGTTGTGTTTTTAGGTGGAAATATACTTTTAAGTAAAATCATAAAGAAGATTTAACAGATTGTTGAGATGTTGGCATAACTGTGGCGAGCGATGTTAAACATTATCACACATTCAAAGCTATTTAGAATGCTCGAATGTGTTGATCACGTTATATTATATGATTCACGTTTCCATAGCAACGTGGCCAGATCGGTGTTTTGACCTTGATATCATAGATTCGCCTGGCTGGCGTCAACTGTTAAAGATTGCCAACGTTGGAACTTCACTCTTTCATCCTTATTTTAATGAAAATTATTTTTTAAATGCGCCAGGTTTAATTTCTTTTGCTTCGTGACAGAAGTTCATTAACGTTCCCGTTTTCAAACCCAGAATCGTTTTCAATTGTTTTCACTTTTATTTCAGTTTAATAGTGTTAAGGGAAACCAGATTATAATACCGATTAATACTGTCTGATTCTGACCTCTTTTAAAATCTTCTAACAATATGATAAATATAATCACTGATGTGCTATGTATAACTGCTAAATATCTAATCTAATGTGCTGTTAAATATCTAAAATAATTCAGATAAGTGCATCAGAAACTATGCTCTTAATTATGATAAGAAAAAAATTGCATTATTACTAGCACTCATGGTTGATTTTTAAAATTAATCCCAGGTTATTATGTTGTCTACAACTGATGAACAAGGCAATCAAACATTATAATTATTTATATTCTTTTTTGAGTTTTAAATGTTTTCCAGAAAATCTTGCAGGAACTAAATTAAATAGGTTAGTTTCACAGAAAATATTCACAACAGCATTACCATTAAAGATTGCAGGCGTACATTATATTTGCTTTCAGTAACTTTAAATTTTTTAGTGTTTTGACGAATAATTTTCTCCTATTTTAATCTTTTCTTTTATTCTATTTTTTATTCTTAGAAAATACTTCCAGACTCCTGTAAGGTAACATTTTCTTTTTATGAACAAAACAATATGACATCTTTCATGATGGGGAGTTATTGCTTGATAGTGATAACTTGTTATGTATTGTTTTTGAAAACTTATAAATCATCTCTATTATTTCAAAATAAATATAGAGGAACTAAAATATTTCTGTTTACATTTTGCTCCTTAATTCCCCCAGGATGTATTAAAGTTTTAAAATGTTCTTTATTTTCTTTGTCACCTTTATCAACTTTTTCCTTTCAAATAAGCATATCTTACAAAAAGAACTTCACCTTTACTTTTTTTGGTTGGAAATTTGGTATTTCTTCGAGATTTTGTAAGTACCATGCACCTCTGCTGTGTTCTCTCCATTTTAGAGGACTTTTTCTAATATTTGGATTTTCATGCATTCTCACGAAGCAGAATATTGCACCACCTGAACCAGAAAATATCTTTCTTTGTTTTAAAGGTTAATGTACTTCATTTTTAGAGCCAAATGCCATTTTGCAAACCTTAAAAAATGAGATTATTGCTTGAATACTCAAAATAGTGCAATATACAACAATTACTACATGTCTGTGATGTATCTGAATAAGAATAGGCCATTCAAACAAACATATCATTTAATTCTCATAGTAACAATACAATTCCCAATTGAACAAATTGGTAATGTTTCTATAGTAAATATATCAAATGATGATATATGCAAGTGTACAATGCTTCAACCCATACTTGGGTTCATTTTTGGGTACAAGATTATCACTTTAATAAGTGAAAATCAAAATCTACAATAAAAGGAAAACTAATATGTAAAATTGATATATAAAAGTTATTAAATCTGGTGAAAAAAATTCAGTTTACCTCAACATGGCCACATATTGTTCACATGTATAACATCATTTGAACAGGTTGGTGATGTTTCTATAGTAAATATATCAAATTATGTTATATGCAAGTGAACTGTATGGCCAAGCTGAATTTTGTTTACCACACCTATATCAGTGTAAATTCTGAAAGGGTAGAAGCTCTAAAGACACCATCTTTACATTACAGGTGTTAATGGACAAAAGAAGAGAAAGGAATAAAGTAGCAACTTTAATAACATTTATTGATTATGAAATGGCATATGACAAAGTTAATAAACAAAAACTCCAGGAAATACTAGAAGAGGAGAAAGTTCCAAATTAGTTGCTCAAAGCAATACAAAGTCTACACAAGAACTCAAGATTTAAAATACTGTTAAGAGAGAGAAGTAAGTTGGCAGCAGTAAAAACCAACAATGACTTGAGGCAAGAATGCGAATTATCACTCATCCTCATCAACAAGCCTATATTATTAACTACTTAGTGAGAAACTGGAGAAGAAAAGTAAGACAAGGAATACAGATCATAAAAGACCAGAAGATAGGTACAATTTTGTATGCTGATGACCAAACTATCATAATGGATTCTGATGATAATTTACAAAGAGCAGTTTTTGAATTGACAAAAGTGGCCCAGGAATATTCCATGAAGATAGCAGTTCAGAAAACAAATTATGGCAATACCAAGCAAGGAACTGGGCAGAGCCAAAATTGTAATCAATGGAAAAATAGTGGAACAAGTAAACAAATGTTCATACCTCAGAAATATCACCAGTGTATATATCCAAACTCAGGATGACATAGAAAACAAACTTAATTACTACAATAGAATAATGAATGATTAAGAGACACTTTGGCAAAGACATGGACCGGGAAACAAAACAAATTCCACAATATAGATTCTAATCCTAGAAAATCCTAGAATCATGTGGTTCTGAAACTTGGGTAATGAAAGATAAAGACAAGAAAAACTATAGGTGGCACATATGAGCTTCCTAAGACACCTCATAGGAATCACAAGAAGAGACAATGAGAAATAAAGGCACCAGAAAGATATTTAAAAACAAAGACTTAGTAGAAGAGATAGAACTGTCTGAAAGGAGATGGAAAGATCATTTACAGAGAACGAACAACAACAGATTTCCAAAATTAATCTGGAAGAACAAGCCAATAGAGAACAGAAATAGAAGCCGATCACTAAAGAGGTGGCAACAGCAAGAGCACTTGGAAGACTAATAATCTACCAAGAATCCTGCAATAAACCAATAGAAACATGCTGTAAAGCCTAATTTCTGGTCAGTTCATAATGATGATGATAATGATCATCATAATGATATTAAATAGTACAATTTAATAAGAGTTCTACAAAAAAATCATTGAAATAGATTAATTATTCCCTGACAAGAGGTATGCAGCAAATGCATACATTCCTTAGAAATGGCCCAGTAATTGATAGTGTAAATGAGTAAAATAAATTTTTTTCACATGTGGAAAGTTAGGCAACATAAATACCATAAGGGACTAATTTTTTAGAGCAAATGAAATCTTTTCTCAAAAGTGCTATACATTATATTAATTACTAGTTTAATTAATTGTCGAGATTTCATCAAATATTTAGATACCATTATAGCTCTAACTGTAGTTGCTATGTTATAGTTTTATGTTTTGGTATCAAGAATACATGAATAACTTGTTCTAATTGTGTTCTTTTATGTACTATTGTATTAGAAGAAGAGAATTAAAATTTCTAATAGTGAAATTAAATGTTTTATTTCACAAGTGCCTATGTTGTTAGAGACAAGATAAATAACAGATTAGACGGCTGCAAGGGGAATTTTTTTTTAATTAGATTTTTGTAAATGTTATTACTATAGAAATTTCATATGTTTGCTGAGAATGAATTAAATGCAATAATTAAGGATTTATCCCCTTTGAGTGGATAAGTACCTTCAGAAGAAACATGTTTAGTCTGGCATCAGTTCAGTTCGTGACTTCTTAAGAATAAGGAATAATCTTTGTTAAATATGCTGGTGATAAGTCATTTTTTAACAATTTTTTAACACGATATACCTTGAATAAATAACGTAACATAAAGTAACCATACCTTTAACCTTTCGGAACCGAAGTGCTGTTTTGTGTTATTATTAGTCGCATGTGAATTCCTGGCTTCCCCGCTCTTTTCTTCTCATATTACTAACAATTACTGTCCTTTTGCAATTTATTCTTTGTGATGTTCAATTTCAACTAATAAATATAGTTAATTTTTAAAATATAAAATTTATAAATAATTACAATTGTTTAAGTGCAATATAATCTAAAAGCCAAGTATGTATTACCTTGCTTATGGAAACTACTACAATATAAGTTGTTTTTTATATATGTATGGAAAACCTAATCAGAAATACTAATTTTTGTTGACATTAACCTCTTACTGTTCATAAGCATCATGAATAATTCAATGTTATGTAAATCATGGACGATTCTGGATGCATATAGGGATTTCAGTACTTCCACATCACATAAGGACATCAATGCATACCGCAGGTTTTGTTTCCTCAGGGAAAAGGTACGCAAGCTGTTGAAAAGTCCTGGAAATTCCAGAAGAGTGGGACAATACTATTTTATGTGGCAATTATCTCAAATGTTCTGGGGATGTTTATATCTCTATGTGACTACTTCAGGGTTAAAAGGGGACAGCAGACGTCCTCAGACAGGTCCCTTAATTTCAGGACAGCGATCAACGCCATCTGGGAACTGCATGCTAGGTTGCATTGCTGCAATGCAATGCCAGGTTGCATTAGCCAGGTCTGGCATAAACAAATCCATGGTCCCTTAGCAACTGCTTATTTTCTTTGAAACTAACTCCAACCCTGCTCTTGCTGTATTGGTACAGGTCTCTCACAGGCCATGGGTATTCCCTGTGTATTAAATGGAATTGAATATTGAAATACGGGTCACACTGACAAAATACAACAAAAGATAATTGTTAGTGAACAAATTGCAGAATATATTTTTCACTGGCCATCAATTATTTACAGGCACAAATTACATTCCCCCAAACAATAATACACTTAAACTTCACATAAAGTTTTATTAAACACTTATGGTTTCCATTCCATTTTCAATATGGTAGTTTCTGTGCAACAACATTTTGAGAAGACATATTTTCCTATCTTCAGGTTACTGCAATACGACAAAGACTGATTTTAGTATATAGACCACTTTCTCATGCCCCCTCCCTTCTCACCATCTTACTTTTTCCCCCTCACTGAACCATTCCTAAGTCAATTTACTTCCGAGTGGTAAATGCACTTCACTACCACATTGGATGAGATCATCTCTGACGGTGGATATTGACTGTTTTTTCATGGCAAGTTCAGGGCACATTCCTCTTCTATAAGAAAATGGTTTGAGAATAATGGTTAATGTTGTTTGAGTTGAATGTGTTATACAATCCTTATCAGGTCTCAAATATCAACCCTCTACATTTGTATTCATAGGTGAGTCATTGAGTAGGTGAGTCATTCTTGTTTTTACAAGAATGATTTTTAATGAATTTTAAATAATTGTCTATAATTTAAGGTTTTAATTGATTTTTAACAGACTAAAATAAGTCTTTGACTTATTGCAGTATCGTAAAGATGGGAAAATATGCCTTCCCAATATTTTTTAATAAATTTATTCATGTATACATATGGCAGCAGAAAACTGATACACACTCTGAGCTTCTCTTTGCTATATTCTTCCACCAACAAAGCTGTCGATCAATACAGACACCAAGAGTTTGAATATCATCAGTTTGTAGAACTACTTTCCCATTTATCATGAATTTGTGATTTTTTTCATAGCAAAGAGAGCAGAGTGAAAATGATAAGGACTGAATATTTTTTTGTTTATTCAGACTCCACCTATTTGCAATTGTGAATATTATTTAACTGTACTTGAAAACTTAAGATCTTCATCACAAGTTATATTTGCAGTGTAAACGCACAACTGTAGTCTGGCCTTTTTCAGCCATATCTCTCTAATTTTTTTAATTAAAATATTCATAATAATGATATATTAATAATAATCCAATTTACCCTTAATATTAGAGACAAAGATATACTATTTCTTCATATTAAACCTTACATTTGTATTATAATTATAACTTCATTACAATAACATTTCGGAAATAGATGCATTCTCATTTTCAGATAAATTTACTACAATGAAACAAAATTAAAAGGTTATGATATATTCAGTAACACATGAACAAAAGTAATTACAAACAATTACTTATATGAATCATTTATCAACACAAGAAAATAAACATAGCACAAAATAAAAGAAAAAACTCCCCCAAAATAAGTTGTGCAATGAAGAAGCAAAATAAATTAAAAAAGGAAGAAAACCAGTAGGTACAAATGAACCTTTTTATACTTTGTCCATACATTTGAGAATATTGTGTGGGACGAAGAAAAAAAAAGCATTACATAACTTTCCCTATACTACATACATTACTCCCTATATACGTACATACACGAGAGACAAATAGCCTTGGGTTAATTTTAGAGAGAGAGAGTTAAGAGTTAATTTACTCATTTGTACTCATCGGGATTCTCGTGAGACGTGTAGTGTATAGACAGCACGGACACGGGTTCGAAGTACAGGCCAGCATTTTACTTGTTAATTCGAAAACCAAGAGATAAAAACTAGAAAGAAAGTAAAAATTGAGCCTTTTTTTTAAAAAAAAATATTTTTTTAAATTTTTAATTAATATTTTCTGCTTGAAAATTTTCCCTATACAATGAGAGACTGTTTACCGAGCATCAAAAAAGAAAGTGATATTTATTTTAACAATTATATTTAGTGAGTTAGTTACCATGGACTATATAATTTTAAAGGACTATGCGTATTACACAACGCCTCCTACGTCGTAATGTAGGAGGCTTTGGTAGTACGAGAAGGTATTGAACCTCAGCTAGCTTGTGGGTCAATGACCCCGACCTCGATCAAGTTTTTCGTCCAGTTTCTTTGAGCGAATGCTGATATGGCTTTTTGTTTTGCGTCTTGTCGTAAATGTAACTTTACTATCTGCGCTAGTTTTCTACAGTTTAATAGGGAATATAATTATTTAAATTAACGTTCTCAATGTTTCCGCGGCAGAAGTCGATTTCTTCGCGAAGGGGCACGGTGAGATCCGCCTGGCCGCATAATTCTACTTGAGCCCTTTGATTTTTTATAATTCAACTTGTATATGAGTTAAGGTAGAGATCCCACAATTCAAGGAAACTTGCACAGAATACACGCCTTCCCACAATATGCCACGCAGTTTTTAACTGCTTTTTGGCGTTAAATACATTTTATAAACTTCAAGCAGCGCCTACTACATGACAACTACTAGTTTACAAAAAACAAAAAAAAAATTAAATGACATTTTTACTTTCTCGCCTTACTACGTACGTACTACAGAGAAAATATTGTAACAGTGCAGTGGAAATTGGCAAGTTTTGAACAGAAAAACTCTTGTTAGGCCCTGGTAACGAACAAGTGGATATCTCTTCCTTTATGTGGTAAATGACATTCTCTGAGGGAGTTCCACTGAGACTGAGCGAGCTCGCGCTCCGTGCACCATGTTCGCTCGCTGAGGCAGCCCAAGTGACGTTATTGTGTATCTGTAGTGTCACTGCAGTACGAATAAGCGATTGGATTTACTTAAACAGAATTAAATTAGATCAATTAAAGATTAATAAGATAAGCGACGAAATTTGGGACTAATTCTTTTTGCGTGCTTTAAAAAAAGCATACACACAAGGCTGATCAAAATGTATTTCTAAAAACTGGTTCATGAATTGAAAAATGTAAAATTCATTACTTTCATTTAATTTAATGGTTTTAAATTGTAGTTCTTACAAGAACGGAAAGAACTACAGATTTCTTGTGTGTCCCTCATTTCTGTTTAGGTCTGCGAATAGGTCACAATTTCTCCAAAAAATATAAATTAACATTTGACACAACATGTTAATTTACGTAAAAACTATTGTATTGATCAGAAATGTCTTAGATTTAGTATAATTAAATTAAGTTAATGAAATTAACATTAATAAAAACAAATATAAAATACTTCATTATTCAAGCTACAGCTTCATCAATATTATTAAAGTGCGTTTTGATGGAAGTGAATTGTGTCAAGCGTCCGCAGTATTAATGTGTAATATTGAAACATATTTTAAAGCAAGTAAATTTGTATATTTTGCACCATACCTTCTCTATTCCTACCTTTAAACTTATCATTTACAAGTTTTGTACTTCTATGCAAAATACAAACTGCACAATTCGCCTTTGTGCTCACAAGACCGTTGAAATGAGCGCCATTGGCCAACGTGATCGCAGGTAGAAATGAAAATGTTGGACCGCGTCCCGAACCTCTCAGCTCCACGGAGCGAACAAACCCAGCGAACGTTCGCTCGCTTCCGCCAGTCGATCTCGTCCGAACGACGATTCGCTCGGCTATTCTTTTTGCCCGGCCGAGCGAACGAACAATTGAATTGCAATGAGCAATTGAACAATCGTTCAATTCGTTCGGCCGCGTTCGCTCGCGCAGTGTAAACGCTCCGTAACTTGAAGCTTCTGAACGAGACTAACCAATAGAACAGCGGCAGAATTGCGACATGTCGTTGAACATACCAAGAAAGTGATCACTGATTCTTGAGAGAAGAAAGTTGTGATGGAAAACGACGTTGAAGAGCTCATTATTAATTTAGAGAGTTCAAGCATTTGGTTCAAGAAGGTCGAGAGGTAGTCCTCCAGACAGCATGAGATAATGAGTGACGATGTGCCAGATGTGAGCGGTGTATTTCCCATTGCCATGCAATTTAGTGAAAATAAGTGTTATAATTTAGGTAGGCCGTAACATACCTATTGAAGTTAGTGAAGAACGTAATTCCAGAACAAGCTGCTGCTTCATACAATGTGAATTTATGATTTGGGTATTGGCAATGTTGCTCCCATCCACTCGCAAATGTCAATTACAAACGTTTCGCATATACCGAAAAATTCTTAGACGTCAAAACTTCTGTTTGTGGTAAACTCAAGGCCCTGCAGGTTTGAAACGGATATTTTGATTTTTGAGGGTACTTTAAAGCTTTAACGTCAATCTCGAAATTTTCTGAAAAATGGCCCATTTTTAACTAAACTTTGCTCTCGGATAAGAGAGCCTCGAATAATTAATGAAACTTTAACTGAAGTAGTTTAAATTTTTTAGGCGTCTTTCTACAACTACAAAACAGAAGATAAGAGCTTTTTTCAAAAGAAATTTTACACAGTTAGTTCTTGTATCAATTTCATGCACTTTTTTGAAAATAGTTTTCACGCAATTTTGAGTGAATTAAGACAATATTATAAAAAAAATACTTTTTTAAATCGTCACAAATGTCTTGTACGGATAGTGTTAAATGGACTGAATAACATGACATAAACGTCATTTTGTTGGTTTTTTTAATTTTTCAAATTACAGTTTTTTATTTTTTCACGTTTGTTGTATTTACACAAAGACGTTTTTACATTATTGCATTTGTGAGCGAAAGTAATTCAAATAATCTTATGAAGTTTCTCGAAAACTCAAAATTTCCCTGTGAAAATGAACTCAAAATTGCGCTTTTTCAGAATGTCCGGAGATTATTTTCGCAAGAACGACTTCAAAATTTTCAATGGAAATTTGTATGAAGGGCCAGATTTTGGTATTTTAAAATAATCTTAGTTATGTTTTATTTCCACAATTGGGGGACCGAAAAACTGGAACAATTAACTTTTAGGCGAAGGCTGGGAAGTAGGTGGGGCAGAACTGAAAAAACAAGGAAATACTAAGGATATAAGGTAACTAACTAGTACGAGAAATGTCGTACAATTATTTCGCTCTAATTGTTTAAGTTGTGCTACACTTAATTTTTTTCTTTATTTTACGAAAACCTATGTGCTATTGATTTACATCTATCATTTGATGACACCAACAGATTTTTGAAAGTTTGAGAGGATAGGTTGCAATATGATTAAAAATACATACGCAAATTATTTTGGAAACTGATATAATATTCAAAATTAAAGTAAAGTCATGTTACATTACACGGCATTTAAAAGTTCACAAAGTTGGTTTCATGGAATTGAAACACCCAAAATTATCGTTGCATCCACATGTGCAAATCAGTGTCTCGTAAGTACAAAGTAAGCACTTGTTCCTGGACCACGTTCTGAAAAAAACAACAAAGTAATATCTGAATCGAGGAATAAATTTTCAAGTCGGGGAATATGACAAACGCAAACAGTCTGTGATGTCTGATATGCTACTCCTTCGTCCCCTGTTCACAATCAGTTTCTTTAACTCGACGAACGGGCGCCCCGCGATGCGTCGATGACATTCTTGTCTTATCGAGGACACGTTGAGAGGCTTGCAGGGGCATCTGGCGGCCACGCGCGCCCGGAAAGAGCTGCTACAGAAGTATCTCGAAATGCGAGTCAGAGGAGTCGGCCGAAAGTAAAACGGTTGCTTTTGTTTAGTTCTCTGGGATGACATGAGTAATTTAAGGTCTGCGCCGTGCTCTCGTGTATAGTGTCGGGCCAAGTCCAATTTTGATTTGAACTGTAGGAGACACTTTTGGAAACGACACCGATGGAGTCTCTGGACTGTAGACGACCCGCCGCTGTCAATTAGATCTGAAGGTTTTTTCAGTCCTCCGTATTTCTTCCAATACAACCAACAGGCAGCGCACACTTTTCGCTGTTCGTGTCCCCACGAGAACCACCGCCGCCCGGAAATGGCTGCGTTGCACGACACACACACGGCCTGCCCCACGCACCCCTGCCACTGCTTGGCGCAATTTGGGATCCTTTTCTCACTGTTCGACTCATCAAACGGTAGCTCGCATGGCACGCAAACTTTCTTCACTTTACATTCCCCAGCGTTAAACTTCTCTTGCACGTACTTAAAATGTCTATCAGATGTCTTCCACAGGTAGTAGTACTCAATAATATTTTTCAGTGTTTTCCATGGAAGCACATTCCCTCGAATGCTATTGAAATCTTTATCGTAGACCGCCAAACCGTCTTCAAACATTTGCGCTTCTGCGGCTGACCATTCTTCCATTTGGTCTTTACACAAAAGGGGGCGACACGACGGTACTAACAGCCCCATTGCGTCCGCCATGTTGTAATTGGTTTCGTGAAGAATAGCCATACCGAAGAAGGAAGTGACATCGCGTGAAGCAGAAGCGATTGTTTTAAGTAAATGAGGACACCTTTCTGCACAAACAGCGTCCACCCCGCGAGCGAAAGTGCCAGCACATCGACATAACATTAGAAACTGGTCAATCTGCATGTCCGATAATTTGTTATGGGAATTCCAAATCTGAATTTCAGGTAGGATACAAGAATCGATTGTTCTTTCGCTTGGACTCGGAATTTCGGCTTGATATTTCGGACCTATTCTAACATGCTTTCTATGTGTTGAGAAATGTTTACTTACATGATCATAAACTAAACAATAAAAAAACACATCGTCATTTTCAAGGTAAGTTAGGTAGCCTTCTACATCTACAAACAAATTTACCTGACATTTTCCCCTAATTAGGTTGGTAAGCAATTTGTCGGACTTTTCGGACAAAAATAATTCACGATGTTTGAGCTGATGGAGCTGAATACCATTTAAAGCATGTCGATTATTACCGTTATCTTTTTCGCCTTCCAAGTTCGATATATTTTCATCAGCCAGAGTGAGTAGATTTTCGGGTAAATCTCGCCTTCTAAAAAAGCTTCTAACGTTTGCTATCAGGTTTCCTTCCCGAGATTTTTCGAAACGTTCAATCTTCGCTATTAAATATGGAGCAGAGGAAGAAGTTTCAAAATACACACAATCTCCAACTTCACATACGTTGTAGCTCATTATCCCAACACTGCGTTGTTTACGAACTAAGACAATAGACTGCTTTCTGATCGCAAAAGATGATTCACTCTTATCGTTCTCTTGATACGAATAAAAACTGGTGTAATCAAACAAAATGTATGATGTATTCCATGCGCAATAAAACGAATAACGAACGGCTACTGTTTCAACAATCGATAAGTTCCTTGCAGTAAAGTAAAATATAATTGAATTGAAATTAATGTTTAGAAATCTCAGGATGAACTCACTGAAACAATTTATCAAGATAATTTAATGGAAAACATTGCTTCTCATCTTCCACGTAAAAAGTCATGTTTAATACAACAATTGAAAGTAAATCATAAAACCTACTACTTTTCATATTTGTTACTTTTTTATTCATTTTTTATTTATTCAAAGAGTATAACTAGTTTAGTTAATTAATTATACAGCTTTAACTGTTACTTCCAATTTAACAATACAATTTCACTTTTACTGTCTTATAAATCATTTTCATCAAATATAAACATTTTATTATTCTAAAAAAGGTTTTTTGAAATAATAGTGAAAATTTCACAATATGATCATTCGCTCGTAATACATTGGCTTCCACTTAGCCGTATTCTGCATCTCGCTTAACTTCCTTCCATTAAAACGTTGCTTCTTAAATATATGTACGGTATGGGTAATACACAAGTGTTGTGTAAATGACTCATGTTAACTATTAAAATACGTGGGAGACATAAATATTAAAAATAAATACGTACATTTACATATGTGACAATAAGACATATGTACGTGATTTTCAAAACGTTACTTTTATCCGATGTAAGAAAATTGTTAATTAGCACAAAATCATCTACCAGCTCTAAAAGAATATTACATGAAGATGTGCATTGTAAAAACAAATTACCCAAAATAAAGGTATGTAGGCCATAATTATTTGCATTAAGTGACATTTCGTCAGCATTTTGTATTACCACCAGATT
This sequence comes from Gryllus bimaculatus, assembly GCA_017312745.1. Taxonomy (NCBI): domain Eukaryota; kingdom Metazoa; phylum Arthropoda; class Insecta; order Orthoptera; family Gryllidae; genus Gryllus; species Gryllus bimaculatus. The sequence continues at coordinate 1,384,050 of BOPP01000195.1, read as the reverse complement.
GGTTCTCAAAAGAAATACACTCAAAATAAAGCGTTGAAAGTAAACTAATTTGTGTAGTATTCACAATATGGAACAATTTTCATTTTGGGTTACATTATTTATTATTATAATATTTACTGACGTTATTGAGGATTACAACTAAAAGACAGCACTGTTACACACACTGACATGTTAAAACGAGAAGCTTTATATGTCCAGCTTCCGGTATAATTAAAAATAGGGCTATTTTTTTGGTATTGATTCTTATTTTGAACCTTGTCTCATACAATCGTGTGGAAGTAACAGGGAAATGTGAAATGAACCTTATGTGGAAATTGGAAAATTCTTTCTCCTCATGTCGCACCTCTACTATGTTTTTCGTGCATTAGTCGTTTTTATTTATTTGTATTGAAAAATGTTCATTTTACCATCAATTTATTTTGATTTTTACATCTCAATCATTTTATATCAGTATTATAAATCACACAAAGATTTTTGGGATGGATTTTATTGTTTTTATTGAACGTGTATCATAAAATATTTTATAATTTCATTTATATAAAGAAATAAAAATTAATGCAATTGCACAGTGATCTAAAATAAATTTAAAAAAATCATTATTACCACCAATAAAAATTCTCTTCGAAAAAAAATTGCGGTAAATAGACTACTTTGTTTTCCGTTCTTTGCTTCTGTTATGATTTTTATTTTTCCTTCTAATGAATTAGATTCATGAAGAGAAAAATAAAAATATCGATTTATTTTTTATAGGGGCTGATGATTCTACGGCACACACCGTAGATTTGAACTATGGCAACTTAATGGTTTATTGAATTTAAAATGCTTCCTATTGCAAAATCAAAAAGAAACATATATTTTTAATGATAATAACAACGATAACAGTATCTCAATACAATAATTTTTAACTAAAAAAGCAATATGAATAAACAATATTTTCAACGCGTCACATTATTATACTTCAAGACATATACCTCTCGCATATACTCCAAGACATCAAACATTCTTATATACTCCGAGACTTAACTTTCTTCTGTATTTCAATTCGTGTATCTTTCGTCTGTACTCCGAGACGTTTCATTGTCTTCTAAATTCCAACACACAGTTTGTCTTTCAAGACTTCAAAGTTTCATCCGTTTCCCAAGACGTCCTCCTTTCTTCAAGTTGTTGATTTTATTCTTCTGTGTGCCTTCACTGTCTCCAAAGCATCCGAACTTGCTAATCTGTATTTCATCAATTTTTACATGTACACGTTTTTTTGTAGCCCCAAGGCCGTATATATAAACCCCTTCTTGATGTCAGATACATTGATTGATGACTCTTTAGAGCTACATATGAGGAAGAAATTTAAAGAAAAAATTTCGAGCCGTTTTTTGAGAAAACTGTTCCATGTAAAAACATCTATTTTTTGAAAACTATTTCATGACCTTATTTCTATATCTTTTTTTGATGACCAGATTTCATCATGGAAAAAAATATCTTCATTATTGTAGTTGTAGGAAGACGTGGACTTTTTAGAAGTTTGCAGTTTTCGAAAGTTTACAGTGTTTAACGAAAATGAGACATATGCCATAACTTTAAGCGTCTTTTAATCTATCAGAAAAAAAGAAAAATATGACGCCATTTTTGAGAAAATTGAGACTAAGTAAGTAGTATCAAAAATCAAAAATATAGATTTCAAATACAAGGGGTATCAGTGAAATCGAACGGGGAATATCAAGTTAAGTGAAAATTATATTTGCTGTTTAGCCGCTAGCGTTGCCCACAGATGGACAGGTGTTTTGCCGTAATACAATTTTTCGGTATCAAGGGCCCATGATTCTTATTACACAACTTGTTAGAGGAAGTAATTTACTACAACTACAGGAACAAGATATATAGGCTTTTTCGTTGCCGTGGCATAGCAAGGCAATAATAATTTTCTGTTAAAAACTCGCCAATTTCCGACACAAGAGTACGATACGTCTCTTTAACGTAGTAAGACGAGAAAGTAAAAAAACATAATGTACAGTTTTGTGGAAAACGAATGGAATCGAAACGGATGGTAATTTATGCTTGAAATCAATGCAATTTGCAATTAATGAAATTAATGACAAAAAATCTAAAAAACGGCTCAATTTTTACGGTCTTTCTAGTGCAGTTGTTCGGGCCGGTCAGACAATAAAAGCTTTTGTCGAAAAATCTCCGTTTTCCCGCAGCATTACCATACTTTCGCTATACTGCGTAAGCAGTTAGAGATAACGTAAAAATATACCTTATTATAGAGTAGATTGGAATGAAATTACATATTTTAATGAGACCTTCATTCTAAAATAATTTAAACACACTATTAATTACCTCAATTAACCGAGAGTCAATTACGTGAGTGAGTTATATTTAATTATTGACAGGAATAAAATAATTTTGTTCCAGACACTAATTTAACGAGATTTTCTTTCCAGGTTATGTTACATTTCACAATTACTTAAGCTAACAGATCATGAACAAATTCAAAAGATTATTTTTTCGCTCACTTGAGGCGAGTGTATGGAAAACGTTCTTTATCCATTGTAAATAATTTTCCCCTTAAAACAAAAACTCCTTTAAATTTCCCGGTTACCTTCATGCTATTGGCTGTAGATTTCAGACCAAAGATGGCGGAGACTGAAAGTTGTACTTCGACTGGTAACATTGGGTGCCGCCTCAAGCCAATAGAGCTATAGTACGATTTATGCATACGTGCGTTTGAAGTAAACCAGCTGTTGACGGTTTCACCCAATTGGGAGCTTATATGTCGCTACAGTGACTTGATTTACAGCTGATTTACTTCAAACGCACGTATAAATAAATCCAAGTGTAAATGGACGAGCTGAGTCCTCCCCATTCCATTCTCTGTGGTTGAGCCTCCTACAGTATGCAGGAGGGGGTTAAATGGACCTGCAAGAGGGCTCTTGCGTTGGATATTTTAACTGTTTGATGATGACCAGAAAGTATATGATGATTAAGCTGCGGATTTATAGATACGCAAAATATGCATTAAAAATGTAAAATTGGCACTTCAAAGTGCAAAATAGACATTAAAAAAGGCACTATTAATGTTTCCTTATCCTTATTTATGTACTTGTGTAGAAAGTTTCTAAAGTAAACATGATATAGTTACCTTCATGCAATGTTTGCTTCCATCATTATTCTGACAAATCCTCGTGTAAATTCTTTCTTTCGTTGATGGATCATTTGGACGATAAAAAAGGAGGGGGGAGCTGAATTGCAGTAGCTACAGTTTACATTTTCAGTAAATGCGCGCTGATACTCTAATGTTGCATAGAATGATCTTTTTTTCTCACATTTAATTTAAACATATTTGATAATATTGTATGATTTGTTTTAATCCCCATGCATAATACAAATGTTGTAACTAGTGGTGTTAAAATAGCATATACTTTTTCGCATTATATCTGAAAACATGTCAAAATTTGCAATTTTCAAAAATTCACCGAGTTTATCGAAAATGAAACATGCTTGTTTAAATTTCGAAGTAAAAAAATACAACACCAGCGATTTTGTACGAGTTTCACAATATGAAATACTCAATGTGGTGGTAGTAAAACGGAATAGATTTACAATAGTTGTTCAAATTCTCTGTACCCTGCAGGATAAACAAGAAAAAAATATGACATGTTAAAAAATTTGTATGAAGGAGAAATTGCATTTTGATAAGGAAATACGAGAATAGACAACATTTAGACAATTAAACATAAAATACACATTTTATAGTGGAATAGGCATTTATAGGCACTATAAAATTCGCATATAATACTCGTAATGCTTCAAAATGTATCCCAAAAATTTGCGTTTTCCATTGAAGGAAAAAATAGGCAAATGGGCACAAATCCGCAGCTTAATGATGATGGCAGCATAGATTAACACCATCTATTATATCCATGATGATTCATTCATTCTCACCCCACCAAAGTATACTTTCTATGCTCTTTGCACACACATGCACACTACACTATGGGACATTTGTACGCTCACCCACAGTAGCTGAGCGAAAGGAAAATTTGATTAGAAATCTTAGAAAATATATCTATGTAGGATAACCTATTTTTTCTTTATTCCTTTAATAAGATTTTTGGATGTTCAGTAAATCTATTAATTTCTGATGCTCGTCTTGGATAAATATTACTGATACTTGTTTTTCTCAATTTGATGTTAATTTATGTTCCCGATATTTGAATTAATATATAGCGATACCTAGCTAAACATTTTACAATACATTATCATAGTAAGATTTGCTCAATATTGCGTTAAGCTATAGCAAATCGGATATATATAAATGGATAAAAGTAAATCAGTCTATCGGTTTCGATTACTATAAAAAGCTTTTGAAATCGAATCGTCGTTAGGTATTTATGAAGGTCAATTTTCTGCATTGTCGGTAACTTTGTGAACGTTGTAACAAGTGGCAAAATTCTCGAATCGTCACGCTCGCTTGGTCGACTGCGGTTCTCATAATTCGATTCGATGCGGAATTGCAGCTAATTATGGCATTTGTCAACGATCGTAATCATTCTGTGTGTGTTTGGGCTGTTTCTTAACCTCAGAATGCGAAGTTTGTAGTTGTATGTGTATGAATTTGGGCGTATACTCGCAATAATGACATAACGAAGAAATATACTTGACAATGCGAACATTCTGATGCGGTATAGTTATTCATTTCCAAGAAATCTTGTTGAACTACAATAATGGAGGACCCCGAAAATTTGGGAGAATGCATCGTAAAAGTTGAAAACGAGGTATGTTGTTTGTTTCGTGGACTGTAGGGCAACTGTTATTGATAATTTTTGAAATGTTATTGAATACTTCATACAGACAATATACTTATAAATTCGTGACAAAGAAAATATTGTCCATGTGTTATATCTCTTGAATAATTTATTTTTATCAAATTATAACTTACTGAAAATCTCAGTAATTTTTACGCATTTTCAGTAAAAAAAGTTCATTTCAAAGTTGCTTTTCTGCATTTGGTTTTGATGAAAATGCAAATAAAAAGAAAGTGTGTCATTCAGTCAAAATGAGGTAATTGCTTGTAGTTTGGAGTTATTGCAACGAATTATAGAAAATTTATTTTCATTAGTTCTCTGGATGTATTGAATAGATAATTTGACCTTTGGTGTTGGTGTTCCAAGTTTGAAAACTTCAGGATCGGGCTTTTATTTAAATAGAAATCTGGATATTTTTGTGTCTTTGGAGTTTGGATGTAGACAAATATTTCTTTTGACCACTCTTGTAGGTAATTGCATTTGAATCTGTTTATTATTAATTCTGTTTTACTAAATTAGGTTATGCACATTTAATTCATGCAATGTTATGATATCCCCCCCCCCCCCGTTTTTTGTGATGTTTTTGTAACTAATTTATGTTGTGAAATTGTTTTGTTTAGGTGAAACAAGAACCAGGATCTGATAGTTTAGACAGTTCAGGATTGGTGAGTTTTTGTTTGAATTATTCAGTCTTATATCAGGCAGAATTCATAACACATTTTCCTAAAGTTGTGAAAGACCAATGAAAATTGTGATTACAATCGTCACCATCCTGCCATTTTAATGAAGAGCCAATTCCAATAAAAATATTCCCTGCTCAGTGAATACTTTCCATGATATTACCTTGTCATTAGGAAAAAATGTATTTTAATAATTCAAATTGTTAAAAAATTATCACCCCAGCTGCGTATTGAACCTGTGTCTCCTGGTTTACAACCAGTTTCTCTAACAACTGAGCTCAGTGACAAAATTCTTTGAAGGTTTTCTTAGATCTGATGTAATGCCAACAATAACATTCAATTGACACCACTGTAAATCAGAAAAAATGGGTTCTAAATCCTGGATGGGATGACAATCATTTGAATTATTAAAGTTCACGGTTGAAGCAAAGGTACAGCCTCAAAAAGCGAGCAGGTACAGGGAATAGGAGGATGTGGGAGAGCTGTCTCCTTACGCTCTCCTCTAACATATTTAAAAGCGGTCTGAAATAAGTGAATAACATTTACATAATTGCAAGACGCCCTCAAGGAATGGCAAGAATCTTTCATATTTATTTTGCTTCTTGCACACCAAGCTCCCTTTTGCACAGAACACTCACACATATGAATGGCTTTTTGCTTACTGCACTTCCAATTGAAGCTCTCTCACAACACTTGCTTAGCCAACCACAAAGGGAACTTTTATATTGCACACATAAGCCCTGTTGTGATCAATCCATGATTTTGTGTCCACTTAATCAAGACCAAACACCGCATTCGGCACTGTGCATAACGTACATTTATTTTCATCATTGTAAGACAAATGCTCAACAATGATAGACACAAATCTCAAGTACTCAAAAGAGCACAACAAACATAATTGTTCAACAGAAATGTAGCCAACCACTTGAACAGCTATTCTGACTTTTACCAAAGAATCATAATAAAAGTCAGAATTACCGCTATGCAACTTTTGCTTTAAGAAATGGAATAGTAATGACGCTGACGAGTTACTAGGACATGAAACGACATAAGGAAAATGTTTCATAAAGCATTAAAATTATTTGAGAAGTTATATTATAAAAATTTATTTAGATCGCCTGGGGTTTGGTGTGGGCCGTTTCACCAGCAGGGCTGCGATATGTACATGTGGCAACCTCGCCAGAGTGTAACTGCCAACGTCTTGCATATTATAATTAACATATTGAAGTGAATCAACCATTCCTTCTTTTAAATACTTATAATTTTTGCAATATTATTAATTTACTATTAAACAATTTAGTATATTTTACAGCCTTGTTTTGAGCCTACCATTGTAGTGAATGAAAATCATTTCTACTTATTATATTTTCTCTCTTTATAATTAATGGAGGAGCTAGCTCTAGTTGAATTTAATCCTTTGGGCGCCAGCACACATATGTTTCTCGTGGTTCTGTCTTGTCCCACGGGCTTGGAAATATTGCTTGTACACGTGTTCGGGTGGATTGTTAGGGAATCTTTGTTACTAAGAAATTAAACAATCTACAAATTGCTTATGACATGCTAGTGACTTTTGGTGTCGGCTGACATGATTTATTCATTTCGAATTCCTTCTTATAATACTTTTATTATTGTCTGTCACTTATTGCATAAACGTTCCTTTGGAAATTTTACAAAAGTCTTGGCATTGCTAATGACATCGGCGACTGTTCCAATTCCATCTGCAGATCTTCTTATGTCCATACTGAATTTCAACTAGTGAAATTTCTATTCTTATTTGCGATCTATATGTTCCCCAGATATTACAGACTTTTTTTTTCCCTGAAAAATCTCATTTAAATTAATTTGCTATTCTCCTGTTACCTGTGGACCACATGCCCTTTTTTATCTCCTCGGACTAATCACAAAAATATTACTACACTATGTCATGATGGCCATTAATCCTCACCCTACTAAATTAGAGATCATTCTGTCAGAAATTCCTCAATTACACTTTCTATCATGCCTCACTGGTTCACTTGTTTGATTGTTATCGTTCTTCATCGATGCACCCTTTTTGCGCAACAACTATATTCTGCAAGCGTCGTTTGTTGCCTATCAATGTCTTATGTTTTTTCTGCTATATTTTTGGAAAAAAGTCCTAAATTGTCAACATTTTATTAAATCCAATGAATTGGATTTTCTGATACTTTACGTTCTCAACATCTCATATTAATTTACTTCATTGTGTAATTCCTTTTATTTTGCAAGCTATTTAACATTGAAGTTTTAGCTTCTGAATGCCAAAACTCCCTTCAGGTATTTTGCCGTAAAAATCCTAAATTGTCCAAATTTTAATAAATCCAATTAATTGGATTTTCTGATACTTTACGTTCTCAACGATCATATTAATTTACTTCATTGTGTAATTCCTTATATTTTGCAAGCTATTTAACATTGAAGTTTTAGCTTCTGAATACCAAAACTCCCTTCAGGTATTTTGCCTTATGTACCTTGCTCACTATCCCTGCCCACCTGCTCCTTGCCCCCTCTGGTGAGGATCGTTCTCTTGCCTGAACAGCGTGTGGAGTGGATCTAAGAAACTTCGTTAAGTGGTACCGTCTTCTTGACTTCAACCAAACACGTTTGTTACACTGAAACAAGGTCATCATGGAAAACGCTTTCTGTGCGTAATGTATTTCCAACGGCATTACCTCTCCAATAAGGTGAAGACGGGTGACAATGGTTGGCAATACTTCAGGCCCAAGAAACCTGTAAAAGAATTTGTCATCTCAATAGCTCAGTGGTTAAAGCAACTCTGTGCAAACCAGGAGGTGCGGGGTTGCTTCTCACTTGGATGACAACTCTTTGAACAGTTGAAGATATGATTGCGTCTTGTGCGAGTGCCTGTGTGCAGCAATACACTTCACCCCTGTTCCCACAATTTTCCTTATGGCCTGAAGTTTGAACAGCATTCTGTTACTCCAAACCTTTTAAATTATTGTTCAAAATGGATATGCACATAATCTCAATAATTAACAATAATATTAAAAATGTTTTTAATATATGAATAACTTTTGTGTAAATGATTGTGCCAATCCTGAACAAAATACAATTATCGTTCATGTGTGTTTAGATCATGAAAGTTTTTAGCTATTTCTTAGATTTCATTAATTTTAAAATGATACTTCTAAATGAATTGTATTTAATATCCACTTACTTACACATATTCGCTGCTTATTTTTTAAAACTTATTTTTTTATTTTTTTTCAGTTTAGTTTAGTGCTTGAGGTTCTTATAGTAATTTTTTGACTTCTTATACAGTTTGTTTTTTTTCTCTCTTTTTCTCTTTTTATGACGTGAATGAATTTATAGAATGACATCACATCGCAAACCCAAGTGATTGTTGGAAATATTAAACGAGAGGAAGCTTCAGATGAGGTACGTTACAATATCTGCAATAATAGAGTTGTAACCAACTTTCAATTTGTTATATCAAGAAGTTAGTTTTGAAAATGATTATAAAATGGGCTAGATTTTACAAAATAGAAAGATGCTCAAAATACCTAGGTATTATCCAACATTAAGAAAAATATTCAACATTCCGTTAATAAAAAAATTTAAATTGATTTTATGAGATCTGATTTTTTGAATTTGTGGTCTTATTTTAAAAATATTGAACATCTTTACTTGGGTGGCTGTAGAACTGGTAAATTCATGAATATAGTATTGACTGTTGATTTTCCTTGTATATGAAGTGAAGTTGAAGCAAGCTAGTCAAAAGTGTCCTCAAACAATCTATAAATAGCCCCAAAAAATCCTATATAGGTGATTTGTACCAAGCAAAAATAAATATATTTTTCTTTGACAGTATTTTTTTCTCATATTCCTCATGGAAATCATAAATAATTGTTAAGTTTTGGATTTTTATGCAAGTGACAAATTATTTCAAAAAGGTTTTGAATTGCAATTATGTTATTCTTTGTTTTATTTTTTCACTGACTTCCATCACGATTAAGTTTGTTGAACCTTTGATTTCGGTATTTTCAGGATCTGGGATTTAGTCACAGTTGAAATCAAAACATTAACTCCTTTCAGTTTGCCGATGTTTTGGAATATTTTTAAGTATAATATAATTGTATGTATTGGAAGGATGTATTATAATCTGTGAATAAGTAAGTCCTGAGGATGGAATTAAAATAACCAGAAACATTGGCAAATTGAAATGTGTTAATGCTTTGATTTGAACTATAACCAAATCCCAAGATCGGGAGGATCCTTCAATTAACATACATTGGTTGTAAACCATTGATTTCATCTAATGCTTTTTTTGTATTCACGTGTATGCAGGAGGAATTAGAACGCCCTGCCCAGGTTACAGTTGAAGACTACAAGGAGGAAGTACAAGAAGTATGTAATTCTTAACCTACCGTGCTTTTGATTTTCCAATGTTTTGTGTTGGAAAGCGCAAACGCAGCACCTCTGCGTAATGCAGAATTAAATGGGCTTTTTTAAGAAGTTATTTATTTTATTGAAATTGCGGAAGATGCCAAATTTAAATATTGGTTTTTAGAAATACTAACAATGATTTGCTCAGCAATGTGACAACTGAGTAAATTGTGCATTTAATAACACATGTAACTGCAAAAGGGTATAAAATTGTAATGATTTCTCCTGTTTACGTTTGTGAATGTCTTATGTGTTCTGTCAGACTTTATTCTTCTTGAATTTCTTGTGAATAAAAATAATGGACTTTATGATATTTTCAGGGCTTCTATACTAGTATTTTGCCTACGGTTTCTTCTGCTCAGACATCTGTGAGGTAAATATGTTTGTGTCCATAAAATTTATAATAAGTTAGAATAAAGAGTTAATGTCAACAAAACTGTATATTGTCTTTAACATGGTAACAAAAGTTCTTAAAGGCTGAATTTAGAAAATCCGTAGCGTACGGTATAACACAAATTCAGACTCATTAAAAAAATAACAATGTGTCAGAAAATGATAGATTTATGTTTTTTTGACATTTAAAAGTACAACTGTGGGAATTTCTAGTCCATCAGTAATGGAATATTATGTCATTTTAGTGAGAGCCTTTGCTTCTTCACAGAGATGAGCTTGTTTGAGTGCACTGCCCATCACTGTTTGAAGAATCGCAAGTTCTCAGGCCAGGTGTAGTGTGGTGTAATGTTACTCTTCAGCAGAAGAATGGTGCGGGCTTATTTACATTCACTTTTTCCTTTGTTTAGAAAAGAACCCATGGAAAATAATATGTGGCTGTCGTATTTGGGAACAAGTTGGTTGTGAGAACTTTGAATTATTGGAAATCATGTGGTTGCTGAAATTGTTTTTCAAAAGAGCTGTTGTGGCACGAGCTATATAAATTAGGGCTCCATCTTGTTAGAACTACATATCAGAATGTAATTCTTTATCAGGCCCTACATAATTATTCAACATGGTCTAATATTGCAATTTATGGTTTCATTGGTGCTGTTTTGATTTTCAAAAAAATTGTATTTATTTATTTAACATGGGCTTACGATATTTTCTGAAGTCACACCACACCACTCTGTATTTTAGGGCATTTATAGCATTTGTCTTCGATGCTTTGCCCTTAGATTTTCAGATGCTTATATCCTGCAATTCTGTTTATTGACAGGCTACTGTCTGTTTGATAATGAAACTTTCATTTACAAAGAATAGCTCCAGAATTGAGGAACTCTGCTCTGTTGTATACATTTTAACAATGAAACTTTCAGGTATTTAAGAGTATCCTGTGAGAGAGAAACAATTAAGCACTGGGTCAACAGTTTGGATTTGTCTTTGATACTTGTTCAATCAAATCATTCAGCTGACTCGACTGTCATTGAATTTGAATTAAAATGTAGTATTTCAAAGTTTGAAGGAGGCACCTTAAAGTTTGCAGCACAATATCCACAAATATTATGTATTATATTCAGCATTTGTACATCATCATCATCATCATCATGAACGGACCAGAAATTAGTCTTTACAGCCTTACAGCCATTGGTTTGTTGCAGGAGTCTTGGTAGATTCTTAGTCTCAAAGTATTCCTGCTGTTGCCACCTCTTTAGTGATCGGCTTCTATTTCTGTTCTCTATTGGCTTGTTCTTCCAGATTAATTTTGGAAATCTGTTGTTGTTCATTCTCTGTAAATGATCTTTCCATCTCCTTTCAGACAGTTCTATCTCTTCTACCAAATCTTTGTTTTTAAATATCTTTCTGGTGCCTTTATTTCTCATTGTCTCTTCTTGTGATTCCTAAGAGGTGCCTTAGGAATCTCAATGTGCCACCTATAGTTTTTCTTGTCTTTATCTTTCATTACCCATGTTTCCGGGTCCTGCCTACGTGTCTCTTAATTGTTCCATAAACTCACTGACACAACAAGTTAATGAAAATGTTTAATGTCCCTTTTAGAATTTTAACACTCCCATTGTAGTTAAAGCGTCTCTGGTTGTATTTCTTTTTTACTTTCTCTTATACTAAAGTAAAAGCATTTGTATTGGAATGAGTAGATAAATAATCAAATAAATAAATAAATAAATAAATAAATGAATAAATAAATAAATGTATGTTTTCTTTTTCTTCTTAACTGTATGTCTAAAGGTTGGATTATGTGAATAGGATGCAGCGTCTCTTGGGCAGTCGCATGGATAATGACACCGACTACAGAAGCCTATGCTTTAATATTTCATTTTTCATTATTCGTGTTCATGTGCCAAAATCCTTTCATAAACATTTGAAATGATAGGCATATTCTTATACATCTGATGACTAGAAAAAAAAGCCACTTTTGTATAAAAAATAAGATTTCCCGTATTAAGCAACAACCCTTCTAAAGACCACTGTTTTGACCGAACCCACAGTGGCCATTTAATACAAGTTTCACTTTTCAGTAAAGTGGATGACAATATATATTCAAAATAAAATAAAACAATACAAAATTCAAAGCATTGAAGACTTTTCATGGTTTTCTTTAACGCTGACTTCCTTGGATCAGTCTTTCCAAATTCCAGGTCCTGTGATTTTAAAATATCTTTAATTTTTTGGGTGTATGTCATATGAAGCATGAAAGACTTTTTTGTTAAAAAAATGCTCCAAATTTTTTCTTGATTTTGTTTGTTTGGAGGTAGTGATATTTTGCATAAAAATTGGGCAGGTCTGATTTTTATTACAACCTCTGAAGTTTCAAAATCTGCAAAATTTAACTGCTTTTAAACATATCCCATATTGTTATTGAAGCTAAAAATTTTGTCAATTGTGCTGACGTTTCGGCAATACTGCAGTATAGCTCTGAAGAAGGCCACAGCAAGATGACCGAAACGTCAGCACAATTGACCGAGACGCGGTTCATCCCGGAAAGCAAAAAATTTAATTTTGTTAGTAATTTAATCGATGATTATACTCTATAAAGTGTAGTTTATTCCTCTTTCTTGTAATTGTTTTCATATTGGATTTGAAATAGCTTTCTTGATAGATTAAAACATATTGTGATCCGCAGCACCCAAATAAGTTTCGCTGCAAATTATGTCGGTTTATTGTAATCCTGCTCACAGTACTGGGTCTTTAATACTGCTTTAGAGTTGAGAGTCTAGTCATTGAAAAGTGGGTTTCACAACTCAACTCTTTTTACTTTTAAAACAATCATGTGCAAAGTGTGAAACATGAAACAATGTAAGATTTCACAGCCTGCATCAATATTAATGTAATTTACCAAGGTGATACGTAAGGGCTGAAAGTTAATGAAATATCATATTTTTAATTATGAGCTTTGTTACATGCTAATAATCAAATGTCCCCAAAACACAATCAAACAAACAGAAATTTGGTGATTAGCATATTAGTGCATTTTATGTTAATGCATCATATTTCCATTATATTTAAGTTATTATACATATTTTATTGGTTTTTTGATCTTAATGTGGCATATTTCTCTTGGAATTTCAATTAATATGCATATTCGTCTCTGCAAACCGAAAAGTTTACTTCACAAATATGAATGCAAATGCTATTCATAAGATATCATAGGAATGTCTTTCTTGTATTGCAGCAGTATTTGTCCGAATTTCTTTTAGATGATATTATGATGCTAGTACCCAGAAATGATTTGTCAGATTATGATGTGATAATGTATTGATAAAAAAATTGTGGCATTGCAACTGATACTTTTATGATGACACAGACAAAATCCTTTTTTTTTATGTTAAAAATTATCGTTGGAATATGAAATGGAGGCAAAAACGCAAAATTAATTATTAAAATCAAATGTCTTGTAATTGTTTGTAAATACATAAAGCTATTAAATATTGGAGTGTATTTTATTAGTTCTGGCGAATTTTTTAAATGTTTGAGCTATTTGCACGCATATTTAGGATTTTGATACACGTTAACTTTGGAGCCTTTCTGATATGCCATGGACCAGTTGAGTTGCTACTTAAGGGCCGAAGGTCATAGTAGTGAGTGAGCATGAGGGAATTACAACTTTTCCCCTTTGCTACTGAGGGTGACTCCTGCAAGTGCAAGTCTTAAGTTAGGAATTTGACTAGGCCATGGCCTGTCACCCAATAATTGGATTTATCAAACATTACTGCACTACCCTAAGTTTTAAAACAATTTCTTATTCTGATATATCTGTGATGTAATAATGGTTTTCTTGTTTCTTAGTTTGTCAAGACCACAGGCAAGTGTACAACTTCAGTGGAAAGATCAAAGCCAGCTTCCAGCCCACATTTCCAGCACTGAACCACAGCAGTGGGTTGATGATAAAGGTGGTGTTTTGACGATTGCAGCACCTAATGTGGGAGCGCAGTGGATTGCAGCCGATGCACAGAATTTCACAGATCGCGATGGCAATCTGGTAAAGGATGCTGGTAACGTTCAGTATGTGCTGATGACATCCGCGGATCAGTTTTATTTGGTTGAAAGTGGAGACAATAATACCATATGTGCCAGTGATGGAAGTATTAAGAATATTGTTGCTGGAGACAAGAACATTCAGATGATAAGCATCGTACCCAATCAGAGTTTAGCTAATAGTGGAGTGGTTATTGGAAATATCGTAGGGGAGCAGGATGTAGTGCAGGTTGCTACGAAGGAAGGAGACAACATGGTGACTCCTGCGGGCACTTCCAGCAAAAGGAGCAGTGATTCAGTGCCGGTCTTGACAACCATTGCATCTGAAGACTTAGAGTTGAAGCAGACGGAAATTTCAAGGAAAAAGAAGAAAGTTGAGAAGCGAAATGCCAGCACAACGGATCATGAAAGCGGCGTTAAGAAGCCTTGTGATTTGAATAGTTGCCCTCTGAGGTGCACTGCTGTCTTTGATGAAGATGAGAGGAACGAAATATTCAGAGCGTTCCAGTCACTCTCTCCGGAAGACCAGAAGAAATTTGTCATGCAGTGTTGCTCGAGAAAGATATATTTGAAGGATGTGAAAGGGTATGATGGGTCCAGCAAGACAACGTCCCACTTCAAATACGATTTTCAGATGCGGTCGGCAAAGGGTGTGCCAGTGCAGGTGTGCAAAGTGTTCTTTGCCAGTACTCTTGGGTTCACTGACTTTTACTTCAGTTGTTATTTATCGGATCTCTTTAAAAATCCAAATACGAGCAAATTGTGTCAAAGTTCAGGTTCTTCACAATGTTCGTGTTCAGGGTCGAGTGCGCGACAGCGGGGCAAAGCCACAGGGAAATGGGCTGCTAATTGCAAAGTCCATTCAGATGTGTACAGCCACGTGAACCGAGATCTATTCCACAGACACATTGAGAGCTTTCTGAGGACATTGTGTATTCCCCAGGGGGAACATATGAGAACTATAAACTACCTGCCTAAAGAAGTATCCATCCAAATGATGCACGAAGATTTTGTTCTAAAGCATCCTGAAATTAATTGTTCTTATGAATTATACAAAAACTTTGTTGTCCTTTTCACATCTTGAAATTGGGTAATCCAGTTTTGTGTCTTGAAAAGAAATCACAAAACTTATTCACTGGCTTTGAAGTATTGTTGGAAATTTGCAATTTCGTGGTAAGCTACTTTTGACAGACAACTTTTTGGACCATAATAGGATGCAATGTTTGCTGATCCAACATAATGTGGATCTTGGAAACATTTTTTATAATTGTAAATGAGTCCAACTCTTATTTAAGAAGGGAAAATTGCATTTATTTATACCTACGGTATATTTGTATATAGGGAGGGAGTTATACTAATAACAAACTAAATCAGTGTTTAACTTGGAATTGCATAAATAAATAAATAATTTAATAAATAAGTATAATTACCCTTGGTTTGTGGGTACCTGTCAGATATAATATTGCATATTTAGCTTATCTATTGTTAATATTCACATTCTACAACTTCTGTTTAATCTTAATGATTTATGTGATTATAAATACATATACAATTGAAGGGGTCAGCGCAATAGTGGTCTAAACCACAATTTAAGGAAACAAAATCAAGTTAGTGTTGCATAGTTGTAGTAGGAAGAGTTGTTAAGATGAAATATAGTAACCTCATTCTTTACTTAATAGAGGAAAACAGGTCAAAACCACAATGTACAAATATAGTTCACCTTCTTAGATAGCAAATGGTGTTAATAACTCATTTTTCATATGGGGGGAGGAGATCAGACCACAATTGTGCTCAGCCCTGCAATTATAATTTTACAAGTGCTCTCTAAAGAGCATTGCTTATTAATTGTTAAAAAGGTTTCATGCAAAACAAAATTGCTGATTTTTATTTTAATATAGCCATTAATTTTATTATTGACTTAGTTCTGTGGACTGTAAGCTCAAGAATTTGTAAATGTAACAAAACAATATAGTAACAAATTACTTAGTGATTTGTGAATTGCTTTGTTATATCTATAAGGCTTCAAGCCTTTTTGGGAATTAAATTTGAAATGAATACATTGCCAAAATAACGGAAAGACCCGTTTTCATTTGAAGTACAAGAACATTATTATTTAATGGTTTTTGTGTTGTGGTTACAGAAACTAATTTTCTTTGAAAAGGTGTTGATCTGCAGGATAAATTGTATTTGCCATTAATTTTATTGTGTGTGTTTGGTTGCATTGTAACACATAGATGTGCTGAAGAGAAAAGCTGTAATACCAATTATATTTATTATTTTACAGTTTCATTTGTGTGTTTAATATACATTTCTGCATGGAGAGTTCTGTGTGATAGAAGTATGTGCTAGGTACTTTTGTACACAATGGAGACAAAGATACAAATATTTATGTTGTAATTGTTGTTATTGGGTATTAAAATATTTTTATTTTATGTCTGTTATTAAGCATTATTTACCATTCATTTTTGATCTTTCCACATTACTCTCTGCTTTCCGTACAAATGGAATAACTATCCTTTTGTAAAAATGCAAGTAAGTCTGGAGAAGCTGTTTAAATACTGAAAAGATGAAGTTGAATGGCTGAGAAAGCAACGGTATGGTGGACATTGTGCCTACACCAAACTATAAAAATTTAAAGAATTTGATCATGATGAATAAATGTGTGCTGGAATTAGATTTGCATATGTAAACTAAGGAGCAGAACTTGTTTGTGGTTCAACGAAGGTTTCTACAACCTGCAATAATACTACATCTTGATTTCAATATAACATGCACACATTAGTGATATAAAACATTGACTTGCAAATGCCAAAATTATAATATGCATTTTAATATCTAAGATATCTCTTTGAGTTTTTACAATTTTATGCTTTACTGTACTTCAATACTGTTTTTATATAAGATGTATATAGGCCTATAAGGTCAATTGAGAAAACGTGAGTGATATAAGAACAATGATACTTTAGTTTGTGTTTCACTTTCATCGGAGTTTACCAATTAAATTGATGTTCGTGAACAGGCCTAGCGGATAATGTGGGTATGATGGGTGCACACCCACACAAAAAATTACGAAGGAATAAAATTTCAACTTGCAATTTCAGGTGAGAGATATATTCCATAAAGGTCAAATTCCAGAAATGAATGAAGTTTCTTGGTATTGCTTTGGCTCGTATATGCGATCAACCAGTTTGCAAGGTTGACTCAACAGAATTGCCATTTTACATTTCATAGCGACATGACCGACAAAATCAATTTGCAAAAATTGTTAAACAAGTGTTAATCAAAAAAAGGAAAGAGCAGCACAGCTTTTGCATCACAAAAATAAACTGCTGAAGTTACATAAAATAAACATGATATTCTGATGTCAATTTAATGATAAACATGATGGTTTCAAAAAAGTTCTGTTTTGTAATTTTTCCTTCAAATAGGTCTGGAGACTCCTCCCCTCTCCCGGGTCAGCTACCCACTTGGACCTAACACCAATCGCCAGCTCTGTTCATGAACGTTTTATATCAGTCCTTTAATGTAGCATATCATAGCACTACCAAACATTGACACATTGTCTCAATCAATTAATTTTCTCTCAAATATTTGAACGTGCTGACTGTACAACGCATATAGCTTCAGTACTTAGTAGAGTTTTTAAACTGTCACTAGATGCAGCAAAACTACCTTCCAAGTAGAAAGAAGCTGTATCTTGAAGAGTGGTGATAGACAGTTACCAGAAAATTACAGGCCTATACGTCTAACTAGTAGTGTTGGGAAGGTTATGGAGAGAATAATAGCTCGGAGACTTCGTGATCATGCTAGTAGAAATAATCTACACGTGCAGCAACATGGATTTGTCCCCGGTAGATCATCCACCACAAATTTGATTAACTTGCTTGATGTTTCGACTAAGGCAATGTATCGATGTAATATACTTTGATTATGCAAAAGCGTTGGATAAAGTTCCCCACAAACCATTAATTGCAAAATTAGAATCATTGGGAATACTGGAAAAGTTGCTCACGTGAATCCGAGAATACCTCTCAAGTAGGATGTTTTGTCTCAACATCTTGACATGTTACTAGTGGGGTTGCTCAAGGCTCTGTTCTGGGACCAATGCTAATAACCTTGTTCATGAACATTCTGGGAAATGGAACTGCTATGCGGACGATTCTAAACTTTTTGCAAGTCCACTGATCAGAATTTACAAGGCGATCTTGCTACAGTAGAAAACTGGTCAAAAACTTGGTTCCTTCCACCAAACGCTGACAAATGTAAATTTCTCCATCTTTTTAAGAAAAATCCAAGGCTTCCTTACACCATTAAAGGCTGCACCTTGGACACTACAGCGCCACAATGATTTGGGAGTACTTAACACTTAGCATCTAAATTGGTAAAATGAAGTTGCTGCTGTAACCAGACGGACAAACATGGCATTATATTTGATGACAGTCATTTCCCATCTTGAAGCTATCCAATATAAAGATTACATGATGTATATAAGACCTATACCTGAGTATGCCCATGTGGTATGGTTCCTGTACTTCAACATGCACATCAATCACTTCGAAAAGGTACAAAAGCAAGTCCCCGGGATTCCAAGAGAAGTTCGTCGAACTTTTGAGTAAGATGCCAAATTATGATTTTGTAGGCACTGGAACGGAGAAGAACCAGAAGCGATATGATAGGAACTAATAAGATTCTGAATAGTTCATATAAGTTCATATAATATACCAGGGTATGATGTTCTCTTTACGAGATCCACAGATTCACTACATGTACGCAGACAGAGATCGTATTTTATTGCCAATCGGGTTGTCAATGCATCGAATGCATTACCAGCTGACTGTGTTGGAAAGGATAATCTGGACGTGTTTAGGAATAGTTTCAATACTCATAATTCTACAAATTTTGTGTGATATGTACGAACTGAGATATAATCAGTATATACTGTTTCTATACGTGTATTATTAACAATTTTTTATGTATGATATGTGTTTAACAGCTTGTTTGCTGCTACCATTATTTGATAAATAATATGTTGTGAGAATTTTTTATAAAATTTGTAATATTCAATCAACTTGCAATATTAAGAATTAGATTAAGAAATTAATTTTTTTTTGGCTACATTGTATGAAAAATTATTTAATGTACATAACTGCTTAAAAAATTGCTTTGTGGTAAAAAAGCAATATTAATTTGCTACTGGAAAAAACTAATGCTGTCCAGCTGAACCATAAGAGATAAATGTTTTTCACGATGCACTGTGCCTGATCCGAGTTTACCCACCTTCCTCTAGAGAGCGTTTGTTTATCCACTCAAAAATGTTTGCCTTGATTAATAGTATTATTATGAAATCAGACTCGTGACTTATGATTATGATGGTGTCTGGAAGTAGAGGTTAACATTAAATATCACCAAAGTCAAGGCATATCAATGACTATTCACAAAATTTTGAAATAAATTCAGGTGCGAGGCAAGGAGACCCCTCTCAGCGCGTATTTCACATTTTAGCTCTGAGGATGATCGCTACACGATCGAAATGATCATAAGCTGAATTAAAATATTGATACCAGACAATATCTTTATTTATTTATCATAACGACTTTTTATCAATATGTTACACGTGATACATAATAGTAACTGCAACGTTTCAGAAATTATTTCCATCTTCAGGCATAATGTCAAAAACCAGTAATTATTTGTTTCAATATCTTATATGTGATCTCAATGCCAAAATTAAACAAAAAAGTTTTTGAAAACAAAAAAACAACAACAAAAAACAAAAACTGTGTCTTAGAACCCTGGAACAGGCTTGAATAAATCTCAAAGATTCCTCTCAAAACACAAATTGTTATGAATTTTTTCGACTGCTAGACAGAAGTAAAAAACAACAACAACAACAACACATTTTCCTGCCTGTAAATCACCTTGATTTTAAATATATTTTGAAAACGATTGCAACAGTTCTGTGTATTTATTTGAATTTTTATTATAGTTGTATACGTTGTAGTTGCACTCAGTAATAATTTGACTTTTGAATGTAGTTACAATTTATCAAGTTTTTAAAGCTATGGAATCCTTTAGCAAGCTTTACTCTTTACTGACAATTATTGAAAATAATAAAATATTCAGTGTTTTCCTTAGATATTTCTTACACTTTTTGTACAAGCAGTTACTCTTTCTGCCCATTTTGTCCTTACATAAATAAGAATGGGAAATTATAAGCAAAAAACGAAATGTTTCTTTATATTTGTATTAATATTTAATTTTTTTAAAAATTACTAATTTTTTCCGTTTGAAAAAAAAAATATTGTATATTCCATTGCTGGCTCCTAAAGCTACAGTTTTATGGATTCAGTGAATATTTAGGCAGTTCAATGTTCTTTTATGTATTTTGGTATTGTAAACCTAATTGATTTCATGTTTTTGTTTTGTAAGTTTTTCGGCTAGTTCTATTAGGAAAATTCGTCACCACCAACTGATCTTTTTTTGTTGTAATTTGTATGCCTCTTGATGTAAGCAATGAATTTATTCCTTACATGTTTATATTTTACGCTCATGGATTCAGTAGTTTTTAGGTTAAATCTGTACTTACAAACGGACAAGAGACAACAACTGATTTGACATCGTAATAGAACAATCAAGTTAATAATGTATTTAAAAGTTGAAAATTCGAAAATCACGCTTTCATTTATTTGTCTGTATTGATTACTAAGATTTCAATTGAAATATTAATAATGTACTATACAGCTCCAATTTGATGCTGCAAAACTTAATAACACCAGCACAAGATAAGTTCATTAATAATCAATTGTTTGCTGAAAGGCTGATTTGGACGAATCCCGAAGGCGGCCGCATGGGCGAGCCACCCGCAGCGCGACCCTACTTCGGCACCTGGAACACCTGGAAGATGCATTCATCGATTTGTTATTCATAAGAACAGAGCATGTGCGCTTTTTAATCGCCGGGAGTGGCAATGATTCCCCCGCTGGATGGCGAGATCCGGCGCCGGCCTTCCGTCGGCTAGCGGGGATTTCCCCAACCAGGTATCTCCCACCAGCGGGGCACCACCAAACACCAGCACAAACTCTAAGCTCCAGGCATGTTGGGTAGTGGAGTGCATGTGAGTGTAAATATGTGTAAGGGGTGAGGACAGGACAAGAAAGAGGAAGGAAAGATCGCGCGCGGTCCGAGGCCCGTTTGTTAGAGTACTGCTCCGGCATTCGGCTGGTGCTGATCGAAGAAACCACGGGAAACTTCCTATCAGAGCAGCCGGACGCTCGATTTCTTCTCCAGACAGCGGTGGAACTCGACCTGGCGGTCTAGCTAGTGACGAAAACCCTGCCACCGTCGGGAGTATAACCCTAGGACCTCTCAGTCAGAGGCCTTGCAGTGACCTCACTTGGCACCCTGAGCCACCCAAGGCTGAAAGCGCGAGTCTGGGAGAGGTCCCCCCACTGTAATCAGAAACAAACACCAATCAAGCAGCAACCGAATGAGCGCAGTCTTCACGGTTACCCACAAGAATCACAGATCCACGGAATCTCATTTCAAACATCCCTTCCCAACAAAATTCATCTCCCATTAGGAATAAGTTATATGGTTTAATTTGAAATAGAAGTAAATACTTAATTTATGATTTGACTGTGAAAAAATCGGTGCGTCAAGTAAGTCGTGTCCTGTCTCCCCATGTAGGAGCCCCCCGAAGTCGAACGTGACGAATAAATCGATTGTCCTCAACTGCAAGTTCTCGAGTTACAAATTCGTAACGGTTGCTAATTTAGACATGCAAAATTCGATAAAAGTCTTGGTTCTGGATGATACATTTTGATATTTCGAGTAATAAGAATTATAAAATACACCAATGTAAAATTATGGGAGCCTGTAAAAAGAGGCGCACCCAGGATTTTTCTCAGAGGGGGGGGGGGTTACAGGTACAATTAGCCAACATGAGATTTTTTATAAATATTTTTTCATGTTAAATATAAATATTTGAAGCCTCTGGGATATTTTCATTTGTTTAAAAATCTTCAAATTTTTAAAAAATTCTTTTAAGAATAGAGTGAAATCTATGTCCGATTTGCTCTGTTAACTCAGAATTTTGGAAAATTGCAAAATTACAATTTTTTTCGGCGTCTTCCTACGACTACAAAATTGAAGATAGAGATTTTTCCTTTAAATAAAATGTGTTCTTCATAATTAGCTCTTTCATGAAGGCCATATACATTTTTTTGAAAATTTTAGTTTTCACCCAATATTGCGTGAAAGAAAAAATTCTCAAAAATGGCTCCAAACGTTTTCTTACAACTTTTGATAGGGATAGTGCTATATGATGACATGAGCGCTTTTTTGCAGGTTTTTATTTTGTTTTCAAATATTACACAATTGTAATTTTTTGACATCTCATACGTCGTTAATGTTAACATTAGCGACAATTTGTATAAAGGATTGAATTTGCTAAAGCAAGGGATTCAAATGATGTCTCATAAAATTTCTCGAAAACTCACAAGTTTTCCTTGAAAATTAGCTCAAAATCCAGCATTTTCAGAAACTTTCAAACGCCATTTTCTCGAAAAGGCACCAATTAGTTTATTCAATTTTTTTGTATGGATAGTGCTAACTGCACTGTATAAAATTATACAACATACATTTTGCTGTATTTTTTTTTAAATTCTGCAAATGTAATTGTTTTGTATCTCACGCCGTTAATATGCACATTTCCACCAATTCGTATACGTTGTTGCATTTGTGAGTGGAAGTCCTTTAAATACTTCAAAATAAGTTTCTCGAAAACTCAAAAGATTTCTGTGAAAAAGAGCGTCAATTTTTTCATTTACAAGTATACTTACACGACATTTTCTTAAAAGTGGCTCCAAATTTTTTCAAAGAAAATTTCCCTACAGAATGACGTTTTACTCTTCTATAATATGCTTAAAGACATACTTCGGTTCTACAATTTGGAAGCCGAAAACCTGAGAATTTTTTTTTTAAAAAGTGTACTTCGGATGGCGATAAATGGCAGCTGGCAAGAGGATGGGGCGAAACCATAAAGCTTGCCCACACCCAAGAAATTAGAATGAACCGTTATGAGAAAATCTGGTATTCTGTAGCACTACTATTTGTTTTTTGTTCTCGTTAATTATGCATAAACTACTTTTTTATTCAGTTTTTTAAAAATCTATCTCATTAATTCTAGACTTAGCTGTATAGAGGCAAAGTTTCCGTTTCAGATTTTTAATTTGACTTTACTTTCACACCTCAGAGAAGAGAGAAAAGTATGTAATGCTGCGCGAAAAAAAGGCGAATTTTCGGCAGAAAAGCTCTTATTACAGGGCCTTAGTAACGAAAACGTGGATAAATCCAGTTGCTGAATTTAGAAAAAGCTCCTCTAATACATGGTTTAGCATGTTAGAGGACTCTTGATCCGTGTTCTGTGGGTCCTTGATACCGGAAATCAAATGACGGCAAAACGTCTGTGCATTCGTCAGTCCGTCCATCTACAAGGGTAACGGCTACCCTTCAGCCGATTTTCTCCGAAATTGATATTCCCCGAATGATCTGGCTGATGTCAGGGTCTCTTGAATTTTTTTTTAATAATTTTCGATATTTAATTTTTTTGGGGGGGGGGGGCTGGGACATTTCCAAATTGAATGCTCTCAGTGGCGAAGTAGCTTGCCTTTCACTGCTGGTTCGATTCCCATAGAATCCCTGTAGAAGAGCATGTGAAATTTGTTAAGACAAAACGAGTTTGCATGCTTCACAGAGGCTAGTCCAACCCCTGTGAAGTGTACTAAACCTGCCCCAATCCTAATTCCTTCCCAATTCTGTGTGGCGGCTGGGTAGTCACGCAGGGGCGCGTACGCGGAGATGCGACTTGGCGGTCCTCACGACAACTGACTGCGACGAGTCGTGACGGGTAGGACATTGAAATATTAATGGAGGATTACTCAGAAAGCGCACAGCGCTCAACGCCCCCTAGTGTTTGGAGACACGTTGCAGCAATTGAAGACGCAACAAATTTAAGAAAATCAAAACAATGGCTCCATCGTTTTGGATTAAATTTTGTTGTTGGATAGTGTGAAGGACTTGAAAGAGAATGGTGCAGGCCTCATGTTAATGAAAATCCTGATTCTTTGAAAATTGCAAATGTTTAAATTTTTTCCCTACAAAGTCTTCCTACAATTAAAATATTAAAGATTGAGATTTTTCCCACGATAAAATCTGTTCCTTAAAGATAGATTTTGAAACAAGGGCATATACAATGTTTCGAGAATTTGAGTACTTTTCACGCAATTTTGCATGAAAATACAGGCGAGAAGTATGTGCTGTTTAGCATCACCAGTTACACATATTCCCCTTTAAAATATCTATTTAATGAAGCTTGGTGTAAAAGAGCTGGGCTCTGTCATGAAGGAATTTTTTCTCCAGTGTTCTATCATAATAACAATCAGTTTAAATTTTTGAAAAATGTTGTTACGACGAAAAGTGCTGTTTTGTTCGCTGTTGAGGTTCTAGTGATACCTGCTTTGAGCTTAATTTTCCATCTTTTGTACTCAGGTGTACTCAGTTGATTTAAAAAACAACATAATTGTTCAGAAATAATTATACCTTTAATAACGGAATCTGTTTCAATACTTCGTTTTTCACTAAAATACATGTCACAAATTTTACTATTTCTGGAAAGTTGTTTTTCTTTCTGATGAATCTTTGAATGAGTCACTTTGAGAACTCATTTTCCTCGTTAGGCACCGTAAAGTAATGTCTTATTTCCTGTTTCCATGTTGGGACTCTAATTAAATCTTCGGTTCGTAATAAACCCCTCTTAGCAGTAAACCTTTGTTTTCGTGTTCAGTCACGTTTCAAACGTAATCCGAAGGCGAAAAATTCTCATTACAATGATATTACTATAAACCACGGTTATAAGACTACGATAACAAAGCTGGCTCGGTAGCTCAGAGCGAAGTCACTCGCCCTTCACCAAGGCGGCTCGGGTTCGAGTCCGGTCGAATCCCGGACCATCTCGTGTGAAATATTGTCCCATCAAAACCAGTTTGGCTGCTCCCACTCGCCAACTCCTGTGAAGAGTCGTAAACCCTACCGCATTTCCAGTTCCTTCGCAATTGTGGCCGCCGGAGCTCATGAGCGGGGGGCGTACGCGGAGGCGCTACCTGGCGGTCCTCTTTGCCACGAGACTGGACAGCAGACCAGCAAAAGTAGCAAAGGATTACTCCAAATAAAAACGTTAACGGAGAATTACTCCTAGAGGCGCCTAACGCCCTCCTCAGGGCTTGGAGATGCGCTGCGTCAGTACAGAAGAATAAATATAAAAAAAAAGTGCGCCTGCTCTCCCACTGTGTAATTAGCCTAAAGAGTCTGTCGCTTCTGTAACTCAGAAGGCCACTACAACAATGGAAAGAACTGGAGCCGACATGTAGCTAGGCACACACGGAGAGGGGCCGTTCTTAAGCCAGCATTACTGCCATAATCAGTTACTATACAAACGAATTGCGACCATTTAGGATTTTTAATTGCTATTTACGCAGAAGATACGTTAATTACTTTTCAAATTCTTGCATAATTAATGGTGAGCTGGCTTAAGATGAAGCTGGCACCACCACGACCGGTTACCAAAAAACCAAATACGCCATCTTTTAGAACGATTCAATTGCTAATTAATTACACAAAAATATCTGATTGCTCTTCAAACTTTTACAGAATTAATGGAGAGCTGGCGTAATATTAATCTGGCCCAATCGCTTACCGCAAAAACAAATGTGCCATCTTATTGAACGATAGTTGTTCAATTGCTTATCAGTCAAGTTTAATTATTTTAATTGCTCTTCATAGTTTTCGTAATTAATGGTGATTTGTAATAGCATTAGGCTCCGTGAAGTTAAGCCAAGCGCATCCCCTCGCATTCCTGGATGGGTGAGCGTCTGGGAAGCCGAAAGGATGAAGGGCGGCGAGGCGAGAGAGAAAACCCGACGGATCATTAATGCCCAGCAGAGCTAAGAGACGCCTTGTGCTGCATATGAAGATCCATTTCATTGTCATCGTGTTGGGCCGTCCACTCTTGTTGTGTTTTCTGGTTACTAACAACAGCGTTAGACGAATGTTGGAATGGTCACTAGTTTGCATTCAGAATTTACAGTAGTTTCCTCCGCGAAATTGAAGGTAATAAAATTAATTACTGTATATAAATGGCATTTCTTATTGTACAATCCATTCAGTGTATGTGTGTGCGTGTATGTATGTGCGAGTGGAAGCATGCAATATTTCATGTTAGTTATAAATGTTCACATGTGTATGCCATGTAGAGCTCAACATCACATTCAATGAAAAAAAGTGACTAGGTGAGGTTCACACAAAAAAATTATCATGAGATCTAATATATTTCACATTTCTGGTAAGTATAATTGGGTATTGAAACTGGACATTACCAATTTATTTTCGTGTTTGACAGCAGAGTTTTGCTGATTTGACTGAACTAGTACCTGACTTCACTTGCTGAACTTGACAAAGAACGCCACCTCAATGTATTCAAAGTTCTTTTGGAGTCATCACATATTTTCTTCTATACACTACGTTATTTTATCACTGCTACAAATACTGCGCAAGCCCTTTTACACGGTAACGATTTCATGTAGATTGGACGTACAGAAATCGTGCAGATCAGACTGCACTATTTCTGCATGAAAACTTTTGAGCATATTCGATTTTTTCCTTCAGTAAACTTACAAATTGACCAGCGCCTCGAGCGGTAGAATCGTTCACTAATAGTTTGGGGGGAAAGCGTGCATCGTTTTCAATTTTGTGGCTAGGTTAGGTTATGTGCGATTCGTGATATTTTGTTTATTGGCGTGGCAGATTCGAGTTTTCGGCATTTCTCGTGAGTTTATTTTACTGCCTTTTGCAAATGTGAATGTCTCATTTGCAGCCAAACCTTCGTCCAATTGGAAGGATTTTTTCTGCGCACCTGCCAAAGCCTTCGCAGTCACCAACCATGCTTCTAGCGACAGCCTTACTATTTATTCTCCTTATATTCACTCGTGTGGCGTCAGAGCCCCTGGCAACTCGTGCAGAAAACGAGCAGACTTTTGGCTTCAATACACCTTCATTGGTTTCTGTACAGTTCCTGTATGAGAACCTACACGAAAATTGTACCGTGTAAAACGCCCTTGAGAAAATAAGTGCTGTTGTGGGCCCTACCTTGAACTCTGGCTCCAAGCACTCGTCGGTTATAGACCGGAGCCATTGCAGCTCCGCGCCCAGCCAAATCCATAGCCTGCGCGGGGCAGCACATATGAGCTCAAAGCCCCGTTTTCTAGGAGATTCTAGCGAGATTCTGATTATGAATATCACTAGAATGCAGCAGATGGAACGTACAAAATATTCTTGCAGTTTTTTGTCGCGTGAGGGCCTGTGCCATAATGGAATATCTCACGGCATTTCGCGTCTTTCTCGATCGTGCCGCTAGATGTCGCATGATCGCCAGAACTGCTCGACCCGGTCACGATCATGCGACGTCTAAACGGTACAACTTAGAAAAACGCGAAATGCCGTTAGATATTCCGTCGTGAAGACAGATCCTCACGCGACAAGAAATAAAACCCCAAGTATAGCACAAAAACATAATATGGAAACTTACATGAATAAGACAAAAGCAATGGCATATCAAGGAAAAGAAATGAGAAGTCAAAATTGTCATAAATGAGAAAATAATAGAACAAGTAGCTACATTCATCTATTTGGACAAGCCTCCTGATCTACATGGTCTACAGGAGAGAGGCCTAGCAAACTGCACTTCATGATGATTCTGGTTTTGAGCAGAGCGTTCAAAGCTCCCCTTCTCTCTTCTCGTCCAACCAACTCTTACCAACCTAACAACGGAAAGGGGAATAGAATTCTTTGGGTTGGAAATGCATGAAGGAAACAAAGTTAGTATAAAATTAATTTGAGTATATTAATTACAAAAGTAGCACAAACTTCAGCCATGTTTATGAGGAACCCAGTTACAGGCTCTTCGAAGTGAAATGAAGGTTCACTGCCACATGAATGACCGACAGAGGTGGCTCAGAGCATCTCACCGGGAGGTCGTAGTTTCGAGTTCCGACAGTAGCAGGATTTTCGACACTAACTACGTAGCTAGACCGAGTTCTGCCGCTGTCAGAAGGAGAATTCTAGCGACCGTCTGCTCTGATCGGTAGTTTCCCGTGGTTTCTCCGATGAATACCATGCGAATGCCGGAGCAGTACCCTAACAAACTGCCTTCTTCTTCCTCGTCCTATCCTCACCCCTTGCACCACCACACATGTGGGGAGAGCGGTCAGGAGCTCAGTGCTTGACCCGGCTGGATAGCGCCTCGCTGGGGGGAGACACCTGATGGGGAAACCCGCAAGTGGTAGGTCGGCGGCGGATCTCGCCGTCGAACGGAGGAATGTGTCACCGAGACGCCTCCTGCGATAAAAACATGCACTACGCTTACGGGGAGAACGATCTCAGCGGTTGGAATCACTAATCAATCTTTGTACGAGGCGCAGTCAGCCTGGCGCGCGTAGGGTGACTGACTTATTGTTTCGTGGTGCGTCTGCTCAAGGGAAATGCCTCTCGACTGCTGCACTTTCGTGTCCAGCAAGTTTAGTGCATATTGCGGACGTTCCTTCCTGCTGGAAAGTGGGACCCGGCACCGATCTTCACGTCATCTTGCTGGGGTGTTCTCCTTCAGCAATCGAAATGAACCAATTCGAAAAGAATCTTCAATTTAAACCATAAATATTGGATTACAAAATTATCTTAAATATTTTATTACACTCAGCCTAACTGTCCTTCCACTAGAATATATAAACTTAGCAAAACAGCAAATCCTCTTCCAATAAACAAAACTCGTTATTCCAAAGATCTTTTACATTCTCCATACTTAAGTAGTTAGTTATTTTTTATACTGATGTTATTGCTTATCATTGCCTTCGACGTGGAGCTTCATGTACACTACATAACTCAGTTGGATCGAGGACATTGTGGTAACGTAGGAAACATGAAAATAGTTGAATGATCCCTTATGGAAGGAATTAAGGAAAGGAACAATGGGATGAAAATATGAAAGGACTAACCGAGTCAATTTAACATCTACCTCATTATAATTAGTAAATAAGATCTGAATCTTGAAAATTAGTTTCAAAAATCAATATGTACCACGGACGTTAACCGCGTCTCATGATTTCGGGCGACAAATAACCGTAGGGCTTTTTCTTCGTTCGATTATTAGAACGCTTATAAAGCTCTTGGTGCATACATATTTTCAAATACAATAGAATTTACATTGAAACTTTCGTTTTCTTACGTAATATTATTTATAGATAAAAATGTATAATCTTACTTTGTGGTTTCTTCCTGGTAACTCTCCATACGTGAAGTTTACGTATCAGAAACCAAATACTCGGCGTTGTCCGAACTTTATCATATGCAATACTTGTGAAGGAGAAAAGAGTCCAATTTTATATAAACCATGGTGTTAAAATTATTTGTAATGTAATTGGTTCAAATTTTAATAAAATACTATAAATTTAATTAATTTTTATTTTAAACTAAATTGCTATTATATTAAATTGTTATTTATGCATCATGGGCGTTATAATAGTCCAATCGGTAGGTTTATTTTACCTAAGAAAGGTAGTAAAACAGTTTTCTTTGAATATATTGTATGTTCTCAAGCACCAGTTAAAACGTTTTCGATGTTTTAGACCTTGTGCTGATACCGAGACGTCCGAAAAACCGGTATTTTCTGATTTTAGTTTATTTTCTCTTTTTAACTATTTCGCCGTAAGACCTGTTGAAAAAATATTCAATTCAATTTTAAAGATAATGAAATTTACTACAACTTTTGTTTGAAACATTTCTGGTTGTGTCTATGTGTTTTCATGTTCGAGCTTCATTTCAACAAAACTTGATATACATTATTACTGAGGAAATGCAATAGGGAAAATAGCAATGTATAGATAAGTAGCCCCTGCAGGTGTGCGTGGGAAGGGAATCATATTCACTAAGAAATCATTACGAAATTCGCAATGCACATTCCATGTCTGATGTGCGTTGAGCGGGCACAGTTGCTGTGTCTGGCAATGGTGTTTAATTGAGGATTGTAATGAATAAATAGACTCAATTTTAAACGAAATAAAATTTCCGACGTTTATATATTTTCTCCAGACTTAACACTAACCGCACTGCAGTCCCAAAACACAGCAGACTAAAGTGCTGTAGGTGGCAGGCGGTGGAGGGGACCGCAGTCCATCTGAGGCGTCCTTATACAGTGTTTTGTGTTTTCATTTGCAGGATTTTTGTACACTTAGCGAATGTTTGCACCAGTTTTATGGAAGTGCTTTGTAGCTTATAGTTTTTAGGTCGTCTGCATGTAATAATCTTGAAACAGCTTCGTTAATTTTAATTTTGTGTTGACCTGGCGTTGGTTATGCCCGTCCAATGGTGTTGCGCTGTTTCTTGCTGTACGCGTCTTTCAATGAGAGCTCTGTTCTGTATACCATGCTGCTTTTGATAATGCGCAATTGTGAAAATCAAAAGACTGTACATTTCAAAATCAATAACAACAAAAATTACTTTCAACAGTTACCGTAACATTGTCTCAATTTACTGTTAACAGTGCTTGTCGTGTATAGTAAATCGTTTTACCCTCAACGTGAAGTTGCAGAGCGACTAATCCTGCCCACGAAGCTCGCTTCTGCCCATGTGTGCCCCCGAGGCAGACCCGCAGGGCTGACGGTGACGTTTCGCGAATAGCACGCGCACGCCCACGCGCACGCGAAGCAAGTGGGGCGACGGGAGCGGAAGTGTTTCTGCACCGGCGTGGAGGCGAGGGCGTCGTACGGTACTGAGGTTAGAGCGCGCATTGGCCAGAAGAGGGTTCGAGGCGGCGTATTCTTACTCATTGTTGGCTTGTTCAATAATTACAGTATATTGTACTGTTCATATTTCTTTTTAGAATAAAAATTTAATTGTCTTTCTCTAAACTACATTACAGTTGTTTTTTATTGATGAAATGTTAGTTAAATGTTTTTTCCGTTTGTAGTTGTTTGGCATTTTTTTCATTCCTATAATTTTTTTTTTTTAAAATTAATGTACTTTCGTTAAAATGTTTACAAAACTAAAAACAACAGATATATGTCAAATCAAAGATTAAACATAGTAGCGTAGATAGAAGGCATTTGAGGAGCGGTTTGTACAGGTGTAGAATGGCGATTTCCGGACTACGACAGGAAGCAAATAATAAAAGGTCAAGTAAAGCAGGGTATAGTTTGAGAGGGTACTGCTCCGATATTCGCCTGGTGTTGATCGGAGCAACCACAGAAAAGTACCGACGAGAGCAGATGGCCCCGAGCACTCTCGTCCAGAGAGCGTAACGTAAGCATACAAATCCTTCCACAGTCGTCGCTGAAACTCAAGGAGCTCCCGCACTTAGACACCAGTGACAACAGTATATGCCCTAAGCCACCTTTGCCGTTATGAGCCTGCCATCATCGGCACCAAAGAACGCTGGGGACGGACCTGCGGCCGATATGCGAGCGCGCGTCACACATGGCCGTCTTGCGCCCCGGGTCTCCGCCCTCCACCAGCAGCGCGTTCTCCGCGGTCTCCCCCGGGAAGTGCACGGCGCTCAGCCGCCCCCGGCACGCCAGCAGCGCGCTGAACCTCGCTGCGCACGCGCACACTGCAGTGGCTGCCCTACTGGGCGGAGGGGGAGCGGGAGGGCACGCCCAGCCAGCGCGCTTAACCCTCGCTGCCGCACGCGCAACACGTGGCAGTGGCTGCCCTCTGCGGCCGGGTGAGGGGAAGGGCACGCCAGCAGCGGCGCTGAACCTCGCTGCCGTCACGCGCACACTTGCAGTGGCTGCCCCTCTGGCGCGGGGGAGGGGGAGGGCACGCCAGCAGCGCCGCTGAACCTTGCTGCGTCACGCGGCACACTCACAGTGGCTGCCCCTCATGGGGGGGGGAAAG
This sequence comes from Gryllus bimaculatus, assembly GCA_017312745.1. Classification (NCBI taxonomy): domain Eukaryota; kingdom Metazoa; phylum Arthropoda; class Insecta; order Orthoptera; family Gryllidae; genus Gryllus; species Gryllus bimaculatus. The sequence continues at coordinate 1,351,721 of BOPP01000195.1, read as the reverse complement.
GGGGAGGCACAGCCAGCAGCCGGCATGAAACCTCGCTGACGCACTGCGCACACTGCATTGGCTTCCTCTGGGCGGGGGAGGGCGAAAGGGCACGCCAGCAGGCGCTGAACTCGCTGCCGCACGGCGCACACATGGCAGTGGCTGCCCTCTGGGCGCGGTCGGGAAGGGGAGAGGGCACGCCAGCAGCGCGACTGAACCTTCGCTGCGCACGCGCACACCTGCAGTGGCTGCCCTCTGGGCGGGGGGAGGGGGAGGGCACGCCAGCAGCGCGCTGAACCTCGCTGCGCACGCGCCCACACTGCAGTGGCGCCACTGGCGGGGGAGCGGGGAGGGCAGCAAGCAGCGCGCTTGAACCTTTGCTGTCTGCTTACGCGCACACTGCGCACGTGGCTTGCCCTCTGCGGGGGGGAGGGGGAGAGCACGCCAAGCAGCGCGCTGAACCTCGCTGCGCACAGCGCACAACTGCAGTGGCTGCCCTTGGGCGGGGGGGAGGGGAGGGCAGCCAGGCAGCGCGCTGAACTCGACTGCGCGACGCGCACACTGCAGTGGCTGCCCTCTGGGCGGGGAGGGGGGGGCACGCCAGCAGCGCGCTGAACTCGCTGCGCACGCGCACACTGCAGTGGCTGCCCTCTGGGCGGGGGAAGGGGGAGGGCACGCCAGCAGCGCGCTGAACCGTCGCTGCGCACGCGCACACTGCAGTGGCTGCCCTCTGGGCGGGGGGAGGGGGAGGGCACGCCCAGCAGCGCGCTGAACCTCGCTGCGCACGCGCACACTGCAGTGGCTGCTCTCTGGGGGGGGAGGAGGGAATGAGGGGGAGGGGCACCCACAACGCAGTTGGCTGAATCGTGGGTGTGGAGAGGAAGGGGGATGGGGAGTGGGGGCGCTAGCAGATGCTCCTCTTCCTTGCTCCTGTCCTCTAGAGCGGGGAGGGCTTGATGGGGTTGTGTGTGTTGGGCCTGAGCTGACCTCTGGGCTCGCAGTTGGAGGGGCCGCCGGCGTGGGCGCCGTGGAGGCCGAAGCGCCGCCTGCCCGTGTAGCCCTTCATGGTGGTGAGCATCTGCTCCTCGTCCTCCCAGGTGTCCTCGCACAGCAGGGAGGGCTTGGTGGCTTGGGGCACGCAGGCCGACACGTGGCGCACGCCCTTGTTCACCGCCCACAGCGTCCAGTGGTGCTTCAGCGGCGGCCGCGGCCTGGGGCCAGCCCGTGTCTCAAACACGCTTGCTTCTAATGGAATACCCATGTAGTTCATGCAGATACACATACATATACAGAGAGGAAGAGAGATGGAGAGGGAGATTGTCCTAAGCCCACGCGCCCCGAAGGTGTCCCCACCCCTCGTCTGATTTGCTACGCACGGATGCCGGCTGACCCGAAGACTCATAAGCCATGACAAAGGGCGACAGTGTGGCCCTTTCAAATGCCTGGGACTCCTGCTCCCAGAAGCAATGTACCCATTTGACTTTCGTCAAATGCTGCCTCGCGCACCTGACACTCGCGATGCCGCATCAACTCGGATGGTCTTTGTCTCGCTAAGCCTTAATGGCTAGCTGTAGTTCTTGGCCCAGAGCGCCGGCTCCCAGCAGATGACTCCTTCCCCGGCCACCCACCGGCAACACAAGATATCAATCAGGTTATGTAGGTCATAGTGGGAAGTGAACCGACCAACAACCACATAGAATATTCTAGAAGTAGCTAAGGAACCAATCGTACAACATGGCGAAACACGCGTGACCAAAGAGCTTTCACAGATGCGGTGAGAAATGCATCGAGAGAAACTGTTTTTATTGCCATCGAGCAAAGTCGCATGTCTGTGAAAAACGCCGAGATCTGTGACTATTTGAAACCGCAACAAGAAGGCTACAAAGTTCTCGCTCCACCGGATGCCACCCTCTGTGAATTCGGTGCATTATTTAGAACTATTTTCAAGCGAAATATCCACGTCAAGGGAATTTATTCCGTTCTGCGGACGATGGCCAGAACGTCCGAAAGGCTCTTGTCACGATGAGCAACTGCCGCGACAGACATTCCGACGACGGTCAAGTAACGTATGACGAGGAAAAGTCACCCCTTCTTTCGACAACGCCCCTATACGGCGTCATCTGGCGCGTGCGATTTGGCGCGAATCCAGGGCGGCGACCGGCCATGCTGTCCGGCGAGCGAACCCGAAATTTATATTAGCGAATTATATTATCGTACCTTACACATCGATCCCAAAGAGTAGAAATACCGTACTGGCACGAAATGAATTATTTACTAATCGTTCCGATTCTTTACCAATTGAGTATGCGGTCCCGCAAAGTTCGATCTGAAGTCCTATTCTCATTCTGTTATACGTAAACGATTTGCCTTCATCTATTAAAAACGGATGAACGGTTCTGTTTGCCGCTGACGTAAATGTTCTCTGCAAAAAAGAAACAATAAATAGTTATATTTCAGAAGTTTCTAATTGGTTTTGTAATAACAAATTAATACTTAACGAAGGAAAAACAGTTTCAAATCATTTTTGCATTTTATATAAGCAACCTCATGTTCCATTAAAAATTAACAATATGCAGTTTGCTGATGTTAAGGTAACAAAATTTCTAGTTCTCTCAATTCAGTCAAACCTTAAATGGAATGTACATATAAGAGAATTAAACACAAAATTAAGTTAATTTTGTTACGCATTCAGAATTCACACAAATTTTGTCAGCCTTCGTGCAGGTCGTTTCGTGTGTTTTGCAAATGTGCATTATCGCCGGAGATATAGCATAATATTTTGAGGAAGCTCATCATGTAGTACTCAGAACTTTAGATTGCAAAAGAAAATCGTTGGAATAATGAAAAAATGCCATCCGCGTGATCGTTGCAAGTCTCTATTCTTTGAGCTTGAAATCTTAAATTTACCATTGCCTAGCCTATTTATTTACGAATTAGTAATATTTGTCAAAACTGCCTTACTAACAGTAGGGATATATTTTCATGCAATACTGCTTTTTATAATTACAACACAAGTCGTATAAATCACGTTCATCAAGTATCTGTATCAACAGCTCACTACCAGAAATCCACATACAATTCATGTACGTTAATTTACAACGCACTGCCAGATGATATTACACAATTAAAGTCAGTTCACAAATTTAAATTAAAAGTAAAATATTTTCTGCCGCATAACTGTTTGTATACAATTAGTGACTCTACTGATCATGAAAAAGAAAAATAATGAATATTTTAAGAAAACATTGTTATCTATTGAATTAGTTTACATTTATATGGTATCTTTTTTTTTAAAAAAAGAGACTAAATATGCTTGTAAGAGATAATGTAGTTCAGCTTTATGGTCAGTGACCCCCATCTCGATCAGGTTTTTTTCCAGTTTCCAGTGATCTATTGAGCAAATGCTGAGATGGCACCTTATTTTGCTTCTAGACGTAAATGTAGCTTCGTTATGCGCATGTTTTGTTGAATTCTCCTTTTGCTTGTCGTGGTAGGAGTAGAGGTGAGGGTAAGTTACTATTTTGTTAGCAATGCAAAAAAAATCAAACCTGCAGTTCGTTTACGGTTTCAAATAAGTTTTCTATACCTCGGCAACGAAAATGTCTAGTTTTTCAATTTTTTTCTAATCTCGCGTATTTTTTAATTTAATTTTTATTTATGTTTAACTTTTACTCATCCATCTACTATTTATAGTTAAAATGATAAAGGAATTCTCGTACTGTGGAAAACGTGCGCAGATGATCTTCTCCCCCGTACGCCTCATACAATTCTTACTGTTTTTGACAAAATACATTTAAATGTAAATCTACTCGTGGGCGACGTGCCGTGAGGAGAAAGAGAGAGGAATAAAGAACGAGAGAGAGAGAGATAGAAAGAGGAAGGGCGAGATAGTGACTACGCTCAACACAGCGCCTGTGAACGCACTGCCTCTCACCGGACACCGTAGAGGGGCTCCTGGGTGGTGGTGGTGGACGGCGGGGACGCCGTGGGCACCCACTCGTGGTCGGGTGGTATAGTGTTTTGCGCCTCCCTGCGCACACATCCCGCCCTTGATTAGTGCACCACCTACATGTGCCGCCTAATCGTTCCGCCCGTTTCCGCACGCGGGGGGGGGGGTGATGGCCTAGGGCCAGCGGAGGATTCCTACCTTAGGTTCCTCTCTGCAGCGGGGCGCTGCCCAGGCGACGCGAGCTCTGATCCCTCGATTGGTCGCCAGAAAGGTGGGCTAGTACAGTGCTTGAGAGTCTACGAGTGTTGAAGGGGGAGGGTTAGAGCATGGAAAAAGAGAAATTGAATCACCCGCCCGTTTGTTACGGTTGTGCCTAGCGACGGTCAGAGGGGCCGCCCGCAGGAATCCTCCTCTATACAGCGGATGAATGCGATCTTTATGCAGCTGCCCCTCGAGATCCGTCTCCACGATGGAATAAGTCTCGCTATTTGGCGCCTTCCTCGGTCGTGTCGCTGCAAGTGGCCTGATCACGGCCGTGTCGAGCAGTGCTGGCGGTCATGCGACATCTAGCGGCGCGGCCGAGAAAGACGCCGAATGCAGCGGTTGGGCGTGTCACCTGTTGGGCCGCTGGACGGGGTCGTCCCCTTGCAAGAAGGCGTCGTACTGCTGCGGCAGCTTGCGCTCTCGTGCGTTTAGCGCCAACCACAGCGCCTGGCACTGCTCCCTGCGCACACCGACTCCTTTGCAACGACAAATCTCACCAAGTTATCTTTAATAGTGTAATTCTGTCTATTCTTAAAAAAATGTAAAGAAAAAAGTTGTATCGTTTTTGAAAAAAAAAGGTTTTAGCTTTATTGCATGAGTACATATTTTGAAAACGTTCAACGTTAGGAGCGAGTTCAAATTTGTTCAAATAAAATAAGGCAAAGTTATAAACGAGTTGCATACGTTATTTCTTTGTGTAATACCATTCTAAGTCTATAAGAAATAAAAGTTTGTTTTCATAACAATTGTGACGTCGCGGATATTTGACATGTGTGCGAAATAACGGTGCCTGCCTTTTCGACAG
>BOPP01000195.1:1185113-1346700 GCA_017312745.1 Gryllus bimaculatus | reverse complement strand
GCGTCCATCGCTGCAAGTGGATGAGTGTGTGATGACAAAATTATTCGTGCCATAAACGGTAAATTCTGCGTAATCTGTGCCGCAAGATGTCGTTTCATGAACGATTTCTTGCAACGGAAAAGGAATTTTGTAATGCTGTAATGCTGTAAAAACGCGCACTGTTCCAGGAGCGACTGCTTATTCGGGAGCCAGTGGCATCCTTCTTGTGGGCGTGGAGAACGGTCTCTGCGCTTTGCGTCTTCGAACCTCACTTTAATTCGCTTATTTAGCCAAAGAATAGTAAAAAGTGAATGTAGCGAAAAGTGCTATTGGCTCACGAGACACTTTGGTCTGAATGTTGAACAAAATGAAAAGAACTCGGCGTTTCGTTGTGAGCGAGCAGGCCCCTGGGGACTTGTGACGCTGTGGAACACGTACGGCAGGCATGTCACGTACGCAACTCCGTTAACGAGATAGCGATGACCTTCAACCTCAGCACTTGCTCTGTGACAGAGGTCGGCAACCTTTTGGTAAGCGCGGGCCTCGTTGTCAAACCCCAGTAGCTCGTACCCCGCACATATCTGCATCTTATGATTTTTAAATGAACTTAAAACATTAAGTTGCAATTGAATACTAGTATTAGTTGTGTGTCAAAACGCGCTTGGGGTGTAGGGAGAAAAGTACAAGAAGGTGAATGCGATAGACAAAGAGGCGGCGGCGCACGGCCACTCTGTGGAGCCGCACCTGTGGCGAGGCGGCAGCGCGGGGAGGAAGGGAATCGTCGCCTTCATGACGTAGTCGGCGTAGATCATGCTCGTCCGCGTGCGGAACAGCACCAGGCACTTGGCGGGGTCCTGCGAGGCGTCCTGCGGCGCCACCTGCGCCCGCACCAGCGCGCGCGTTCACGTGGCCCAGTCGGCATTGAAGAGCCCCGCACTCGGCGCCCGTGGCCCTGCCGCCACTCAGGATGGCCACCGCACACGTGGACCAGCCCGGAAAAACTTATCTTCTACGTACTATATTTATTTATTTACATTATTAACACTTCACAAAGTACATTAGTGTATATTCATATATATTCAGTCCTCGTTGCTCGTAGAGGACCCGGTGATAGAATACACTAAGTTCGTCATGATTGCAAAAGAAAATAGTGTAAACCCTATTCAAAATGTTGAAAAAAAATAGTTTTCTGTCATTAATTATATTTTGCAAAAAAGGTAGCCAAAATATTACGTTAAATATTGTTCTCTGTTACTATTATTGCTTACTTATATAACGAATGTGAAAGGAAAGAGAATAAACCATAATTTAAGTGTTATTTAGGATAGTTTATCATATCTACCACACACCCAAAAATTCGGATTTCCACCTGATGCAACAGGGGCTGAAAATGGCCTCCCCTTGCGTGAATGCAAGATGAGCATCTGCACCGCAAGGCCTCTGGAACGCGCACAACTTGCCGGGCTGCCTTTCTCTTCCCTAAAAAACTTTCAGTGGCTCGAAGAAGGTCAGCGCGATCCTTGACTCCGCTAGCATAACCCCGCAAGGCCAAAAGCGTTGGCAGTTCTTGAGTGATATAATTCAGACACAACGTCTCTTAAACGCTCGGCTAAGAAGTGAGGACCAATGATAAATTCATCCACAATGCCCACCGACGTATTTACAAAAAAACACTCTTGACGAGCTACCTATACGCGACGTTTCCTCGGCCTTCACATGAAAAGTTTTCACATAAACTGTGCAGTTCTTGTAAAACACGCGTGATCTGTTTTCACGAAAATCTTGTTTTTCTATGGATATGCGAAGGAAATGGATGGATAGTTCGAAAACGACGTGTGTCTACTACGCAATGCTGCACCCGCTGCAAATGGAATTACTTCTATTGGGAAAACTAAAAATCATAAACTTGGAATGAGATTAAAACTAGGCACTAAGAGGAATAGGTCATATGATAGGCAAACATGTATGAACGTATCCCAAATCGGCATACTTCCCGAATAACTACTCCAGCTATCTGCTCACAAATGCCTTTCAGGGCAACATGTACTCTAAGCAAAAGCTGAAAATCTTTGCATCACTAGAACTGCAAATCCATCTTCCAAGAGTACTCTCATGAGCAACAGTTTACTATCCCAATGCACTAGCAAGTGGAGATTTGAAAGAGCAGTTTCCTAATAAACGGTCCACGGAGCGGGCGCGCCTCTATCCTCACCCTTCCTTGCGCACGCACGTAGACACATACCCCGCGTGCGTGAGATACCCGGCTGGGGAACCGACGGGTGGGCGGCGCCGGGTCTGTCCAGCCAGCGGTCGAAGAACGCCGCCTCATCAAGCGACACAAAAAGCACTACACTTGGGGGAGCAATGGCCTAACCAGTTGACGCGCCCGGAATCGCTGAAAAATCTCCCCTGCCTCGCCGGCGAAATCGCGAGCTGGACAGCGCGGTCGGCCGAACCCGAAAGGGCATAAGCAATCCTCTAAAGAACATTAACACATTCAAATCACTACCTGAGCTACATCACATATGTTCTCGTGTTATTTATAAAGCTAACGTATTATTATAATAACTATATAGTTAACCGCAAATAGTTTTTCTTACTCGACACAACTGAAAAGAAGTATGTGCCATTTTATATAACCAATTAATACCATTGGACTCTGCTTTTCAATGTATTTTTACTTGTTTTAAAGTAATTAGCATTCAGCCAGATGAATGAAAATTGAGGAGGTTATAATTATTTCAATTTGGACAGTTTTTGACACACTTTTTTAGGAAGGGATGTCTTTAGAGTGAACATTCTTCATGGTTCTAAGAAATTGCGTAGCGTAGGTAGCATAGGTGCAATGGATGCCATTAGATCTTCGACATTCAATGTCTTAAACAATAATAACGAAGCTTAACTAATTTTAACAAATAAGGAAAAACAGTTTAAATATATGTAGAGTGATATTTACCTCTATCACCGCACCGCAAGACTTTTGCTTGTCACATATAATTTCCACCTGTAGTACATTAGATAACATGATTAGATTACATAATATTTATTCTATAATATATTCTATATTTATAACGTAGATGACATAATATTTATACCTACCAAACAGTTATATAAAATGCATTTATTTGTATTTCTATTGTATAATTTCAAATAAGACTTAATGTGTCTATAGCAAATATTGTACTTCAGTTTATCGGTCAATGACCCCATCTAGATCAGATTTTTATTCACTTTCTCTGATGCATTAAGCAAATGCTGAGTGACCCCTAGTTTTGCTCTGGACATAAATGTAGCATCACTATGCGCACGTTTTGTTGAACTCTCCTTTTGCGTGCAGTGGTGGTAGTGGTACGAATAGAGCTGGGAGTGAGTTATTATTTTGTTGGAAAAACAAAGGAATCAAATCTGAAGTTCGTTTGCCGATACAAACAAGTTTTCTATAACTCGGGAACGAAAATGTTTAGTTTCCAAAAAAATATTGCTTATCTTGCGCTTTTAAAATGTTATTATTATTTTAATTATTTATTACTTTTTTTAACTTTTATTCATCTTTCAACTATTTCTAGTTCAAGGGTTGGTAAGGGATTCCGGAAGTCAAGAAAACGTGCGCAGTTGATTTTCTCCCCCATACGTCACAGACAGTTTTTATTGTTTTTTATTAAATGAATCAAACAAATGATTTTCGATGGCTTCTTTGAAGCCTTTCCCCCGACTTCGCTCGCTCTTCCCCTCCCAGTGCAGGGGGAGGAACGGCTTCACTCGAAAAGGCTCCAAATCTCTTTGTGCTTATATTCCTTATTACTAGTATTTATGTTTATTTCATCAAATTCTGCCTTATATAAATATGTTTGAATGGCGTATAAAAACAGCCACATTTTGGAAAATAATTACTGACTGGCGGGCCAGACATCCAGTGAGGTGCGCCCCCGCAGAGCATTGGCGAGCCTTGCTTTGAAATCGCGCGCCACTTTCTCTGGCCGCAGCGCCCGCGCCCTCTGCGAGCCAGGGACCTTGCGGTCGACACGCCCGGGGTAGTGTGGTAAGCCTCACATCAGCCAGGCGATGTGGACAACCGGAATGAATTACGATGCGCTCCATCCCTCCAATGTTGGCATGATCCATTGCGCTCTTCTAAAGTTGGGGGAACGCATGTTTCAGACTTTAGACGGATAAAATTTCCAAGACGTTTCCAAGGGCAGTAAAAGAAAAGGCGTGTATCTGAGAGATCCGTTCTGTTGGTCGCAAAATTTCCATTCGCGTTTATCAAATCACAACGGACGCGTCGCATCACGGACAATATTCAGCTCAGAAACACAACTTCCAACACATTTTCTCGCCAAACCCTTGACCTACATTGGCAGCGCCTTGTAGTATTCGCACACGTTTTCATGAGCTCTCGCATCTCTAGTTGCCAGACGAACGGGGAGTTTGATAATTTTTACAAAATAAATTTGATATCAAACTTGCAGTTCCTGTTTCGATGTAAAATAGTGTCTATTACGCAGGAGTCAACGTTTCTTATTTTTTATCTACATCGCTCGTTGCTATCATTTCTTCATAATTGAAATATAGTCGTCTGAGTGGCTAAAGCTATTCCGGGGTTCAAGAAGACGTGCGCTTCTAACAGCTAACTAACCAAATACCAGCATGCCGAGCAAACCAATGCGTTGTTCCCTCTACCCAGTTCCGCGCAGCCCGCAAGGCGTCCAACCATTATGCGCTCGTCCTGCTCGCGGCCGGAGTAGACGGTGCCCAGGGCGTCGGCGGTGGCCCAGTCGCCCGCCACGCGGCGGCGCCGCAGCAGGCCCGGCGGCGCGGCGGACACCACCCAGCGGTCTGTCACAAGCGCTCCGGTGAACTCGGGGCCCGAGTTGAGCACCACCAGCACCACCCACTTGAACTCGTCCTTCAACACGACGCCAGCCTTCGCACCCGCCCCCACCCCTGCTGCAGGGCTGCTCCCGCCGAGCGCCAACGCGGATACGCACCGAGAAGGGCCTGAACATCCGCGCCGGCAGCTCGGTGGCGGCGGGTGGCGTCTCGTACACTTCTGTCGCACCTGCGCACACGGCCCAACGCGCCACTTGTACTTGTCAAACGCAACCAAGCTCCGTGGTAGGGGCTGAGCTCTGTTGCAAGGATCGTGATACCGATGTATTGTATGGGGTGGAATGTCTGGATGTCGGCACAAGAACCGCAGTTCGGCGACGTTCTGGGCGATGAGTGCGACATGCCGGCGACGATCAGAGGTCTGAACCAGGTGACAGAGGCGATTTTCGCGTCACGAGAAACGGAGAAATATAGGATACCACTGTGTAATGCTAATGAGAGAGATGATGATCCTGAATCATGCAACTTGAAAACAATCCCATTTCTTCCTTCGTGACACTCGCATACTATCTTTTTTATCAGAAAATGAATTGCGCAAATTTGAATTTGTGATGGTGGTGAATGTGATTGCTCTCTAACGTTATAGTAATTAGAGTAAATACATTTTTTACTTTAAGTATTTTGTGACTCTTCATCTTATGGGATATACTAATTGAATGGGTGAATGAAAAGACAGCACTAGTCCAAAATTGAACATTTTCATGTGATTTTTACAGAAATTAACGCAGAAAGCATGGAACTACGTGTTGAGATTAAAACAGTTCAATATGGTCATTTGACTTCAAATCAGGCCGTGCCTTCTCTTTCACGAGTGAAAGAATAATGTCTGTTCTGGACATGTAGGCACTGCTCTTCCACTCAGGAAGTCTGGCGACTTGGGTTGTTCACATTTCTTGGTCCGAATGGTTCGGTGCTGATTCAATTTACTTGTTTTGTGACTGATCTGAAAAGAACCGAAGAGCAAAAGGTGAGGGGAACTACGCGAAGAGACTTCAATTTTCGATATTTTGGATTGAAAGAATGTGTTTACAGCCAAATTTGTAAACAAGTATTCACAAGCTTCAATGGAATATCATACATTCAGGTTCAACGATAACGGGAATTCTTTTGTCAGTCTGTCTCCGAAAGATGGAAGAGGAATGCTAAAGAACACCTTTTAACTTGCTAAGACAAAAGGACACACAGAATCTTTTCAGGGGAAAATTGTACACTGCTCATCAGATTCTCTGAAGTTTATGCCGAGTGAATTAAACTTCAAAACAGGCTGTTCACAAAAAAACTTGAAAAGGAAAATAATATATGAGTTTTACTTAATTTCAACTTCAAAATTGGAAGACCCCAAGTTATATAACTTGTGTACTCTTAAAACAGGTAAAACAAATAGTATTTTTGTAGCTTGGTGCAACATTTCTGAAGTAAGTTATTTGAATCTCAACAGTTCGATTGCCATATCTACTGAAACATTATAACAAGAATTATCTCGGAATGAACTTTCTGAACTGGTAGTTTTTCCACTCACCCATTCATGTGTAACACTTTAAATGATGTTTGTGCTTTCATAAGAGGAAAATCAAAACATTGAATGGAAAATTATAGTATTCAAATTTTTGATAAAATAGCTTTGCAGGAATGTGAAGGAATTACTTACAAAAACATCCATGTAACATTACAATGATGAACAAAATCGTCTTCATCCTTTCTAAATGTCTAGATTCGTTGTGTGAAGTTTATAGCCTGCTATAGAGTTTTATTTTACTCTCAATTGTGACATTCAGACCATCAACTGTTATTCAGAAAATGTTGTCATCGGATCCATTAACCCTGCAGTGGGGGAAATCGAGGTAGTTTGTCAAGATTCCATTCTCAGCCACTGCTGCTCTCTAGCGGTCTCAACTCACACCATAGTATTCCGAGGAGGCGTACGCGATTTTGAATTCCTGGCTTTAGTTTTCTATATATTACTAGTGCTTTTGCTCGTAAGTATTCATAAATTATTGATATAACTATCGCTCATTATTCACTCTCTATTCAATGAAACCTGGATTCCAACTATTTACTATTATTTGATAACAGTTGGATAATTTTATTATGTAACAATATTGAGGTTAGTTGTAATGTTTGCAGTATTTTCCATCTCAGCTTTTGTTAGAAAGGTCTGTGCGGGGTTGAAGGTCAAAAACGCAGGGAATGGTGGTCACGTGAGAGTTTCAGTAGTTCTTGTCGTGTTTTGGGCAAATAGGGTAAGAAATTATAAAAAAAAATACCAGCGTAGAATTTGGTCACGATCTCATGCTTGCAGCTGTGAGGAAGGTTAAAATGGAAGGATTAACAATTCGTAAAGCTGCAGCTGATTGATAAATCGAATATCAAGATTTAGAAGGAAAATGTATGAAATTTCTCAAGATTAAATTGATAATCAAACAATAGTTCAGCCTTTCACCATCGTTGGTATTTTTTCCAAATAGAAAAGCTTTGATGACAGCGAGAAGGAATATATTTTACAAGCAACTGATGTTTACTAGTTTAACGCCGAAATTAATGAAATAATTGCTTTTTTAACTTTGGTGGCTAATCCGAGTACATGCCCTAAATCTTGGGGAGAAACTGGGTGTGCCAGATGACTGGTGTGCTGATTTTTTTAAGACACCCTATTCATTCATTAAGATAGCAGCCAGTTTGGCACGAGCTTTTAACTTCACCGAAGAAATGTGGAATCTTTCTTCAATAATTTGAACATAGTTTTCAAAAGACATACTTTTGAATCCACGAAATTTGGAATTGGACGAAACTGCTGTTTCTTCAGCGCAGAGGCCAGTTAGAATTGTTGCCCAAAAGGACGCTAAACAAATTGGTGTCCTAGTTTCTGCTGAAAGGGGTTCTCTAGCTAACGAATATGTTCTTCAACGCCGCGACACAGCTGCTGAACGCGGGAGCGGTAGCAATCAATACCGAGAGACTGCATTTGGCAGTAGCGTGTTTTCTTGCTCAATCGCTGACTTAATATTTGAAGTACCGCCACTTTCTCATATGAAATCCGTGTCAAAAGAGGACCGCTCCGACGATTGGCAAGAGGTGGCATTACTTGATGCGCAGATTCGCATCGGCCAAGCAGCGTTTTACTTCCCCGCTACGCCATAGTTGTGTACTTCTAATATTCCAAAAAACACAACAATGTTTGTTAATGCGTACCATTCATCCGATTGCGATGAAACTTTGTCAACTTATTGCTTACACATGTGGGAAGAATAGAGGCATAGTAAGATGGGACTGGGTATATGCCTGCGCGTTAAAGATTTAATGTTGACCCAAGTCAACCCCCCTGGACAGGGCACTCTTCGCTACGCGTCGAACACTGAAGTACGAGGAATAGGAGCCTTCCTTGCACATGCCACCCGCGCTGTTGCGAAATTTCGCCCGGGAGAGACAGATTCAGGCACACACACACACAGAGGGAGAACGAGACGCAGAGAGAGAGAGAGAGAGAGAGAGAGAGAGAGGGGGGAGAGAGACGGAGAGACACAAGATAGAGGGATGGATACGGTGAGACGGAGAGAGAAAGGAAGAGGGAAGAAAGAGATGGAGGGCAGGACATCTGCCGGGTTCCGCTAGTTTAAAATATTTTATACAAATCATCCCATTCCACCAGAGCAATCACATCAAAGATCAAGATTATTATTTTTTTTACAGAGAACTACACATAAGACCATTGTTTCAATGATATGCAATACTTATATTTAAAATGTTTACTCAGACCTAGTTATGACCACGTGTTTTTGACGAAACCGAGCAACATAAATAACAAAACACTCTAATAAGGCCCACAAAGTGTAGTAAATTTAGTAATTTCTGACCTTAAAATGGTTATTATTCACAAAATGTGATTTAAAGCAAAATTTATTATATTTAAAATAACCAATAATATTATAAAACGCCGCATCGTATAATTGCTCAGAAGAGTATGGTCCCAAGTTTTAATGAGACTTAAGTTCGCCATGTTCCTTGATTCCTAACACAATGTTTTTAAAAATCAATCTATAAATACCAAATTTGGGCTGAAGATTGAAGAGGGCCTGCTAGAAGAATTGCTCAGATGGCCGAGAACAATCATAAGTACTAACACTACCCCTAATTTAAAATATATTCAATTCACGAGTTTGAATAGCACTAGGGACTCTTTGATAATGTACATTAGTATGTACCTACTATGGACATGAGGCTCTTAAGAGATACCGAAATCCATCTCACAATCTGACAAGGTGATACATACTTTATTTTAATTTGACAGAAATAAAATCGTTAATGAATAAATGCAAAATTATGTAACGTTTTATTAGCTTTATACGCTTCAAATTCGCTTTTACATCCACATTGTCATTGTTTTTGCATTTTTATTTCATTAAACAATGAAATTACAGTTTTCTCCACAGTGTTCTGACAATCAATTACTGAAATTTAATTAATGCAAAGTAAGTAAAGTTACATGCAATTTATTTTCAATCCACAAATATTAACAATAGTGGCATTTTTCGATATTTTATTAATAAATCTACTAATTAAAAATTATATAGAATTATTTGTTAACTCAATGATTATTCAAGAAATCTCTAATCAACGGCTCAAATCAAATAGTAGACAATTCAGAAGCTTATCTTATTAACTATTTTGACAGAAAATTAAAGTAGAATTTAAACAATGATAGTGTATGCTCCTAGAAGTTAATTAAATCAAACAATAAAATGAAACATTGAACATAACTTAAGAAAAAAATAGTATTGTACAAAACACGTTTGAATTAAATTGATAGTTGCACCGGCGCTGTTATTCTAACCAATCAGGAATGGAAGCTGGAGGCAGAGAATTGAGGTATGTGAGAAGATCTTCTGGTGCCACATCACAAATCATACAGTAGTGTATTGCTCTCTGCAGAATAAATGGCAATAGAGAATCAACAACATTGGAAACTCTTTTATCTTGATTTTCATTATTATTATCCAGCATATTATCATCAGTTCCAGAGCTGCTGCTTGTCCCTAAAGAGTGCTCTACATGCAAGGTGGAACTCCCAAACGTGGGATATTTAGAGGCCTGAAATTCGATGTTAGTATTATCAGTGTTTTCATGTTCGTCCACAAGGTTTTCACTGTTGTCTATACTAGATTCACTGAGACAATTCTCAGACTTTTCAGATCTTTGGGGCGTTGAAATTTCTTTTTCATGGGAAGAAAGATCTAAATTTTTAGTTGGAGTACAATTTACAAGGTCATTTCCTTTAGAACATGGTCCTGAATTGTTCAACTTTTCTGGAAAATTGTCTTCAGAATTCCTTACTGAGAAAATATGAAGCAAGTTATCAGATTCTTCAAGCAGCAAGGTAGTACATGGTAACTTTCTTTTTTTACTGTTCTCAGAACTTGAGCCTGAATTTTGTTCAGAATGACTTAAAATTTCTCTCGGGAGAGTTATATATGTCATACCAGATGACGTTTCCATATGGGTAGAAATAGTATTGTCCTCAAATTCTGAAGAATCACTGAAACAACCCTGAGAACTTTGGGTGCAGGTTTTTTGTGATTCAGCACATGAAAAAGTATCAGTAACATTTGATAGGGAACTTTTTCTTGGTTGATTCAAAGAGAAGTTTGATTTCACAAATATATTTTTATCTCTAATCAAAATCTGTTTGTCAGGCGACATTTTGGAACTTGAACTTGATTCTTCTATTTGGCATTTCGAAGTGGTTGAAGAATTTTCCTGAGATACAGGAACAATTATTACTTTTGTATTTATTTCTGTGGTTTCTCTCTTGGGTATACTTTTCACAAAAATTGGAAGTGAGGAGGTCGGCGTAGGTGGAGTGAAAGGATTTTCTGCTAATTGCGTTGCTGCTTCACGTGCTTCTTCTTGTCTGTTGGAGCCTCTTGTCCTCGGCAGGTCAATAGTGGCAGCATTCATAACAGTGTTATCTCTCTTCAAAAGTTTAGATGACTTTGACTGGTTTGGGGGAAAATTCACAACATTATTTTTCTTCCAATTGGGAATATTATTTGTAGTACTTCTTAAAAGTTCGTGAGGAGAAGAAAATGTGTAATCTGGAACATCTTCAGCAGATAATTGTATATGTTTGTCAACAGAGATGTGGGATGTTAGAGCTTCTTCTTCTCCTTCTTCTGAGTTCTTGTATTCAGTGGACGAAGTAATGCAAAATGTATTACTTTCATCAAAATGGCCAGTTACTAAGAATATATTTTTGCCATCGTTATCATCTTCCTTGTCTAGTTTTCTGGATTCAAATGACACCCTTTGTCCTTTATTATGATCAATTGATTTCAAAGGCGACTTACAGTGCAAGGACCATGGGGAGGTGTTTGCTTCATCTAAGAGAGGCTTTGTGGGTTGTAAATAAGAATTCTCTTTTGATTTGCTTTCCGGGAAATTATTCTTGAAATTAGTTCCGTCATCAACTTTCACTGAAAATGAAGTTTCTCCATTTTCCGTAGCAATACCACACGAGTAATTAATTTCTGCCGAAACAGGAGGATCGTCTTTTGCCTCACATGAATCGCTTTCATTGCTTTCCTCTGAGAGATCCAGTGGTTCTGATGACGTTTCTTTGTCACTCATTTGTACTGAACAAAGAGAAATGCCATCACTGTTGTGAGAAGAATCTAAGTTCTGTGACAATGAATTTATATCATGAAAATGATCAGTCTGGTTAATGTAATACTGGTCAAGAGCATGTGGAATAAATAGATTCTTGCCACTGGGTGGTGAATTTAACTGATTGCACGATTCAATTTCTTCTTTCATATCTTGCAGCACCTGTAAAATTTCAGAACAAAACAAAACATTCCGTTAACTATTTAATGCGCACGAGTAGAGTCTGGGCGTTTATGACTAAAAATGTTTAATTAGTAAGTGCTACATGCAGGGGCGTGTATTTCATAGATGCAAGGAAAGCACTTCTTACCCAAGTAAGTGGAAAAAAACTAGTAAGTGGTATTTAAAACAACCAGTACTTTACAAGGTATGAAAAACCGAACAAGAATGTTTGACAATTTTCCATTGTAGTTTCCACTCCAAAGGAGATAGTATTTTCTCTTTGTATCACACCCCTCCCATCCTGCCATCTTTGGCCTCGATGAATGAGTGTCGTGTGTGATGTTCTTTGACAAGGGTCGCAATCCCATTGTGCGCTTTACGCCGCTCTGCTCCTCGCAGGAATCGGCTGTTGCCTGCTTCAGCGCGTCGGGCGCCGTTGAAGCTGCCAGCAGCTGACTCCTCTCGGGGCAGGGGCAGCGGATGGGCGCTCACCTCAGCGCCGTAGGCCAGCGCCGCGTGCAGAGCCACCTGCATGCTGCGGCGCAGGGCGAGGGCGGCGGGGCCGGGCCGGCCGCCCGCGCGCCGCGCACACACCTTCGCCGTCACAACACTCGCCTGCGCAGCAGCCGACGCGCGCGTTCGGGTATAAAAACGTCTGTACAAAATAGACTTGGAATTTCTTTTGTGTGTTGTAGTGTTTACTGTTTTTATGTTGTAAATGTAGATGAATTGGAAATGTGCTAGTATGCTTGTGGTTACCATCTGGCAATCGCCCAGTTGTAGCCAAATATAATAATAATAATAATAATAATAATAATAATTATTATTATTATTATTATAATTTTACTTTGGCGCAACCCACTTCTGCTCGTTCTGGACAGTACATGTTTGCGCCACGAACCACGTGACCACAGACGCATGGAGAGCGAGGAGTATTGAGGAACATTTTTAAAATGGTACAAAGTGATAACTTTCAACGAAAATTAAAACGAGGAGGGTGTAATTGAAATAAAAGGGGCTTCAGTGACTTGCAATAAGGCAATATTTTGGAATCTGGCTGCATTTAGAATTCCCGCCAATATTGTGACGCAAGCTGGTGTCTGAAGCTCATTGACTGAAGTCGGACTCTCAGGAGCTTCGTTTAAATGGGAGTAGACTCAAATTTCCTTTCCCTTTAGCTTTAAGTGAAATGAGCCCCCGATGCCGTAGCTCGCCCTTATGAACCGGTGAAAAAAATATTTTAATAAAATGGTAAAATTAATATAATGAACGCTTATCTACGTGTGAAAACCCTCCTCAAGAAGGCCTTGACTTTGTGCAAGCCAGCGTGCGCGAGTGTGAGGTTGTAGCTAGTGAACGGAAGAATGGGTTTTTCGAAGTTCATAATTGAGTGTTGTCAAGTGCAAAAGGACTACAACTACGTCACGCGTTTTGTGGCCTATTTTACCATCTACCCCCCACCCCCCACCCCGCTCGTCACAGATTTCATAGATAAATTGAACCCCCTCGTGTGACGTACTAAATTGATGTCACTCCCTATCCACTAAAAAGTTTTTAAAACAAGTTATTTTCGATTTATTATATATTTTAAAATACTAAGTTTTAGATATTTAATATAATTAAACTGTTGAAAAGTTAGAAAATTTATAATTTTGAGATTAAATTTTTTGATAAAGGACTTTTTTAAAATTTTTTATAAAAATTTAGTTTCATTTTAAATTTTTTACTGGGACGTCACAAAGTTTAACACACTCCTCTCGCTTGCAGCACAATAACTACAAAACTAATTAACCTCCTTTCCTTAAGAGTGTGACGTAGTTTATGGACTGCCCCTAAGTGTATATAAAAACAATGTACAAAGTGTACATAAACGCAACGGAAAACAAATTTACATCTCCCCATAAGTGCTATTCTGTACTGTCTCTTCTTCATATGCACATGAACATAATCCGCATATGTAAACTAAAATATCATTAAAGAAATACACAAATGAACTGTTGCCATAATTTATATTTAGTACCTGTAATTAATAACGTGTTGTTCACATAGATTTAAGAATGGACAGATGGACCTTTTGAAAAATACGTTTTTCGGTATTAATGAACGACTAAAGTTGGATTGAGATTTTGTTACATATTAGAGAATGTATACAAATTTGCTTTGAAGGTATCAGAGAGCCACAAAACACGTTTTTCTGTTTAAAAAAGGATAGGGCAGTTCCAAAAGATTCATTCCAAATATTTTTCAAATCGCTAATAAATTTGGATCGATAGATTTGAAAATGATTGTAAATCTAACATAGTTTAAGCCAAAGAACATTACTTTTTTTCCTAATAGTGTCTCACTGTCTGTGCTTCGCCAACTCCAACCTCACACTGACTTGTACTCCCCAGACAACGAAATCGCGACTTGCTTTCCATAGGGGGATTGTAAATGCGTGTGACAAAACAAAGAACGGTAGGACGTCGATTATCCAAACTAATCGGTTCGGATATTTGATAATTCGTATATCCGAACTTTAAAATGGCATATGTACAGAAAATGATGTATGAATAGTTTCTGTAAGAGAACGTACCATTAAAATACTGCGCTGCACATAGAAATTCCTGTAGACAATAAACAATGGCATACTACATCACATAGTACCTTATTTCTTGAAGAATTTGCCCGTTTTCCGTTGCTGAAATTACAAGCATTCAGTATATGATTAGTTATTCAGTAAAATGATCTTACTGCTTGTTTATGTACGCTATCGTCGCACTAAAAGGCGGTGTTTTTTGTGTCAACAATGAACATTCCGATTGAGTGACAGCTGTTGAGTATTTACAATCGGTTGTTTGACAAAGTCCCGTTAATTCTCTTGCACTTAAAGGCGGTGCACTTAAGCGTTTTTTTTTGCATTAGCAGAATAAACATTCCAAATTCTTAAGCATTTATTGTAGGATTTGTCAAAGTTCAATTAAGTCAGATGATTAACTAGTCTAGGGTTTATTTAGTCGTGCAGATGACACAAATCAGCTGTTCACGATTTCATCCAATCGGGGGCTTGAACGTCCCCATAGTGACGTCACTGTAGCGACATTTATATTCCCGATTGGATGAAACCATCAACCGCTAACTTGTGTCACGTGCACGACTAACTTAATCGTACTATATAGTACAGTATCTCGTTAATATTTCATAACTGTCAATCTTATATAAAATATGAGTTTGAATGATTGACTAAAATATTATCCGCGCACGTTTTCTTGAGCCCTCGCTTCGCTAGTTGCGAGAGGCGTGGGGAATTTGGTTATTTTGGCAAAAGGACTTTTACGAGTATATCAACTTTGTAGTTCGTTTTTCGATGAAAAATAGTTTCTATTACACGAAATCAAACTACCCATCTATCAAATTTCTTCTGTACCGGTCGTTGCTATCATTTATTCTTAATGTATATAATGCAGGCAAATAGTGGGGGTAGAAATTCTGAGGCTCAAAAATCGTGCGCGTATAATACGTTCACAATGCAAACATAAACATAAGCATGGCGTTAACGTAAAAGTTAGACTAGGTCCGTACGCGGACTCATTTCCAATGCGTTCGCATGAGCATAACACTTAAGACGTTAACTTGAAAGCTTGCCAGCTTCCGTGCTTATGCTTAAGTAAGACATAAGAAACGAAGCAATGGCAGTACGGTTACTCAAAATGGAGAATGGAAAGAGGAGCGAAGTGGCGCCCCGGACCCAGTTGATTGTCACGTGCAGCGCATAGTGAAGCAGAAGGTCCGCCAGTACCTGTGGCTGCGGCTGCGGCTGCGGCTGCGGCTGGGGCGAGGCGGGGCTGTGCGAGGGCGAGGGCGAGCGCGCGGCGCCGGCGCGCGGCCACTCGGGGCGCTCGTGCATGCCCCGGGCGGGCCACTGGCGGCGGCGCACGCGCTCCCCGGCGCCCGGCGGCTGCCACACGCAGCCCACGGCCCCCGCGCCCACGCGCCCCGGCGCACGCGCGCGCGCGCACGCCTGCAACACGCGCCTGCCGCTCGTCCACCGGCCTCCCGTGGAGCAGCAACGAAGCAAGCAAAGGGACAAACACAGACCCCACGAATACCGCAATCGCTCCCAACAGAGCAATCAATCATTTTACGGTTTTCGTCGAGTTACGCGCCGAATTGAACGTGTGTGTCGCGTCAAGCCAATCGTTTGACATGTTTCAACCGGGTGTGCTGACTCCTGAAGTCGCTACCAGGTCCGCAGGGGGCCGCCAGCACCGCGCGCCTCAGTCCAGTGGATCTACCGCCGGCGAAAAGATAAAGATACTATCACCACAATTCGATGAGAACACACGTGACTAGCTCCACTGCCCGCACATTCCCACACGTCGGGAGCTTAAAGCTTCTCCGTTGGGCGATACCCGCTGGGTGGGAGCTACCTGGTTAGGAAACCCTGCAAGTAGATGTGCATGCTAGCGCTGGATCTCACTGTTCAGCTCGCGAAGAACACCGCCACGTACCTAGACCAATAAAAACATACACTATACTTACAGAATTAATGACAATAGCAGTTGATGACCTCGGAAACATGACCCAATAAATTATTCTACAGGAAGCTCAAAGAGGAAAAGGGACTTTAAGCGCAGCCTGACGTACAGCAACTGCAGCTACTCCCAAGTGATGAGCTACCGAACTGTACAGGCGCAGGAGATATTACAGTCGATTGCTGCCCGCTGCGAAGTGCTTGTGGTCTCTAATACTTCACGAGTTGCGCCTCTAGCAAGACGCTCGCATCCAGTGCGGTCGGTGTCGCATGACTCGAAGCAAGTTGTTACGATACTCTATTTAAATACCCGTTCGGCATATTTATCGCCATTTTAATATTTTTTCTTAAACCAGCGTTCACTATTGGAAAAAATCCTAAAAATCCTTCGAAATCAGCCAAAAATGACATTTTTAAATACTGATTAACCGAGCAAAACGAAATCATTTTACTTGACAGGTGCATTTAGAAAAGGATATACCCAACACAACTCTTTATCACCCTTCATTTTATCATTTCAGGAACACATCATAATACTGCATTAAGTTGAATTATGTAAAGAAGAAGAAACTAGAGGTTTTGCAACTCTGATAAGAAAGTATTTGCTCCCGGGTAATAAAATCTACAGCATGCCAGGCAAGTCTCTCCGCAGTGAAACCTTGATACTTGCAACGAACATTATGTTGGTAGTAGCGTGTAACAAAAGAAAACGTAAATACCCCCCCCCCCCCCAATCATAGCAGATGCAGGAAATGCCCCCTTCAGTTGTTTCCCAGTGCTCACTAACATAAAGGCGGTTTTTATCAGGAGGCGCTGACTCGGCCTAGTGTGGAGAGGCACTATATTTGAAAGGCAACTCATTTACAGATTTATCATATCATCTGCCGCAGAGGCGATTCGTATCGGGAGATTTGCAGGGCGGAGGCGCCTCCTGCACGGGCGGTGGCAGGCAGCGCGCATGCGCAGTCGCGAGCTCCGTCACCGCCACCGCACGATCCCAGCTTCAGCCAGAAGCAAACCAACCTCCCCTCCAAATCATGGGCCACCGACAAGCGTGGTCCCTGGCGATCCTCCGCCTGCCCCCTTCCATTCAAAGGAGTCTCTCCGCTCCCAGCCCAATCAGGGGCTCTAGTAAAAATTGCTTTCTGTTCGTAGCAACCACATCACTAGGAAAAAGTGAAGGGAACAACACTTCCAGCATTTGTTAAGATGCGAGTAAGCGATTTATCTTTTCACTTCAGCTGCAGTACGTGCTACCATCATTACCATAATGTCTGGTATAACGGTTAGCGTAACCGAATCAAAGTCGGGCTTCTAACGGCGAACAAATCCTTCGAAAGCTTTCTTTTGGAAGGGAAGTAAAGCCGGCTGTACAATATGTAGATTTACTGCATGTAAAAGATCCTCAAGCCTAAAAGAAGTCTGTGAAATAAATTCAAAATTGCCAGTTTATTATATATATTTATTTATTTTGGCCACAATTGGCGTCTTTGCCAGGTGGTAGCCAATTAATTTCATTATACAAATGTAAATTAAATATAATGTATTACCTAGAACACTGTATACCCCAGCATAGCAAAAAAGCCTCCATTTCACGCGTACACATGTGAAACTCAGACTCTCTGCACACACCCAAACACGCACGCACCACGCACAAATACGTATATACTCACACGCCCACACATACATACATACTTATACACACACATATTCATATATACTCATATACACATATACATACGCATATTGCTCAAGAAATACCTCCTTTCTCTGCTAGTTGGTGAAAGGGGGGAGCGAAATTTGCGTGGTCAGACGGAAGAGCGAGCCTCATGGCCTGAGACTCGCCACGGAAAATAAGGCGTTGACTACGTTCTGTCGCTAGCTCCAAACACTATAGAGACAAAACGGGACGCTCGGCGATAGAACGGGAGACACTTGACACACCAGAGTTCGACTTGTTTGTCACCATTGGATCATTACGCTAAGAAGTGTACAAAGTTTGAAAGTGTTTAGTTTTACCTGCGTTCGCAAGTCATTTTCGTACATTTGTATTAAACTTTTGAATGAGTGGCAAGTCAGGTCGCGAGAAAAAGGCTCGCTGCGCGGGCGCACCTTGTGGGCGGGAGGCAGCGGCCGCTTGAGCTCCTTGCGGGCGGCCGCCGGGGGCGGCGCCGGGGGCGGCGCCGGGGCGGCGCGGGGGCAGGGCCGGGGGCCGGGGCCGGGCCCCGGCGGCGCGCCGCGCGCTTGCTCATCTTCATCTCGGGAAGTCTCCGCGCCCGCGCACCTACCAACACACACACACACTCGCACCCGCCTCGCCGCGCAGCAACTAGCCACAGCAAACATTTTGCATTTATTGACGTAAAGAAAACATCTTCCTCAGGACGATGCACCGGAGGGAGTTCACACAACACACAAGATACTTTCAT
Organism: Gryllus bimaculatus; assembly: GCA_017312745.1. Lineage (NCBI taxonomy): Eukaryota > Metazoa > Arthropoda > Insecta > Orthoptera > Gryllidae > Gryllus > Gryllus bimaculatus. Next base: position 1,328,070 of record BOPP01000195.1, on the reverse strand, counting down.
GTACTGCAACTTACCGCACTGCCTGGAAGACCGGTCCCGGGGACTCAGAGCTTACCCCACTGGTGGAAGCTGCTTCCAACCTGGACTAGCTGAGAAGCTAGCGGACTAGCTAGCGAGAGAGAGAAGCTAGCTAGAAGCTTTTAGGACGATTGCACCGGAGGAGTTGGCTCAGGGCGTCAGTTGATGGGAGGGTCTAGGGTTCTATTCCCGCCCAAGGCAGGATTTACCTCACTAGCCACTCGGCCGAATTCAGGCGCAGTCTCGAGGAGAATTCTCATTCTAACCGGCTGCTCTGATCGGTGATTTTCACCCATCAACGCCTGGCGAATGCCAGAGGAGTGCTCTAATAAACGGGCGACGGATCGCACGCGATCTTTCCTTCCCCTTTCTTGCTCTGTCGTCACCCCTCACACACACACTTTCATGTACTGCACTCCCGTACCTGCCTGGAGACCGGTCGGGGGCTCAGAGCTTACCCCGCTGGTGAAAGCTGCTTCCAACCTGGACTAGCTGAGAAGCTAGCGCAGCACATCCAGCCGCTCCGCCGGGACTGGAGCCCCAGGCCTCCCGGCCAGAGCCACCTCGGCCATCGGAGTGCGCGCTTGTAGGCATGACTGCACAACTCTACTCACCACTGTTCCAAAGAGCTCTCTGGCGGAGACGTTAACATTCTGAGAAGTTCGCGACTTGGAGGCGCAGCGTTGTCGCGTCGCAGTCCCTTAGCAACGCGGCCTCAGCCTGGAGTGAGCGCGCAGTCAACGTGGAGGCAACACAGCGCCAGCGGTCCACTCTGCGCCCGCCTCTGGGCCCCGACTCTTCGCCTTCCCACCGAACAAGACCATTTCTTGGTTTTTCTTCTCTGGCTATTTTTTATGCTGTGTTAAATAAATGTGTATTCACGAACTGACTTCGTCCTCATTTCAAATACACTACATTTACATAATTATATTACAATAATGATCCAGTTCACAAACTTCCAGAGCCGCGGCCGGAGTGGGCTCTGAGCTGTCGACCGGCCTCCAGGCGTGCGCGGTAGTGTAGTGCGTGTGAGGATAGGACGAGGAAGAGCATTGGCCTGGTGCCCTGGCTGGCCAGGTCTCTGCGGCGCACGCGCGGCACTGGCTCGCACCTCGCTCTCCCCGCACGCGCTCACAAACGCACCAAGCTAGCGACAAAGAAGCAACTACTCGCCGGCAGCGCGGAAGCCACTCTGTGGTGCGACACGTGACCTGCTCTGAAGCAATCAGGTGCGAGGTTTTGTTTACTCTCTCTCAGCCAGCGTTGCTGCTCATCTGACTCGCATGGAATCGCGCAGGCGATAAGGTTCGGCTTTGGTGCAGGTTATGAACATCAAGATGTTTTGGTACCGATGACGTATCCCTACTACGTATCGACAGTATATAAGCCACTCTGTCAGTTCTCTCTCCGTGTGCTGTGGTGCGTCACGTTATCTGCTTTGAAGCAATCAGCGCGCGAGGATTTTTTCACTTTCTCACAGCCAGCGTCCCGGGACAATCGTCCCTCGGCCCTCATCAGGCGTCCCACCGACCGGTCACCAAGCGGCTTCCGGGCTCTAGCAGGCTAAAGATTGATAGGGACCTGCCAAGAAGATGACTGCAAACGCGCGGCAACGCAAGGTAACACCCATCATGATGAAAACTAAAACCTTCAGAAACAGAACAACGTAAACATTTCCAAGATATTTAGCTTTGTCAACGAACAATTGTCTGAAGAATCACACGAAGCAAAGATAATTCCACCAACTTTTGTTACCGCTACAGGCTCCTCTTTATCTCAAACATTATTCCACATATACATCGCACATTTTCCATCATCAAAAACTTCTAATAGAGCTCAATTCGCAGATGATGCAGCATATTTGCCTCGGGATACTCACTCAATAACCTCCGATCACAAATTTAAAGCCACTTAAACGAAATTGAATCCTGTGCAAACATCTGGAAAATTCAACTTAATCCTGCCAAAAACAACAGCAAAAACCTTCACTCAGAAAGTTTACCTCCTCCCCTCCGTTAGTGATGAACATCTCCCCATCACCTAGGCCCCACTGTCACAACCCATAAAATACTTATGACTTCATCTGGTCACAAAATTAACCTGAAAAACCCATATAAATATCAAAATTAAACAAGCAAGAAATATTTTTTCCAACTCCGGCCACTAATCAACAAACACAAATCTCTGTCATACACAAACTTTACAACAATTTTTAAAACTATAATAAGGCCACTAATGCTCTACGCATGTCCGATATGGACAGACGCAACACCCACAAATGTCAATAAAATCCAAGTAATTCAAAATAAATTCATCAGTCACAAAACAAATTCTGGCTTCACCATGTGATAGAGAATTTTTTCTCAATTTAGCAACTGGATTTATCCACTTTTTCGTTACCTGTAATAACTTTTTCTGCCAAAAATTCGCCGTTCTTTCGCGCAGGAGGACTTAAAGAGTGGTTGACGTGAGGGGTTTTATGATCGCAGAGTTAATCGATGAGGTGCGATTACGCCATACCTCAAGGACCTTAGCTGAAGGTGGTCGATCTACGGATATCTTTCTGAACTACACGCCTCGCGGCGACTCATATGATCGAAGTTGAGATCTATAAAGCAGGAAGTCTGAATCAAATGCTAGCTGTGCATCACATTCCAATACCTGATTTTCGAAGTGTAGAGTATATGGTAAAGTGTTGGTGTAAAGTACCAATTTAGAAAAGGTCTTGAGGTAGGGCAGAAATTTTGTGGCAGAAACTTGATACTAACAGTTCGTTTTGGATGAGGATTGGTAACTAGTGATTAAAGCACCTTTGTTTATATCAAACAACCTCCCTCACCACGAATTAGGCATAACTCCCAATCCTCACTCACATCAAATTACCTAGCAATGAATTTAAATCTTTCCAGTCAATAAATGAAACAATAATTCTTCTGGAATCACCTCTCAAAAGTTCTATAAATATTGTAATTGGAGCTCAAATTCTTTACAAAAGTGTGTACACGAAAGAACAAATCTTTTACAGTGTGGTTATAAATGACTCGAAGCCTTTTCTATTAATACGAAGGCAAGAAATTGAATTTTGGTGTAATATTTGGGTCTAATATTGTCAGGAAAGAAATGGTTGTAAGCGGACAAAACAATGTTTCTAGAGAAGCCAGTCACATAATATTATCTTCTATTCTTGTCATCGGCGATGTTTATCGCACTGGGTATATTAAAAGTAATATTGGTTGTGATAAATTAGTTCCCCCAAACATTTTTTGATTGTTGACTGCAAATAATATACAAACCTTCGCAAGAAGAACTTTCTGACATCTCGTTGGCTGCTCCTTCAATCCGACCGTCTACTGTTTCCTCTGAGGACTCCTTAAACGTCTCCATATCTAGAAAGCAAATAAGAAAAGAACAAGGTACTGTATGTAATACACCAGCTGGAAATGCAATCTTTTAACACGCCATTTTCACTCATCAAACTCACCAAAAAATGGCAAACTTAATTTAGGGAAAGGGAAATATGATAGAATATCCAAAAATTCAGAAGAGTTGGAGAAATTAGAGCCGTCTCAATTTTTATATGCGCAATTTGCTACATTCAAGAAAAAATTAAAATTAAAATTTGGGAGAGACATTTTCGAAAATGTGTCGGATTCGTGTAAAAATATCTGCAATATTAAGACATCGGTTTCAAATTAAAGGGGACGTGACATCAGGCAGATCAATCATTGAGGAATATCAAATGGTGAAAATCCTGTGAACAGTTTATGCTCTAGCGATGTTGACAGATAGACGCTCGGTCGTTTTGCAATAAACCAATTCTTCTGTATCAAGGACCAACCAAACGTGGATTCTGATTACACAACGTGTTCAGTCTTCGTGCGACAGTGGTGGCGTGAGGTAGCCAGAGCTCTGCTGTGCGACCCTGTCAGATCTGCTGCGATAAAACAGTTACTTCGCCGTTCGCCACTCCAATAAACGGAGGGGCGGGGAGCCACGCATCGCATCGCGACAGTATTATTTTTAAGCTAGTGAAATGAGCCATACAAGTGCTTCTGATAAATAGTACATCGAAACAAACATTGCAAATCAGTGTAGTGAATGGCATGCAGTTACGACCCTCCAAAAAGCGAAGTCGTAAGTGCTGCATTGCTTGTTATTGACAACAGTGAGAACCAGTCAGCAACAATGGAAAACTTCATACCAGATAATCCAAATCAATTCTCCGAACACGAAATGGAGGTGACGATGTAAAACATCACCAACCAAATGACCACACCAATGGCTAGCAACCGATTCAACGCAGCCAACCGCCCACCCAACAAATACTACACTCTAGAAAAAGGTCGATGACAATCAATGATATAGAGCGTCAACCCCCCAAAAAATAATTTCAAAAATAGGTTCGGACCTGTGAGTGAACTTGATAAGCAAACAACAGAAAACAAATTCACCGATATTAACAAATTCCCTAGTGAACAGAGTGAAACCCCAGTGAAATACCACCAATCATAGTGGCAGACATTCTCAATTATAATGCATTCATCAACAAAGTTAAATCTAAAGTCACCACAAATTTCATTGCTGATGAAAAAACAATAAAATTAAAATTAGTGAAAACACACCTACGAATTCCCGAATTGTAATCAGGTACCTAATTCATACTCATCAAAGTTTGTATTCCTCCAACGATATGTTGAATAAAAATGTCCCCATAGTTTTTAAGAATGTCGACCTATACATTACTGATCATTTGTAACAACAGAGTAAAAGCGGAAGCAAGGAAAAAATCCCAATGTCCCTTCCAATGCCACCGGGGCCTGGATTATGGCCATGGATAATTGCAACCACTCAAGCGGTGTTTTGCTCAGGTAATCACTACTCGGTAACTTGCCCTAATCGTGATGAAACTCCTGGATCATTTTCCACATTTTCAACAAATCTTTTAAATTTTGTTTTTGGATATTGACGTTAAAGAGAATGGTACAGGTCTCATTATCGTTAAAAACAAATTTTCGAGAATTGCAAAAGTTCAACATTTTTTCGGCGTCTCCCTACAACTACAATTATAAAGATAGATTTTTTCCTTAATGAAATCTGTTCCTTAAAGATGAATTTTAAAATAAGGTCAAGTACAATTTTTCGAAAATTTGAGTACTCTTCGCGTAATTTTGCCTGAAAATACGAGAGAGAGGAAATACGAGGTGCTTTCGCACCACTAGTTATTTGTTGTGTGGATAGTGGCCAGTTTAAGAATATTCAGCAGCATTGGAAATGCAAACTTTTTTTTATTATTCTGTTTATTTACAATCTGTTTTCTTAACAAACATTCAGTAAATGTGGTTAATTTTGCAATTAGATTGTAGCTAGAGTACATCGTCATGTGGTTTGTTTAAGCGGAATGGTAATTCCAGAATATGGTATCTTTCACAGTCGGTGTACTTCCTCGCTATTATCCAATAGATTGATGGCTTGGATTGTGTTTGGTTACCGCTTTTGGTAGGTGGTCTTATGGAGTGATTTCTTTATATTATGGGTATCTTGAGGTTGGAGTTAGTGTTTCGTTACGTACGGAGCATGGCTTGTAGTCTTCTAATGCATTTTGATTCGAATTTCTGAGTATTTCAATGTTTGACTTGCTAGCGGATCCCCAAGAGTTGAATTCCGTAGCTCCAAAATAGGCCTGATTTTGATTTGATAGAGGAGTACTTTTGGTTGCTAAAGAAAGGTTTGAGTGGCGTTGATGAGCCATGATAATTGGGAGAATCTGATTGTGCTTCTTTTTCTTGCAGTTATATGGTTCCTCCATGTAAGCCGTTTGTCCATATGAAATCCTAATATTTAATGAAAGATAGTTGTGCTAGGTTAATTGTTTAGCTGTACTTTAGGACACTCCTTTTTGGATGGGTAAATATGATATTTTTAGATTTGAGGCCATTTACTTGAATACGCCATCTTGTATCCATTGTTCAAGTTGGTTCAATGCTCTTGGAGATTTTGTGATGCTGGACGGTCTTACATGCACAGCCAAAATTGCTGGTGTCGTCGCAAACGTTGCAGTGGTAGTCCTTTCATTTGTTGGCAGATCATATGTGTATATAAGGTATAAAGGCCCAGCACACTGCTTGAGGGACTCCTGATTTAATGGGTGAAGGATGATAATTTTCTTGATATTTAATTTGGAAGTGTCGTTAGATAGATATGACTTCATCAGTAGTAATCGCATGGGCAGAGTAGATTTAATTTTATACAGAAGTCCTTCGTGCCATACCTTGTCGAAAGCTTGTTGTATATAGAATATACAGCTGCGCAGTAGCTTTCCTTTCGAGCTTTGAGTAATAACTTCAACTACTCGGTGCCTTGTTCGATTGTTTGAGTGTTTTTCTAATATCGAATGGTGTTGCTGGGATTATTTCTTGCAGAAGAGGTTTTAATCGTTGGGTAAGATTTTTTCGAATACTTTGATAAGATTGGAAGCAAGCTTATTGGCGATAAGATGATACATCGTTAGGTGTTTTCCTGTTTATGTGTAGGTATCGCTATGATCTGTGCTATCTTCCATTGTCCAGGAAATGATTGAGTCGGAGAATCGCATTGAAGAGAGGTGATAAATTCAATAGAATTCGTTGATAATTCCTGCAGGACTTTGCTGTGATTAGGTCGTAAACCTGGTTTTGTTAGGATTTATAAACGTGAATAGTTTTCTCTATACTTCATTAGAAAAAAAAGATTGCGTTGGAAGCGATAATTGACAGGGAGCATTATTAAATCGAATACTTCTTCTCAATTGCATGTGTCCATGAGTTATAGGTTCAAACTACGGAAGAGAAGTGTTCAGCAAATCGTTCACTTCTCTATTGCACTTCTTGCCCACGTTCATCTTTCTTTTATAGGTGTATTTGAATTTGTGGGCGTTTATTTTTCTTACTAGCCCTCCAGATCGAATAGTTGTTGTTGCAGTTGCTGTTAGTGACTGTAATATTGTGGCAAATGATTTCATTTCTGGTTTTTCAATATCTCTTGCAGCTGTCTGGAGGCCATTGAAGTTTGTTATGTTTCAGAGTGCTGTTGTACCAAATAATCGTGCCGCCGTTTTCTTGATTTTTTTTCTTATGTTTTATGGGAATTGGTTGATTGCCTTACTTTGAAGCATTTTGAGGGTTGAGTCCAAGCGGCATGTTGAATGGAGTGTAGTCAGCATATATTCTGTGGCTTTGCTTTTCGATAGATTTTTCGGGTAATGAAGTGGCCATTGCATAGTAATTGACTTGCGTATATATAAAGTTTGACGAAATTGTGTCCTAGTCATGTGAGTTGTTTGTGAGCAGTTTGTGGCGGTGGAGGATTTTGGGGGACACTTAGAGCTGGATTGGTCAGTATTAGCAGGGCAATGATCAGCTGAGACATATATAATTATGGTTTATATATAAGCGAAATTTATAAAATCAATGAAATACTTTTTAGTAATGGTAGAATTAGGAAAGGTCGGTATTTTGTTTCTGTCCGTAGGCCAGATATGTGGTTTCCAGTGAGACAACTGTTGTAACAGGGAGTATGTGTTAAGTGAAACAATTGTAAAGGCGTTTAATTTTTGGTGTATTAGTTCTTGAGCCCCAGTGGCACATGTTTTTGGCATTGTAGTAGTCACCTAGTATGGGAAATTTGTTCCGATATTGTTGAAGAGATGTTTCGTACATTGGCCTCTGATGTTATGCCTTAGGTGGAAGTAACGCTGGAGGTTAAGTTGATTGGGCGATAGATTTGAAAGTTGGGATCAGAGGTTGCTGAGGTGTTCAAGTTGTATGCTTTTAGTTTCATGATGTTATGATTTTGTTTTGCGTATGATATAATGGCAGGTTGCTTCATGAGCAGTAGCATTGGATGTTGTGTGTGTAGCAGGGATTGAGAGGGATACGATTTTTGGTGGATATGGGTTTTCGTAATTACCATAATGTAAGTTTTTAATTTGAAGGAATAAAATTAAATTCTTGTTTAGTGCTGTAGGAAGGCATTTGATTCCATGTTGGGCGTATTATAATGCAAACGATGGTATTAAGTACAAATTCGTTTAATTTTGAAATAAGGAAGTCGTGAGTGGAGATTGGGGTATAGCATGAACTTATTCTGTCTGGCTTGTTGTTTAGGTATTTTTTTCAAACCCCCGCCGGACTTTGAAAATGATTCTAGTAATACTTTCCGACTATTAACTGTTGGATTAGTGTGGTTTAACGAGTCGAAACATTTTTTATTCTGGCGTTAGTGTTTGCAAGGATCCGACGGGCATTGTGTTAGGTAAGAGTTTGCCTGAAATCTCCGCATAGCTGAGTTGTACTGGGTTCTTTGGAGTGTTTTTTGGTCGAGTTTGTTTTGTCGTCATTGTTGGGATATGTTCTTTTGATAAGTCTTTGTATGGCTCTGCAGCCTTTGTGTTTGCTGGGTGTCCTTGTGGCAAAAATGCACTGTTTGGGGTTTTGTTTGTTGTATCTTTTTTACGACATTTACGGTAAGGTGTGGCTTTACGATTATAACCATCTAGGACTTCGTTTGGGCGTACGACCACGACTATGATATGACTGTTGGATCTATAGCAGTGGCAACTAATTGTCTTTGTCTTTTTATATGCGGGCGTTCGAAATTGAACTTGGGCGATGCGCATTAAGTGTAGTATTTTGTAGATATTGCGTTATTTTCGTCTGGTGTTGGATCGGACCGTAGAAAAGGAAATTTTGGGGGTCTTTTTGTCATCTATGGGAATGTTTGAAATGTTCCTGATTTGTGACAAGTTCACGGTTCCATTTGATACTTCTGCTTCAGCAGAATGGGTGTAGTTGTAAGGAGAACACAAAATGCGTTTTCTTTTTTAGTTGGTAGTTCGATGGGTACAGTGTGCTTTTTTTATTAGGAATTTTGATAATGCTCTGTAGTTTTCCTATTGTCTTTGGTTTGACTTTTACTTCATTTGTATGTAGCATTTAATATAGTGTAATTTATTTGTGCCCGTGGCTCTGTAATGATCTGTGAACGAGGACGTTACCACATTAGGAATCAGATATAGGCGGAGTTTTTGTTGGAGCTGGGATGTTGTGCTTCATATCGGTTGTGATTGGTGGGCCGATCTTTTCCGTGTTGTTGGGAATTGTTTATAATGTTTGGAGTGCTTCGAAAAGCGTGTTGTTATTTTTATTGGCGCGGGATATTTGGGACTTGTGTGGGGTTTACTATCAGCCGTTGTCAGTCGTTTTGCTTAGTGAGTAGCGAACAATGGTGCGGCATTGCAGTGATAGGAGAAGTAGAATTGGGAACCTGTATGCTGATTTGTGATGTCGTATGGATATGTAGATGTTCTCCGGAGGAGGGCGGCTGTAGCATTTTCTGGTGTCTTATCTTGTTGCGGATTATAGTGATAGGAAACTGCGTTTGTAAGTATGCGCTGGGTCGGATTGTTCATCGTTGACTTAGCTGTGTTCTTGGAGGTCTTTGTTTGCAGTTTGTTAGATTTGGCACTGGTATTGGATCGATTAGCAGTTGTGTCTGTTTGTTGGTGGTATTAGCCGAGTGTTGTTCGAGGCCGGCTGGTGTTGTGATCGTTAGGTTCTTCTTCCGCATCCCCGCTGGAGCGGAGTGGGACGCCGTAACGGGGACGGAGTCGTAATCGTGCCGGAGCCGCTGATCGAAGGAGGAGTCTGTGTTCCAACCTGACAAGCTGGCCAGTATCAAACAGATTTAATAAAGATGTATTAGGGATGAAATGGGTCTACTGAAATGCGGAGCACTGCAGCACGCTTGGAAACCACTATCACCGTTATAGTAGTAAGTGTTTCACTTGGGGGGAGATAGGAGTTCCACTGGTGAGCGGGAGCGGAGCAGCTGGCACGTCCGACCTGCACCGCTGCCGGCTTGGAACTGGAAATGCAAACTGAAGGATTTCTTACGAACTCGACAAACTGCGACAACCGTGTTCGATTGCCATCATATTAGAATACAACATAAAAACTAGTTTGTTGGTGCGAAAACGGCACGCCCATATTTTCACGCAAAATTATGGGAAAAGTACCAAAATTTTCGAAGAATTGTACCTGACCTTACTTCAAAATCTATCTTCAAGGAAAAGATTTCGTCCAGGAAAAAATTTCTATCTTTATTATTTTAGTTGTTGGAAGACTTTTTGTAGGAAAAAAGTTGTGAACTTTTGCAATTTTAAGGTATTCAATGAATATGAGACCTGCCCCATTCTCTTAAACGTCATCCACATTACCCAACAAAATTTAATCAAAAACGATGGAGACATTTCTGAAAATTTGGAAAATGTCCCAGAGGCTTCATGTAAAGTGCCTACCAAAATTAAAATATCGGTTTCAAATTCAAGGGTCCGCGACATTAGCCAGATCAATGTGGGAATGTCAAGTTTGGAGAAAATCGGCTGAACGGTTTAGACGCTAGCGCTGAAAGCTGGGCGGATGGACAGACGCTCTGCCGTCATTCGATTTTTCGGTATCAAGTGTCCAGAAAACGTGGATTCCGGCTACGCCACGTGATAGATTTTTTCTAAATTTAGCAATTGGATTTATCCATTTCATCGTAACCAGGGGCCTGTACGTTTTTTCGCGCGTACATAACTTTCTCTTTTCTCCGTAGACAAAGAAAAGCTTTGCTAGTGAAGGGAATAGGTCACCTACGCCACAAGTCTCTCTTCCCAAGCGTGGGAATTTACTCGGCCCAGGCGAGGGGCCACCGTTCGCTACCGGGCAAAAGCCAACAATCGACCCCAAATGCCAAAACCCCACAAACAGAATTCGCTCGGCAATATTTTAATGTGAATTTGTTTCTTCTGGGACTTTCAAACTGTATAGTTTATTTTATCGTGATTTGAGATAAGTTCTCGCCCATTGATTGATGATTCCGGGCGCGCCCACTACTAAGATCATTGATCCCATAAGTGTAGTACTCATTTCGCCTCGGGAGGTGGTGGTGAGATCCGGCGCCGACCTACCCTCTACTCGCGCACTTCTCCCCAACCAGGACTCTCCAACCGCCGGGACAAACTCTAAGCTCGCGACCGGCCTCCGGCATGTGCCATAGGCACTAGGTTGTGCATGTAAGTGTAGGTGTGTGTGTGTGTGTGTAAGGTGGAAGGAAGGAAAGGACAAGGAAGAGGAAGGAAACACCCCAAGCGGTCCGTGACGCGTTTCTTAAGACACTGCTCCGGCATTCTCCTGGTTTTCGTCGGAGAAACTAAGAAAAACTATCCATTAGAGCAGCGGCTAAATTCAACACATATTTTTTGTCAATGTATCATTTTCTAACAATATATTGGAAATGTTGGGGCAAGAAATATCCTTCACAATGGATTTTACGGTAAGTGATGCAGCTAGAGTATAAATATTAAATAGTGCTTTCTCACTTGATCAACTAGATTAATTTTAAAATATCGAAAAGGAGTACATGTAGGACAATTTTCGAGGAAGGACAGAACCTACGAAAGAAGGACTGTCCTCTGTAAGGGAAAACGATTGGTCACCTTCATTACACACTTTACAGTACTTCACTTGAATTTCAGAAATTTGCAGAAATACACTATGCACACCTTTGTTAAATAAATAAACTGTATAAATACATACATAAACATGGCTGCATAATTAATTTAATAATTTTAATTATCATTCAGTTTCCCCGTAAAAAAATGTTTTAGAATAATTTGCTACTAAAATGGGTATTCATACAAGGTATTTATTCGTAAATAATTACTCTTCTCTCAATACATATTTGATTCTAATTTACATTTACGTATGTAGGTTTACATGTGTATTGGATTATTATGTCATATATTCCCACTGCCATCACTGCGAACAATTTGGGTAATCAACAGGGAATCTTACTGGCTATCAAAATATTGAGGCATTTTTCTCTCACAAGGTAATGTATTTTTGAAAAGAAAGATTCAAGTTGAACAGAATTATAATAGCCGAGAAATTATAAAAATAATAAATAATTTCAAGGCATTTTAAAATTTTTCTTCTGAATAAAAAAAACACAAACGTCCATTTACTTTTATAAAAAGCATTTGCTTTTATGACGTCATGTCTCCTGGTCGCTGTCGCGGGAAACATCGTCACTTGTCGTAGGATCATCTTAAAATCTTATTGGCTTTCAAAAATTGAGGGAATTTTCTGTGGATATCCAATTTCATTTTTAAGGAAACGGCATGCATTTCACCAAACAGTAACAACAGGATTATCACAAAAATAATTGGAGAATTTTAGATAATTTTTATAACTTGTTTCTTTCCCGAGAGCAGAATTCGATGAAATGCGCGCTAGATCGTCACCCTTTGCCTCGCAAATCCGCAGCCGTTCCCTCCAGAGCGAATCGAACCACCTGCTGGGTCAGTCGCAAACGAGTGTGCGCGTTCTTAATCTTTGCAAATTGTGATTTTTGAAGTTTTTTTAGTGTGTTTGTGGTGCTAATCGTGTGATGTGAAGATTTATGGTGCTAAGCGTGTGAAATGGTAATTTGTTGTTGAAAGGAAAAACTCTATTTTGGTATTCAACGGTTCTCGCAGTCTCACCACCTGCCGCCACGACTTCCAAGGTCAGTGTTTTGATTTGAAAATAATTCCAACAAGATTTCTTGTTTAGCTATTAAATTGGTTCTCGAACTTTTCGTCATGTGATATTAAATTGTTGTATTGCATTACTGAGACTGCTGTGACGTGTACTGTACAATCTTCTTTGCCAATGTAGATTAACCTTATTACGGAATTAAAATTTACGAAAGTACTTGATGTTTACAGAAAGGGAATGTGATTTTTTAATTATTTTTCTTTCTCGACACGTACTTGTTACATCGGTTGTCAGTCCTATTAAGTCCAATTTATGTAATTAAAGAGAAAGTGTCTTTGATTTTAAAATCTACAGGTTAATTAGGTGCTAATTTTCTAGGATATTCTTGTTTACTTCATTTTATGAGTAATGAAAATTAAAAATCATGAATAAGTGATTATTAGGGAGTGGATTTCTATGTTTTTGCATTTTTTGTCCGTTGCTTTAGGGCATTGGTAAGTGAATTTTCTTGGCATTTGGTTAGAATTGGATGCTATATGGATTAATACGTTAATGCATTATTTGGCTGATTTTTTTTCCTGTTGGTGCATATTCGTGTAATTATAGGCGCATGTATTGTATATTCTACTCTAAATAGAGGCATTCATCTCTAAAATGTTTCATTTTTTTACCTCTATTTATTTGTGAACATTTATTGATTAGAAAGAGCTGAGCACAGCTTGCGTTTTTTCTTTCATACCTATAGGTGATAAAATACTTGCACAAATGAAGGACATTTCTTGATATATTTTTAAACTAGGTAGAAGAAATGCAACAACACAGTTATTCAGTAAAGCGAATATTTACTTCAATTATTTCTCCCGCGAAATAAGGATGATTATGTTATATTATCACAAAAATATATATTTATTCTAAGGAATCTGATCTTGAATCTTATCGGGAACGATTTATAGAGGAAATTACATATTGTTAATTTCAATTGCATATTAATGTGCATATTTCAGAAGCTTTAGGTCATAAATGCATATTTTTAAAAGCATATTTGAAGATTTTTTAGGGCATAAAAGTTATCTCCCTAGTGATAATGGATTTAAAGATTATTCTCGTAATCGGTAACCTAAACATTGTGCGACCGTAATATATACCACACATTTTCCCCTCTCTGTTTCAGATTGTTGCTGGATTTCTAAGGGAGAATTAGAAAAGCATGTAATTTGGTCAAAGTGTACGTGATGTGGTAAGTCAAAAACTGAGTGGGTGCCGTTCCTTCGCTTCGACGGTACGAGAACGCAATTGACAATAGAATAAAGTTCTTTTTAAACACGTAGTTATTTCTACTGTTTTTTTTACTTTAAATAAATAAATGCTCATTGTCGTTCTCGCTTCCGCGAGCGACGGCGCCCTCGCAGACGTACGTGTGCGGCTGCGTGCCTGGCGCTGCGTATGTGTTGGTGTCGCCGACCTCCGACTGCCTACGGTGAACAGTTGAGCGATCCCGACGCAGTGGTTCGCGTAATCTGGGAGGGACAGTCTCGTAGGGCGGTCACATCACTCATCAGAACAAAATGGCGCGTCACAATTGTGTCCGTTAATTCTTTGTTGAGTGTTGATATGTTTTGTTGCATTATTTTGTTTCGCCCGGTCCCTTAGCAGTTTTCTTTTAGCTTTGTTCTTGCAGGTCTGGTACTGTAAGGTACCGCAGCACTGCAAGGAGTTGTCATATACTTGCACTAAAAAAACTAACTCGGCCATACTATGAGTATCCTGTTATATAATATCGAGTATATTGACAGCTTCTTGCGATTAGAATAGAGCGGACACAATGAGCAAAACAACGGGCACACTCTTAAACATACATTGATAAAGGCAGGGTGGGTGTAATTTAAAATGTATGCGCAAGAAACAAGTTCTAAGAAGACATGATGAAAAGAAGCAAAATTGTCTTCAGCGCGCCCCTAAAAAGTGATATGCGTTTTACCATTATACGATTTTGCAGAACAATGTTACCATTTCAAACTTTTTCGCAGAGTTCCTACAGCGCGAAGCAACGGAAGATAATAAAAAATCTGGATAAAAATGGCGGTGAACACTGTCTGCAGACGGCTCTTGCTGACACGCCTGCCGATTGAAGAGAATTTTGGGTGGCAATCGAGCCCGACAGTAAATGCATGGCCAGGTACTTAGTACGTGGTAAGTTGCGATACAAAAGCACTTCAAAAGGGTTACCTATTTCCCTCTTCCGTCTGTTTTTCTCTCCTATCTTCTCTTTTCTCTCTAATCTGTTTTGTTCTCTTCGACTTTCTCTTTCCTCTCATCTACTAGTTTCCCTTTCCTCCCTTTCACCTCTTAGTCTTCTATTCCCTCTTTCTCTTTCTTCCTCTTCCATTTTCTGCTTTCACTTTCACTGTTTTCTTTCCTCGTTCTGTATTTTTCTTTTTATATGTTCTTTCTTCTTATTAATGTTATGCTATTTCCTCTGTTGGCCTCGTTCTTTTAACATCTTGTCATCTGTTATTTCTTATTCTTTTTTTCATTTTGCATCTTCTCTTTTCTCACTTTTTATATTCTGTCGTCTGGTCTTTTATTTCGCTGCCTACTGCCTCATCGTAGTGCATCTTATTTTATCCTGCAGTCATTTCTTGTGTCGTGACATTTCTGGTCTTCAGCCTTGACCCGTCTTCTGCTGCGTTGTGTAGTGTGTCGAAGAGGGTCTGATTTCTTTCCTCCGGTCGGTCTGCTCTTGTGGGGTGTTTTTGTTTTTTCGTGTCTCGTAACCTGTCGTATCGGTGGCGTCTTGTCTTGAGATGTGACGTGTGAGATTCTTGTAGTTAGTCGTGTTTCATCGGATTGTGCCTCCATTCTCATCTCTTGTTTCGTATTGTTTATTTCTTTCCTTTTCCTCCTGTTTTCGTTTAGTTTTCTCTTTTCCTTTTCTTTATTTCCTTCATCTTGCTTACTTTCTTTTTTACCTTTTTTGCTTTCGTTTCCTTTGTTTTATCACAGAGGAAAGTTTACTCTTTCTGATGAGGTTTTATTTATTTCCTCTTCTTTCTTTTTCTTCCTTTTCTTCTTTTCCATTTTCATTTCTTTTACTGTCGAATTCTTTGTTTTCTTTTTTCGAAATGTAATTTAGTTCAGTGTTTATAACTGTTAGTGCCGAGTGTTCAAATGAAGTGCTGTGCTTTCAAATTATGAGAGTCGTATTCAGCGAAGTGCATAATCAGCGCACATAAGTAGGGGACGGATTTTAATGAAATGTCATTTTTTCTTTTCACTTTAGAGCAATGCCGTTTAGTACAGAAATTCATTTTATGTTAGGAGGAAACGACATTACTCATTTTTGTCATTTTTTTGCATTTTTCGTCGATTTTGACTATTGTAATTTGTTTACCTTTTTAGGTCATTTTTCTGCACTTCTCGCTGAATCAATCAATTTTAATATCATTTAAATGGAATTTTTTCAAACAATATTCACGGAATGTAACAAATGTTCATCACACAATTCCTGAGCAGCCTATTCGATTTTTCGCTCATATTGTAATGTCAGCATTTTGAGTACTATGTAATCTAAGGTTCCTATAACGTTTATCGGCGTGATTGTCAGTTCGGCCGATTTCGCGATAAAGGCAGAGATTTTCTTTTAAAGAACAGTCCAAACCCAATGTTTGCGAACTGTGTTCACTTGAACAAAAAGAAGTCTCGATATCCAAGAGCTTGAGATGCTCATCTGAAATGAATTTGATCAATTTTTTAAATTTTACATGTCATCAAAATCCACCCCTAGTTATATGTAGATATACAATTCAGTTCAGTATTTTGGAACGTTCATGTTGAGTTTTCAAGAGATGAGTTGCGCTGTATTTTTAAATCGTGTGGAGTGTTCTGTGAAGCACGTGCTTCAATGAACCCTCTCCACAGCTTTTATTCAGAAAAATTATAATTTTTAAGAGGCATAAAATATAGTTTTGACAATTCTAACAAAAGGAATCGCGTGAACACCAAGAGACACGACCGCACATGAGCCATAAGGCTACTGGGAAGGAGGGCTCAATAAATTGTACTCCTAACGAGTGTGACGCCGATCCGCAAGGTCACTTAGAAGACGGCAATCTTAATGTAAAGGTAAGTTAGACTAGAATTAAGAATAGATTGTGATCGAACCTATTTATGATCCAGTGGATGAAACCTGCTCAATCTTCATAAGTCTTGGCTATTGTCTAATAATTTTCTAGGCGTTTGTAAGAGTTTTCAGAACTGAAATATACTCCTTGGTATATTGTGTATACAATGAAGTCAATGTGCAATGTTTTATTTGAAACAAACCACGAGGCACTGGCAAACAATCTCTAAGTGTTTGATCGAAATCTATGCAATTGGCTGCAGTGCCTCGAAGTTGTATTCCGTTGGTCCAGTCGGCTTTTAATATTGATTTATAAATCAAGAGTTTCTTAGCGAATGAGAGAGACGACTTTCTTCCTTGAAGCCAAAAGTATTGCTTAATTTTGATTTCGAGGGCTTTTCGATACGTGACTGCCTGGACATTTGTAATAAAGATGTAGACCAAGGTATTTTACGCGGTATTTATTTGTTAATGATTTCAACTGGAGGGCATCTATTTGATCCGAGTGGCAATGTCACGTGGACAGATTTGCTTTCATTTGTTTGTATACACCAATCAGTGAACCATTCCTGCAGCAGAGTGAGGTATTCTTGAAATTTTTCTGATGCTGCGAAAGCATTTTCATGGGAGGTTAACAACGCTGTGTCATTTGCAAACATGGCTGTCGTGATGTCTGATAGACTGATAGGTCGGCCGTGTATAGTAGATATAGTTGCGAACCGAGGACACTTCCTAGCGATACTCCATCGGCGACAAGATAGAATGTTTCTTCCATTAATGTTATTTGGAAATGTATTCCAGTCAGGCAGGAGGGAAGTAGTGCGAACAATGTGTGGGGCAATATATTTTTGATTTTGAGTCCCGAGTGTCACACTTTGTCAAAAGCTTGGACGACATCGAAGCGGACGCCAGAACAAGAAAGGTTTTTCTCCGGTGCTTCACCGATGACCTTCACTAGTCTGTGAATTTGTTTTGTAGGTCGTGTTTCATCCTAAAGCCGAATTGTTAAGTCTGAAATAAATTTGTTTTCTGCTAAGATTGAAAGTATTCGCTTGAGGTAAAGCTGGATTTTAGTTGAAGAGAACATGGATTTTACGACCGAAAAATGTAGTTCATATTGTTGAGGCGATTTCAATACTTTTCGTCCCTGTACTATAGTATAGGGAGGAAAAGGAACTAAGGATGCGCCTTCTCTCTACGCCATGAACTATGGTGACGATATAACTTGGTCTGACGCTTCAAAAAACTCGAATAGTTTCAATTCCATATTTCCAGCACGCAATTTTCGAAAATTCAGATATCGTCGAAAATGAAACCTTCACCTTCTTTTAATCTTACTTTATTTTATTCGTAAAGAAAAACATTGAAGTGGTTTTTGAAAAAACGTTCTTTTTATAATTTATATTAATTTCAATCAGACATTTCGTGAAAGTTAGGTTTTTTCAAAAAAAAAATCTACAGAACCTTTTGAAATACCAATTTTTTTTAGAACAGATTTTGTTGAAGACAAAAATCTACATCTCCAATTTTGTATTTTTGTACAATTAACTGTTTTCAATTTTCGGAAATACGGAGAGTTTCCTGAAAATGGAACTAGCGCCATATTCTTCCCTTCTGATACGTACGAAGAGAAAATTTTAAAAAAGTCTGAAGCGTTTTTTTTGAAAAAAATGTTTAAAAAATTGCCTTTATATTTCGCCCAAAATTACGCGAAAAATACGCATTTTCAAAACGAACCTTAAAAAAATTCCTCTTTCACCCGCATCTTTTGGTGTTTAGACAATAGATTGAAAATAAATGAGAAGAAATGACGAACAATGATCTTCACTGGGAAGAGATAACTCAACTTCAACAAACCACAACAATATACGATACCACAACTGATTGAACTCGAACGGTAAAATATTTAGGAATTGATTTTTGACAAAAGACCGAAACGAAACGAAACGATCGAGCTCAAGAATGCTGGAAAATCTCGTTCCAACACCTTAATAGACGTGGTCCTTTACTCCGCTCTCCCTATAATAACTAGAACCGAAATACGCTTCTACAAGCCCCGAGTAAGATCCGTCTCCTGATATAGAAATGAGGTATGGGCCCCAGCAGCACCAACTTTCATTGCATCACTCATCACAGCCAAAAATCTCTTCATCAAGACTACCTTCCATTGCCACAAACTTTCAATCATTAGCAACAACTAACCCTCATTCACTAACACGTTTAAGATGCAGACAAAGATACAACGAAACTTGTATTAAGTTGAAAGTATGATCAATCTTTCCAAAACTAGAGACGAAATAATTAACGAACAAAATCGACAGCTTTTTACTTGTCCCATGATTCAGCATTATTGGGTTGAAAACTGCATTTCGATATCGTAAACTGTCTGGAAGTTATGGAGGTGGTCTGTAGTCGGTGGGTCATTTTGTATGAGTATTTAATGAGCTAGGCCAACAGAAAATTGCATTTTTTGTACGTAAGTACCTTGTTTGCAAATTCATAAATGAGTAGGTTGAAATTCATGACAGCTCGTCAATAACCCGGAATACTTCCTGAATCTACACTACTCTTTCCTGGCCAGTCTAGTTCGATAGTTCCTCGCGGAAACGAGAATTAGCAAATACTCAAAACGCCCCTACTTGAGCCTCATAACAATTATCAAAACATCCATACTGTTTTGATAAAACACTGATAAATTAAATGATTAATAGCAGAATTCGTTTAAAATGTGCTTTGGAAGTACTATAATTTCATAAAAATCAGATTGTTAACTGGAAATTTAATTTTAAGATGGACACTGAAAAAAAAATGCGAGCGACTTCCCTTATCTTCAAATTTATCCCCAAATTAACAAGTTTATTGTTAACAAAATATGATTATTTGTTGTAAGAGAGAAAAAATAAAATAAATTATCGGTGTTACATACCAGGAAAATAACATTTCTATCGACCGTCGGAATGAATTTCTTGAATCTTTGCCAATGTAAACGGAACCGCTACATCTAAATCAATTCTAGATGTTGCCATTTACATTTTATTGTACATTGTTGGGCAGATTGGTACCGTACTAATAGTTTAATTCTGGTGTGATTTTATGATGTAGGTATTCGTAGTTTTCGCGTGAAATTTCCCAGTTCTTAGAAATGCGGCTGAATTTTAAAGCTTGGCACAGCAAAGTAATAGCTAAGTAATATATACTCTCTGGTAATAGGAAAAACTTTACATACTTAAAACATTCCGTATTTGTTGATACTTTTCAAAGTAAAAGATAAAATCAGAAATAATGTTCACCATTTCTTTAAATAGTTATTAAATGCTTCAAAAGCGATCATTAATATTAGTACAAGCTTCAGAGGATTATTATGAAAATTTGTCGAAACAGGTATTCTCTCTCAAAATTTACTTAAATGCTGAATATTTGCGGGAAATATGAGACCAATTGTAAGTGCTTAGACAATCTGATGTAAAACTTCAATTGGACAAACACCTTTTTTCCATCACGTCTCTGAATATGGAATTTTCTGATATGCATAAACGAGAAGTTTCATCTTCCATGATTTCTATTTCGTTGCAAACATTTTAAATGAAAAGTCATTCAGACGAAATCGCTTAGCTCTCGGGGAGCCACCCTATACTTTATATTGAGAAAGCGTCCAAAGTACTAGAAGTACAAAGTATCAATATATTAAATCCTGTATTTTTACTAATAATTAAATGATCTGTATTTGTGTGATGTGGTGTAAACACCCGTCGAATATTTCTGTAATATTTTATGAAAGTAATTAGTTTTATTTTCGTTTTAAATATTATTTCAGGGGTTTTACAAAACTGTGAGAAATGTGCCCACTGCTTAGTTTCGGTGAACGCTAATTTTTAATTAATTTGAGAATTCGGACTGCCAATGAACGGTACACTAGAACATTATTCTGCATCGCGCCTTCTCACCAAACGGAAGACGGAATATAATAGCAAGGACGCAAACCCTACGGACAAAAGAGTTTCCAGACGCGCTCGGTAGTCGCAACAGAACAAATGAAAATCGAAGACAGCCAGCCATCTTCCGAGCGTCATTTTACTGTGGGGGTGACGTTCCTATAGTATTTTAAATCTTATTTTTATAGTTTTGCTGCCTCTCACGTTGTTGAAGAGAAGATCATTGAAGCAGTAACGATAATGAGCGAAAGTAAAAGTGCTCAGTTATCTGATATCCAAGAGGTATGCTTATTTGTTTTGAACTCTTCGATGCGAACTACCGTTATTACCTACTTGACAGTTCATGCACATTTGTGCTTCTCCGTTTCTTTAAAGGAACAAATAACTTTTAGTGCCTTATTACAATGGTGTTCTTACGAGTTTGACACCTAAAAAAAATCATACAGCGTTTTATCGTGTGTGGTTGTTTCGAAGGGAAAACAATTTTTATGATGGCTGCTTCTGGTGAAGTTTCCTTGGCACTTCCCAATGACACTTGTAATTGAAAGCGACATCCCGCTCACGTCTATAAAAATTATTGAATTTTCATTTCAACTGGGTGCTCCTGCAATATGAAGCTGTGTGTTCTTAACTGTTTCTATTCTACCACAAAACTGATCAACACTAGGAGTTGGCACATTTATGCTTTTTCTTTACTATAATATCCAAAGTGCTTCCCAAACAAATAGCACTCAAAATTTTTTTTATTTCATTTATCTTTAACGATTGTAATGCAAATATATAATTTCAGATCGATGACAAAATGGATTCAGAGGATCAATTTTGTTTGCAATGGAATGATCACAAGAGCACTCTTGTTACAGTATTTGAGTCTCTTTTAGAAAGTGGTACTTTGGTTGATTGTTCTCTAGCTGCAGAAGGCCAATTCCTAAAGGCTCATAAAGTTGTTTTATCAGCTTGTAGTCCATATTTTGAGGTAAGTTCATAAATGAATCATGTTTAATAAGCTAATGATAAACGTTTAAACAAGCTGTAGTGTGTTATTTGCTACACTTTTTGAATTTCTCATATATCTGATGTGGTATTTGTATATTATGAAAGGCATTTAAATTTGTTTCTTCATGTAATTAATGTGATTGTATGGAGGTTAAGTCTTATGAGTAAAATGTTAATCATTCCTGGCAGTTGTTTTATACGTTACAAGACTGATTCATTGGATTCTAGTTTTTAATCTATATGCTAATATATAGATATAAATATGCAGATTGATGGAAATGAGGGTTATATACAAGTCTAAAGACACACTTGAAAGGGGGCTGTTGGTTGTAGTGCCTTGTTTCTTCCTATGAAATACAATAAACATAAATGAATAGGTAATTGCAATGTATCATATTGTTGCACTATTCTGCACTGTGCTATGAATAAGGAGTTCATTAGTTAGAGATGTAATTACGTAATTACAGTTAGTTACTGAATGAAGAGGTCCATCAAATTTTTTTATTGTAAGTAGTAATAAATGCAATGTTCCTATTAGCTACCAAAAATGAGAAACTTTTTTAATGAACTTGTGCATAAGTGCACCACTTACATATATGCCAAGTCTCGACAAAACCTACCTTTGAAATCTAGTTTACAGGTAAAAGATACAGTGATCGTCAATGTAACAAATAATAAATGCAGTTTTACCTCCAAAAGCTTTAAAAAGTTTCAAGATGCAGTATGTGTCCATTGTTAAGACAAAAAATGCGGTAAAACTTTATGCCAAGAAAATAGGTTCAACTTATGTTTTTTCATGCAATTTCAGTTCTTTATAAGGTGAAACTATATTGCTGTATATTTGAAATAAATATTCAGTAACTTTCTATTTTGCTATTTGCTTGTATACTTTTGGGTAACAAATTGCCTCAATGTATCCATCTATTGTATTGCATTTATGTATTCTTTCTAAGATTAAAGGCTCCTACACACTTATCAATTTGTCGGGCCAACTAGACAGTCGATCTGACCAATTGCTTTGTGTGGAGTTCAAGTGCCAAACAGAAAATTTTGTCAGCTGGTTGGTTTGTACTGACTAAAAGATCACCGATTCCCCCGCCATAATACCAGACAAATTGTATAGTGTGTAGTGGTGTTGGGTCAACTTGGAGTGATTCCAGACCTCAAAACCTTGGCTCAAATGTGAAACAGTTGTTTAATTGGAAAGTTCTCTGGAACATAAGGGTTTTGGAAGTCCCTGATTACAAATATATCTAAAAAACGAAGATCTAATTTTAAAGATAAAATTTAGCAGGAAAATAAATAAAACACAAATAGTAAATTTATTTTCAAAATTGATTTAAGTAAATTTGGACAATTATGAGAACGAAAGCAACATGTAGAAAATAAATTGTTTTTATTTATAAATTGTAGCGATTTCGTACTACAATATCAAAAGTTAATCATTATTAAATGGCTTAAAAACTCATTTATTCTTATATATCCCACCAATGCGGTTGCAGTGAAATGAAGCAACTTCAGTTGGTTTTGAAAGGTAATACGTAGTATATATATAAGAAAATTTGAAATGTGATTGTAATTATGTACTATAACTCATGTTTTTTTGAGAGTTTCTCATTCATTTTTTAACTTCAGTAATTAACAAATATTCAGTATTCACTTGAACATTGAAACCTTTAATTTTAATAATCTGATGGCATTATCGCTGCTGTTCTAAAACACCATTATACATGGTTAGCTTTCGAACTGGATTCTGAAGATGAATACAAAAGATGTGTTTCTCACCTGCATTTTTACTCTAACTAAGAGGATAAACTATTGTGAACATAAAAATCTCTAAAAACATTTTTTTTTAATTTTAGGCCAAATTTAGAGGTTGGGAATCACGGTGCGATAGCCAACAACAGCGCTTCAGTTTTGAGATTTTCATCCCACTCGCATAAACGTTGCCCAATTGAATTGTCGGGCTGTGGGTCAGACAATGTGCAGCCAAGAGTCCAATTTCGATGTCCCAATGGTTTGTCAGTTTGACGAATTGGAGTGTGTAGAAGCCTTTAGGGAAGTTCTCGTAGATTGGGTCTGAATTTAATGACAAATCATATTTTTTCTGAACTTTAGAGTGAATTTACAACAATTTATACACAACCAGGTATTGTAGTATATAATTTTTTTTATGATGCATATAAAATTCCTATTTAAAACTTTTTTAATAAAAGGCTGTATTTGAGTCTAATTTGAACAGAAATGCATGCATTTGTCAAATTTTTTGAAGATAAAAAGAATAAAAAGTGACTTGCTTGTATCAAGTAACATTGTCACAAATAAATACAACTCTCTTGAGTTTTATTTGAAATGAAGTCAAGCAGCATAGTCATTTCGGTGTCATCACATTGTTGGACTGGGCTAACAAAATTGTCATGAAGCCGGCTGAGAAAATAAAATTGAAACTTCTAATTGGATGACGATCCCCCTTCTCCTTCCGGAATAATTATAATATTCTTTTTCAATATCGGGACTACAAAATATATTTTTGTTGAAATCTTGAAATCAATTTTCTGCACCAGTACAAAGTCTTCTTTATATTATTTAATATATTAGTCTGTATATAAGTACTACATACGTATGAAGACGTAACTAGTTGGTACAACAGCACATGCTTTCTTGCGTTATTTCTAAATTTGCAACAATGAAAAATTCTAGTTCTAAGGATATGAAACCACCTCAATTTTTTTAAGTGTTCCTGGTTCTATATATGGAAAAAGTTTAAAGAAACAATTTGTGGCTGTTTTTGAAAAAAATGTTTTTTTTATTATTTTTATATATTTATACAAACTCTTAAATATCTGAATTTATGAATCAATTTTGTTTAAGGCAAAAATATCTATCTTTAATATTGTAGTTTTGGAATGTTAATGTTTTGGAATCCAGACGGTTGGCCAGAGATGAGACAAGTACCACTTTTTTCTGTCCTTTTATACGTGAGGAGAAAATTTACAGAAAATATTTCAAAAGGTTTTAAAAATAATAATTGTTTTAAAGAGATTAAAAATTGCTATATTCCATGCAAAATAACATGAAGAAATCTCATAATTTCGAAAAATTGTACACAATCTAATTTCAAGATCTGTAAAGATCCTAAAAAACAGATTTTACTAAGGAAAAGATCTCTTATCTTCAATATTATAGTCATAGGAAAACACTGAAGAAAATTCAAACTTAAGCATTTTTTTAAAAATCTGGGATTTCAATGAAAACGCTGGACCAGCGTCCTTTGTGCTATTCAAGGACGAGGTTTAATAAATAAAATATATTGAAGGCATTAAAAAAAAATGAATATGTTGAGGCTTCATGTGAAGTACTCCTCAAAATCAGAATATCTCATAGAAACTCTGAGTGGCTTTAGTTCCTTCAAATTGATCAGAGGATTACTTTTTGAGAAAATCAGCTTTCGTGCAAGTGTTGACCTCGAACACACACACACACACACACACACACACACACACACACAGAGACAGCCAGAGAATTTGCTCTCAATTAATTTTGCTGTCGTGAACCCACAAAACTATGTAATTAATAATGTTATTGTGAAAGGGATTGATGTACAATATTCTTAACATTCAGTGTACTCCAAGATATTCAGTGTTTTCCAGAAAATGTCCATGAATAACTGTGATAATTGTTAGGACTAGGAAAATTGTTAGGAAATGTGACTATGTATGAATCTGTTATTGTCTAATACAGTCCTGAAAAAGCATAAAAGAATGTACCAATTCTAGAAAATCTTTTTTGTATTTCCTGGAAAATAGGAAATTGTTGTTATAAATTCATGCTAAATGTTATTTTTGGAAAGTCTTCAATGAACTTAATTAATTTAAAAATAATCTGAGAAAATTTTTTCCAGATGTTTCAAACATTTTTATATCAATGAAAATGAACTTTATAAAGTATTGTAGAAAAATGAACAGGAATAAATTATGAAAGGTAATAACACAAGTAGTTGGGAAATTATAAGACTCGCAAAGCGAGGCTGGGATTTATCTGAGAATTTCCAAAGCACGAGTAGTATTTAATGGGACTATTCCACGAGTGAAATTATGTCCAACAGAGTACGACAAATGTTGAAAATAACTGAAAGCCAAAATTAAAATCAGAGGTTAAGGTGTAGTACATATGCTGATAATTGGACATCGACATAAAGATCAATGTATAATACCTAAGATCGATCAGTCATAGTTTACGATTGTCCAGAAGTAGTAAGAAAAATTGAATAGAAAAAGGGATAAACTTTTTGAGATGCACCGCCCTGATTGGGGCATTTTATATGTACAGTTACTCTATTGGTTTTTATGTCACGAGGGAAATAGTCATTGTAATGTTCCATAGTAATGAATAAATAAGCCATTTCCTCCAAAATAGTTTCTAGTAGCTGTGGTAAGATGCTGCAGAATTTCACAGTAATGGGAGAAAATAAGTTGAAGACTTAAAATAAGTTGAAGTTCAGACTGCAAATATAGAAAAATTTTGGTTACATTTATACAAAATATACATTATATATGTACATTTTTATATACACATACGTGTGTACTCGTGTGAACATTCATTAAGCATCTACATCCCATGTACCCACACTTCGCACATATGTTAATTTTGCATTACCAAAGTAACTTCCAAATAAATAAGTAAAGTCTTTTTACTTACAAGTGTTTGGGGAAATGTATATTTTTAATTCTGTAATTAATATGACAAAAATTCCTATAGATTGACCTTTTCAAGGCATCAGATGACTACATTTGAAAGTGTACCCTTAAGATTATCTCATCAATTGTTATGAACCTTAAAAAATATTAAGAGTCTTTCCATGGGTATTCAACTTACTATCATGGTCTTTAATTGCTAGCAGGCTTATTCTTGGTGTTGGTTATTAGATACACAAACCTTTGAATATGTACTTACTTACTTTTTGTGCTAATGTGAAATTCTGATATTATTGAATTACTAATATTCATAACTATTACACAATTTCTTTCAGATTACGTTCCTTTCATGTTTCCATTCTTCTTTCATTTGAGTTGTAGAAATTAATGAAGGAATCTCAACTTCATTTTGAAATATAACTTGTTAAAGGTTGTTGGTTGATTTTGTCATAGAATATTTTGATTCGATTATACATATGAATGAATTGCAAATCACAATTAATTCTGTGTGTTTCTTTGATTCATATTTTTCGAAATTTGTTTCTGTTTCCGGAAAAGAGCACAGGTTACATTTGTATCTGTCTGCTCTTTTCTTATATAATGTATGGTACATTTAAATGATTATATTTTGCTTTTTTTCTTCTTTAGCTATTGTTCAGTGAACATAAGGAGAAACATCCCATACTGATCTTAAAAGACGTGAAGTTCCAAGAACTGAAGGCTCTAATGGATTATATGTATCGAGGTGAAGTGAACATCCCTCAAGATAGACTTCGTGCTCTTTTGGAAACTGCAGAGTCATTGCAAATTAAAGGTTTGGGAGGCTGCAAAACAGGACTTGAAAGCCCGAGAAGTCGCCGTAATTCTGATAGTGTTGACGTACCTAGCTCGTCAGCTCTTTCTCGTATTGCGCGTGCAGGAGCCGACGCTTCACAAAATGCCCAAGATGGGTCTTTGATGAACGCAAGAAAAGGCAATGATTCTCCCATTCCTCGCAAGCGCAGCCGGCACCATCTCCATACAAGTGCAGAAGAAGAAACTTCTAGTCGTGCTCAAACGTCTGACAGTTTTGAAAAGAGAAGCGATATATCGTCTCGAACTTGCCCACCCGCACCTCCACATCCAACTCCTAAAGTGGATGTAACTGTCGTGCCCTCCACTCCTGCACCTGTTTCTTCAGCTTTGAGTTCTGGTGGCAGTACGACGATTTCTGCCATCAGACGTGAGTGGGCTGCCAGGGAGGTGGAGGGGTCGTCGTCGCCTATGCAGGGCAATGTGTTGTCTCGAACAGACTTGTCGTCAGGTTCTCAGTCAGACATGAAACCTGAACCAACAGTTGAAATACTGTTGACCCCAAAGACTGAATATGTGGAAGATGTTGGTGATGAGGATACCAGGGAGAATTCAATTGTGTTGGACGATGCAGATTATATGGCAGAACCCAGATCGGGACCTTCTCATGCTGAGGATGGTTCGAGCAATCAAGGTCCAGGTGAGTGCATGAAATACTTTTGTATTGCAGACGTTGTAGGTTTTTCTTGTTATACCAAGATTTGTATATTAGCAAAGAATAAAGGACAATTTGTTTCGAAATGGGTTGTGTTGTAAATATAAGCAATTGATGGAAAATGATTTTCCTGTCTCTTTAATTTAATGAGGGATATTGTTATTGTAATCAGTATAGTAAATTAATAGTGAATCTTGTTTTGTTTTTGGTAATAAGTTATTGGGAAAATTTGTCCATGGAATTCTAGTGATATGCAATGGGGTATTACTGTAAATTTTGTGTTCCTAAAACTACCCAGAAAAATGGATACCGTTGAAATGCTTATTGAAATTTCAGTAAGTTCTAATTTAAATAAAGATTTTTTTTTTGTCCAGTATTTGTAATTTTTTGAGAGATTTCAGAAGCGTAAACTTCATTTGCAATCTTGCAAAATGTCTTTGATAATTAAATTTGGTTATTTAGCTCCTCAGCCCAGCTGAAGCATATTTCACATACCAGGGGGTGAAGGAGGGAAGGGAAGAAAAAAAGGAGCAGTTTTTGAGACTTATCCTCTCCACATTGAAATTTATCCACTTCAGTAACAGACCTGCAAAACAACTTTTTCTATTTAAAAAAAAAATTCAGTGCTTTGCTTTTGCATTGGGATACTCTAAGGAGTGGGCATGAAAAAAAAAAAAGAAACTTCTAAATGAAGTTTCTCTTTCTACTAGGGCTACCAGCTTTTTGTACTAGAAAAAAAAAGAGGAGATTTTCTTGTAAGTGCTGTCCCTTAAGAGATATAGATAGAAAATAAATTGGAATCAGGCTGCAGTTTAGTTTTGAAAGATAGGCCAGAAGCCACACAACAATTTGGGAACATGGCTGAAGAACCCACTAAAACGATTGGAACTGAAACAAGCAAAATGAGAAAGAGACGTAACATAAATTCTGTATTCTTGAAAGCAAATTGAAAGACAAGCTCTCACTATTTATAGGGAAGCTTGTGGGGATTCCCATAGATTTGTGGCAAAGAATAGGAGAAACTGCTGAGGAGGAGGACAAGTTGGGCTGTGACCTTGCAAAGAAGGCTCGAAGTAGTGAGCTGATGTTTGCGGAAATGGAATGCTATTGTATATGGAGTCCGTGGATGGGAATCCAAAGAAGTGTTGTACTGTGGATTTGGAGGCAAGTTGAGAAAGTTGCAGAGTTGTGGGATAGAGATGACCATTGAGTTGTATTGAATAGCTGCACAGCACGCAGCAACATTTTTGTCAATGGCAAGAAAAGCCTTGAGAGGCTTAAACTGAATAGTGACTGCATGCCAATGCAGAGGTGAAGAGGAGAAGGAAGGGAGAGGAAAAGGAGCAGCAGCCTTTGCAAACAAGTACTTCACATCTCACAGCTGCATTTGGTTCATTTGTGCTTGACATTAATCACTTTCAATGCAATATTGCTGAAGCCCAATTTACCAATGACAAGATAAATGAGCAGGGACAGTAGCAAGATATGTTAAGCACAAGATATAATCCTATGAAACTTCATCATTCAGGATACAAAACGTTGAGGCTGTGGGGTTGAATGGTGATATATGCAGACCAGCCTCATCTGATATGTTATTAAACCGTCTGATCAAAAACTCTTCGAGGGGCCAGGGGCTGGGGGGCATACCTCCTCCCCTCCCAAAGGCCAAGAGTTTTGGTTTGTGACATTCTTTTATTTGGCAACATTGATTTAAATATGAATGATACAATTATGTCATTATTTAAAAAATACTGTATAGTATCAAATGTACACTACAAAAATAATATACAATCTAATAACAAATGTTTATTATTTAACATGGCCCTCTCCAAAATGATCTGATGGATTTGCCTCTGTCTTGAGGGGAGTAAACCACAAGCTAGTTACAATTGTTTGAGACTTGAACTTCCTTAGTGTCACTTGGACAGAGCGTGAAGCTTTCGTAAGAACAGAAGTAGAGTGGGGATTCTTACATCACTACATTCATTCAAATCTTAGTCAGACTTGAAGGGAAATCAAGAGTCTAGCATTGCTTGATGTGGTGACTTGACTGCCATCAAATGAAGATGTCACCTCTTGATCTGAAACCACTAATTGGCTTAAGTGATCATGTTGTAACATCCTTACATATTGAGACCAGTAGAGAGAACTTCAACACTGAGGAAGTCGTAACACTAAAATTACTCGAGAGCCAATAACAATGCAAAAGGAGAGTCTTCGAACAAACCTTTTGTCGAGGAAGGTAATTGAAGATTACAATAGAATTCTGTGAGATGACTCGTCAACTGCTTAGTACACATTCCCTGCAAATGAAAAAGGAAAAAAGGGTTAAACAAGCTATGGATCAACGGAGAAATTATAAAACAATCTAGGATGAAACATTGTGCGTGGATGGAATATAAAAGAGTTGGAAAGGATGTGGAACTGGGAACCAAATTAAAATTGGAGTTGAATGGCTATGAAGATAATACCAAAATTTACAAAGGCCTAACATTACACTTCTGTGATATTCATGAAAACTTGCCGGATTCAGGAGTAGTTGACTATTTGGCTGTTTCCCTGGAGTATTTTACACTTGGAAAAGATGCCCCAGGTACTAGTACTCAATCGGGAAGCTAACACTAACACCTACAATACCTTGAAAAGATCTAGAAGAACTCTTAAGGTGGGAATGAAACAGGAGAGGCAAGAAGCTGCAGTCACCAGGAAACCAATGTTCCACACTCTGCCTCACAGGAAGAGTTTTCTCGAAGCTTAAATTGCCTTCTGTGAAGAAAATTTACACAATGTACATAAGGCCAGTTTTGGAATAAGCAACTGTTGTCTGATCTCCAAATTATAGAAAGGATATACTAGAGAGGGTACAAAGGTGATGAGCAAAAATATATACTCAAGCTACGAGGCAAGATGCCATGAATTATCCTTACTGACATTAGAGCTGAGAGGACCTCATAAAGATCTTCAAAATTTTGAACAAGGCTTGTAGCGCTCAAACTCTTAATGTTTCGAAAGGTGCTCGGATTCGCAACTCAAGAGGACATCAGTTGAAAATTAATCTGAAACTCCCCATTGCCAGAATTTTTTGAAAGACTAAGTAGACAGTGCATGGAAGAGTATATTACCGCAGTGTGTGAATGTAATCACAATAAACTCATTTTTGATATATTTAGATAGTTTTTTTTGAGATATGAATTTGTTAGTATTAATTTTTATTGTGATTTTATACCAGTGTAAACTTGAGAAACAAATGTGTACAATTGTCAACATTTGTGTATATCTACTTGAGTTGCTGCCGTAAATAAATGAGTTGAATTTAAACTGAGACAATCTTCAAAATATTGTTTAAAAAAATTTTAAGTATTAATATTGCTAAATGAATTCATAATATGTACATCATTTTTCATTGTATTTATTATTCGTTAAAAATAATTTATTGTTCTGTATGTTTTGAAAAGGGTGTAGAAAAGAGTGTATGGCTTCCCTCTGGAGATGCTTTTTTATTTTTATTTTTTAATTTTAATATAGAAACAAATACAAAACTTGGGTACAAACTTTGAAAACCTTACATTGCAAAATTGACAATCACTAATTCCGAAAAGAGCTGGGTCAGCTATTTTCTATTTCTAATATGTGTGAAGTCTTGTGCAGTAGTATTGCATTTTGTTTCTTAGTGCAAATGATTAATTCCTTTTGTTTGGTAGCGTTTGCCCCTTGGCTGAGTGTCGCTGAGTGGGCAGCTGATGATGTGGTGCCGCCTCATGCAGTTGGCACTTTCCGGGACCCCCCAGGTGAGATTAAGAGATCAATTTTTTTCTTGCTACCTAACTTGTGTCAGGATACCTGGGTGTTTAGGAAATCTTGTGTGAACTCAGTTTAATCTTGCACAAAATGTTTGCATTTCATTATGTCCCTTTGAAATGTAATAAGGAAATCGATTTTGAGTATTGATTCTTAATGTTAGAAAAATAACAGATTTGAAAAGATAAAGAATATTCTAATGGTAGAAGGTGTGGATTGTGAAAAATGAAATCCCAGATTTAAATGTAGTAAAAATACCTGAAATGTGACTTGTAATATTCAGTAAGAATCTTTAAATTATGCAGTTTAAAATTTGCAGGACAGTAATGTTTGTACTAAAAACAATGAAAAGCATATCAGATATTGATTGCAACAGAAATGAAGTTTGTATTATGAAATTCAAACATGGCCATAAAGTGTTGATAGAATTGTTTTGAAAACCATTTTATTTTTATATAAATATCATTTTTTGTTATACTTAGAAAATAAATGAATTCATTTTATTAACTGTACATCCAACTCTGTACTGTTAGTTAGGTGTAATAAGGCTAATAAAACAAAACAAATCATTTGAAATTAATCCGTTGAGGACAAAGAGCACGATTGCAACAGGCAATTAAGTGTGCAGAGAAATTTGTAAATAGGAGCATTCAATTGGTGTAAAAGCTGGTAATAAAATATTAAAGTGCACATGCTTTATTGTTAGTCTGGTGGGTTAGGAAGTTCAGAATTTTCTTTCAATGTCAAAGTTTCTAATGTGCTTCAGAAAACTCCACTTTATAATTTGTTAAAAATAGGAATTGTTTGCATTGAATCGTAACAATCCGTTTAATTATCCTATTTTATCTTCAGACATGTTTACATCCATTGGAAACTTTTAAAATTCAAGTAGATCAATCTTTGGTTGAGAATCGGTGGATGTATATTGAAACAAGGAAACTACAACTTTAAAAGTTCCCCAAATCCTGTTATTCATATATTTTTACTTGAAGGGATTTTTAAAAATTATTTATTTGTTTATTTATTAACTTCTTCATTAATTTTTGTTGAAAATCGGTAAAAACTGTATCAACATATTTTTACACATAATTCATACTTTGTAATAAGTATAAAAATTATCAATTAAAAAAAAATTGTCTAATACTCAAAAACTTAATAAATATAATTTAACAATAAAATAACTTAACAAATATAATTAAATAAAATATAGTAAAATAGTATTAATGTAGTAGTAATAATAGTATATGATACTTTTTAATAAAATACAATTTTGCAGATAAGATAATAAGATAAAAGTTATTCACGAGAAATTACCATTATCAAAATAACATTTAGAACTAAAAATACTAAGTTGTTTACAATTCCAGACTAGTGATGAGATTCACAATGTCCTTCTGTCTTATATCCACAAAAATTTATTATCTCACGACGTTGATTTACTCTTTTTAGTTGGGTTTATAATTAAGTAATTTTTGTAGTGTTAGATTCCCCTTTTTTAAATTATATTTGAATGCTCTATTATTTTTCCAAAATTGTGAGCATTGGTTGTTTCTTTCAATGTACTAGTTGCATAAACATTGCATTAATGTTAAAGCCAATGTGTTGCATAATTCAAAATTTAAATTATAAGTGATAGTTATCAACCTCAAGATATTAGATTTTCCTTTCTTGGTAGATCTTTTATCAAATAACTGAAAAAGAGCATTGTCTTGATCTTTTTGTAGAGGCTTTGCAGCCCAAGGAAGATAATTTGTGTTACATGAATAAGAACTAGACACGAATACATGTTTCTTCTTCTTAAATCGACAACATATTTTAATTAAATATGGAGATTTTCAGTAACTAGTGCTGTTTACAATCATTTGTGTCTACAAAGCTACTTCTCAATTGTGAAACATACAAAATTTGTGCGGATTACAATATTATTAAGCGAGAAATACTTGAAAGTGAATAGATTAACCATACTTGTTGACGTTTCTCTCTTTAAATTATTTTTAATTTGCTTTGTGCAGGCTAAATATTGTTGATGTTGAGTGTGAATTTTAAGAAATGTGTTACAGAGGTTATATTCGATAGTTTTGTTTTTGCCACTTTTGTTTGCTCATGCTGTTCCCATTTGGTATATTATTAAAATCAGAATATTTTTAATGAAAGATGTGAACTACTGCATTCTTCAGTTTCCAGGAAATGTAGATTAAATATTTGCTTTTGTTCTGTAATTAAATAAACTTAAAATATTTCATTTAAATAATGAAAAATGTAAGATTGTGAATAGAATGGGAATCAATGGCAATGTGTTGTTGAAAAAATCTGTTATTATTATGGCAAAAGATCATTCAGGTAATACAAGAGAATGTTACATCTTTCATTACTCCTAATAGAATGATTGTATAAATCAAGGCCATGTTTTTAATTTAATTGAGATTAACGGTTTAATTTTATGATAGCAAAAATCTCTCAGTGGCTTTCAAGAAAGGCATGTTATGTTGTCAATCCTTATTTATGAATTAACTTGTGTAACATATGAGAAGGTTGGATTAATATAATTCTGCATTCTCATTGAACTTCATTATTTGAATATAAAAATTGATCAGAAGGATATATCTGTTCATAAAGTGTCATTTAGTTAATCCCTATTGTTGGTTCATTCGGTCAGATTTTGAGTTGGGGAGATTTAGGAAAATTAGAATATGTGCCTCGATTGTCGGTGTGATTTGAACCTCGTTTTATTTTGATTTGAAGAGCTTGAAAATAATGAGAATAATGAAACTTTGTAGAACATCCAGCGTATCCTGCCACAAGTTACCGGACCAGTTGAAAGAGGCAGCAGCTTTATCATTTCATATTCTTATATTTTTTTAAAATTTGTATATTATGTCGATAATTAAGTATTTTATTCATGGATTATATTGACTTCTATTTTTTTGAAGGTAGAATTTACTTCTCTTCAATGAGATTTTTGATATGAGACTGTTTGTTAATCGTGATTAAAATTGAAACTGTTGCCTCATTGAATCGGTCATTTTTCTTAATGAAAAATCGTCATAAATTACGTGCGTTCATTTGGAAAACAAATTCTCTGCTAAATTTTTATAAATGGTTGTGTTATTGTTCAAAAATATTAACTATTAAAGTGATTCAGTATCTTCAGTTCATGTGTAAAATGATTTCTTTCTATTGTGTTATACTTTGGTTTACTTACCCTGTTTGAAGTGTACGCAAAGGTCGATTGAGTGTACTCAAAGGCAAGTTGGGAAGCGTGCTTGTGATTCTTTTCATATCATCCTTTCCTTAGATTCAATAGAAAATAAAAATTCTATGATATAATAACAATCAGTACCAAGTTTCACACTACTCAAGATTTTATCTTCAGTTCTCCACATATTTTAATTATGATATGAACCATGTAACAAGAAACATATGTATGTAGAATCTTTTTTTTTCTAAAGAATTGCATGTTTTTCACAAGAATATTTTTGGAATTTAAATTCCATTAAATGTAATCGAGAAGTCTTGTGCACACCCAAGTGCAATACAGTTGACACGTTTTTTTCAGGCTTTAGTAATTCTTCTTAGCCGAGAAGTACTCTCAATGCATTTGTGAAATTGAACCGATAGACACTTTCAAATAATAATTCAGACTAGTTGCGATTTTTTTTGTACTTAGTGATCATTTCTGAGTTGTCCAGTATCATTCATTTCAGCAATAGTTTTGATTAGCTCGAAACATGCTGAGATCTATTTTCTGCTTTGCCATACCCTGTGCCTGATGGATCTGTTGCATGCTCTCCCCAGTGGATTCCATCGTCTCAGAGGTGGCGTCAAAATCATTGTGAATATTGTAATTCATTGGAAAGATGATAATATTGAAGAGAGCTGGAGGTGATACCAATTCTCACCAGAGAAGGAGACAATGTGTTACGATATTATGAAGGCCAAGAACTTGCCTCCAGCTGTAATTTTTGTCTCTTTGCAATTATTACCATCGGGTACCATGTTCTAAGAAGGAATTCAGTTTAGTTCCTGTGATGCACAGTGTATTCTCAGAATCCAACAGCATGTGTATTAAATTACATTCACACGCTCTCAGAAGTCTCGTGAAATCTGTGTAGACTTTGTCAATATGTTGTCACAGTTGTATGATTCTATACCTACCTTCATGAAGTATGTTATTTAGTATCTACGTATATGTCATCAGATCTCAGATAATCTATTTCTCAATAGAGTTGAATGGAAAGTATCCTGTAGGCTAATTGTAGTTTATTTAAAAGGGTCATGAAACAATAAAAAGACCACTATGCAAGAATTCCGAAAAACATTTGATAACCTTTTCTATCTATCTATCTATCTATATATATATATTTGTTCAGAAAGAAAAATTAACCCGAAATAAAAAAGCACCCAAATTACACAATTCAACTTCTTTTTAATTTCTCGGTTAATTTTTCTTTCTGAACATATTTATAAATTTCTCTTGTTAATAATGAACAATTTATGTAATTCTGTAGTCTTTCTGTGCTTTTAAAATGCAAATTTTTGCCTAGAAAGCATTTTTTCAAATCAACTTTTGAGTATTTATTTCAACTCAGCCACTCAGAATATAAGTAGTTTATCAGACAAAATATGCTTAAAATTGTCTTGTATGCCTTTTTTTTGAATTTTCGACGTTTCCTCCCCGGACAACCTGTATATTCATAGATCAGAATCATTGATGTCTAATTGTTTTTATTGTAAATGAAGGCTATAGATTTATCTAATAAGTGATAATTGTAATGAAGGTAATGCATTAAAAATTAAGGTAAAAACAGGTAAGATAGTTCAATTAATTTCAATGGTTTGTCCTTCAGGAAGAAATTGGTTGATACTATAATAAAAAATGTAATGATGCATCATGCATCAAGAATTGTAATTGATAAATATATTAGCATGAACTTGAATGAAAATTCTATTGTAGGTATGATCTTTGTAAGTTTAGATTAGATCATGTGTATTATGACAAAAAGATATCCTTTATTAATGAAGTGTAAATTCATTGCAATTTGCTGCTGTATTGGTAGTTATCTATTACGTTATTCCAAAGAATGTTCTCTCCAGAATATTGTTTTCGGCTCCATATTCTTAAACCATCCAAACCAACAGATGAAAGTTCGATTAAAGTTCTTTTTC
Organism: Gryllus bimaculatus; assembly: GCA_017312745.1. NCBI lineage: Eukaryota > Metazoa > Arthropoda > Insecta > Orthoptera > Gryllidae > Gryllus > Gryllus bimaculatus. The sequence continues at coordinate 1,291,282 of BOPP01000195.1, read as the reverse complement.
CTCAGAAGTTTAATTTCACTCTTTTGCCCATTTTATTCTCCGCACTATCTCACAATAAATTAATCTTAGTAGAACTGCATTGTTAAGTGAAAATTTTGACAACACAAAGTTATTTATATATTAGGAAATGTAGTGACTGTAAGTCTATGAAATGGAGGAAAAATAGAGAAACAGCAAATTAATGACTACACTTTCTTATACAATATTATTAAGGTAAAATTATGAAATATTAATGGTGATGCAATATTTTTGCCACCACTGAGATTTTCCTGCACAGAGGTAAGGACAATCCACTTTTCTGTATCACAGAACTATAAAATCTGATGGAAAAATCTGCACTGCTTTTCACTATTGATATTATTGATATTGATCTTCAGCAGGCACAACTGTAACCAATCTTCTACAAAACAAATATGCCACTATGTAGAACTTTATAATTGCTAATTATTTCCACAAAAATAATTTATGTTCTCTCCAAATAATTGTGTAATTAGTGGTGTGCTGATGTAAGCTGGCACCAAAACAAAATTTACCACCATTTAGAATTAGGTATTTATTTGCTCTAAATAAATTCGGATGATTTAAAAAATTTATGTAACAAACGGTTAGCTGGCTTGAGACTTAAGCTGCTGCAACCACAATTGGTTACCACAATAACAAATACACCATCATTTAGAAAAATGTAATTGCTCTTTGAATTTTTGATAATTAAGGTGAGCTGACCTAAAATGAAGCTGGTTCAGCCACAATGAGACATCGCAAAAATAATAATGTAACCATTTAGAAATATTTAATTTCTGATTAATTGGGCAAAAAAGAAACGATTGTTTCCTGAAATAGTGGGCTGACGTTCTCTTCATATGGGTTCTGCTCGAGGTGGGAGAAGCCATTTCTTTCGTTTTTCTTTTTGTAACATTGTGCAATAGTTAAAGGCACATTTCAGTGGTATTTTAATAATTTTTTAAAATTTTGTTACTTGTATTACAACGTTCTAAGCCTTTTTTTGGCGTTCAGTTTGTTTGAGTAATCCTCATTGAACATGTCTGTTATATGTCAAATCGTTAGTCATTGCATTTAACCCTATTGGCCAGGGCTTCAGCGCTGTTAATATTTGGAGTTCCCAGATCCAGATTCCATTCAGGGACCGGAGGTGCCTCAAACTGCTTAACTTTTGTGACTTCATGGAGCTTGGAATACCAACACCTTTGTGTAATGTGGTATTCTAAACTTTTCTGGGGTTGACATAGATAAAAATAGGTACCCCAAAGGGGTGGGTAGAACACTGGGTACATAGTACCGAATTTTCAGAAGTTTCCACTACAAAAAATGCCTCACGTTCAATGTTGAATTACATAAAGAAAGTCAGGTCCAGCTTTTTCAAAAAAGAAAATTGTCCTTAGGATTAAACAGGTATGCAATTCAAACAGGCTTGTGGCATCTGCAATGGTGCTGGGTGTTGCCTTGCTTCTCTGACATGTGGGTGAAACAATTGAGTCTGTGAGGCCACCGTACTTAATAGTATCAAATGTTTTATGCATTCAGTTCATTCAATCTTTTAATACTACTTAAAATGCAACTGTGTTGAAAATAATAACCATGTTATGAAACGATGCAAATCATGAACGGGTCTTAATCCAAGATGCAAGTCATTAACATAATGTTTGAATTGTTATTTTGGCATATCTTCAGTGTGAACAGTAATTACACTTTAGATACCTGCGTAAAGGATAGCTTACAACAGTGTTTGCTCTTAAAATCATGGTGCATACCAAAAATAGTTTTTTAAACCTTAAAAATACTGAATTTTCTGGGTACGTCCGTTGTTCACCACCTTAGATATTGTTTGTTGCTCTTCAGTACTTTTTGTACCTTTGTTGTCATGATTGTTACGTGAATACTTTCTTTGTTAAAATTTATTTTTGAGTTGTCACTTCAATTTTTTTCTCATTGTAAATGGAGAGAAGTACAAGAGAATAGAAAATATATTATATATTAGATCGCTGGTGAGGTAGATACCTTATAATAATTAAGTATGGTAAATTGAAAGTTTTCTGATATCAAAAATTTATTCTGTTGATGATCGTTTCATTCGCCTAGCGATCATGCTCAGAGCTAAAATTAGAATTATTGAATTAAAATTATATTAATTCATGAATAAAAAAAATAGGTGCAAGTTAATACCAAATATAGACATTGTATGCCAGATGCACGAACGGTTAGCACTGATAGGCGTCACAGGAACCTTTGATTTACTCACTATGGCTATTACAATTTCTGAGTGAAGAAATTAATAGACTACCAATGTATCTCGTAAATATTTTTTGAAGCATTAAAATGATGTTAAAATTGGTGAAAAATGCAAAAAATTAAAAGTAAAAAATTACTTATTAGTTGAAATCGAAGAACAATGCAAAAAAAGTCATAAAAATCGGTAATTTCCTTTTTGGCAGAACATAAAATTAATGTCTATTCGAAAAGACATTGTTCTGAAAAGAAATGGGAAAAAAGTCATTTTATTAAAATTCGACCCTGAATTATGAAAATATAATGTATCTTTAGATGCAGGTTAATTGATTGCAGGTGTGTGCAGTATGTTTGGTCCCATCTTTTATTTTTTTTAAATTTTATGTATAAATACATTTTTAATTTTAAAATTTTTTTATTCGAATTTTTTAACACTTTTTGTATTGAATATTATTGGTTTATTTCATGAACTTCGTAACTTCTTATATGCACTGTTATCCTCAGTAGTTTTATATAATCTCAGTAGTTTTACTAATTGAGACCGTTTCGTTATTGATGGGGGGAACTAATTAGTCTCTGGACATGTGAGAAGAGTCTATGATTTCCAGAAAATTATATCTAGGAAGACTGCGAAACTACAAAAACTATGGAGCAGTTTTATATTTGGCTGAAAGGTTTTAATATTTGATTATTTGAATCTGCTATTTCTCATGGTGATGTCTGCTTCACTCCTTAAGAGAAGGCTGACATCTTGATACTTGGAAGAAAGAAGCTTCAGTATTAAAGTGTGGCATATTAGAACAACCAATGTTTGCTGCATCAGGGCCCCATTTTCCTCACTCAACAGCAGCATTTTCTTGCTGCTTCAAGCAATTAGTTAAACCTCCAGTGAGAAGAGATGGAGTGAGTTACACAGGTAGTTTTAGTTTACTTGAGACACACTGGCCTCAGCATGTGTTAAACAATGTTTCTCACTGTGTATGTTAATCAAAAAGATTCCTTTCAAAACTCGCTAGCAATCTACATTTGTAAGAAGAGATGTTTGCATGTAAACCATACCATAGTGGGAATGTTACAAGTTGTCTTTGTGCCTAACCTTGTAATGGATATTTTTGAAATCTTGGTAGTGGATCAATTTATGATGAAAATCTAAGCATTTTGTAATGTACACCATAAATAGTAACTCATGCTTTAGTACACCTTTAACACGTACCTGACTAAACATTAATACTCTCGTGTGATCCATCCACATTTCAGTTTCTGATATACTCATCATATTCTGTTCCTCATGTACTTAGGTTCAAATTGGAGTATCTGTAAATTGTATGAATTGATAAAGTCAATAAACTTTTCAGCTTTGAGTTGGTGAGCAGAACCCTCAAATTATGTTTCAAGTTCCCCATTAATATGATAAAAGTTGTACTAGTGTAGGGTTATGATGGGGACTATGTCCTTATCATTTAATTCTAATTCTAATGTTGTAAAACCTGTAATTGTTTTGTTAGTTAAATTACTAAATTAACCAGTAATACCTGTAGTCATTGTATTGAACTCTATCATTTGTTCTGTCAAGAAGCTGTGCATGGTATTTGAGCCAGAAGGTGTATTCATAGAATCTGTGTTGAATTGTGTCATTTATGATCAATCAACCATGGCAAGTTAATTAGTTAATGCTGGACTTTAATATTTTCATCATTATTGTCTTGAACTGCGGGATAAACGTTCAGGGTGCTTGTTCCTTTAAAATTTTTATACATTGAAATAGTTGATTAGATTTTAATTGATAGTTAATTTATTTTAATATTGCTTTCTAATATTGGGAAAAGTAGCAATTTCAGTAGATCAATTTGCTCTTGTGGTACACTGTAGTGAGTGATTCAGCATTGCTTGAGTAATTCGGTTAATATTGTTGATTTAATTACATTCATTTTTAATCATTATAGTATTTCTTAATTTCTATATGAGAAGATTATTCCTGTGTGAAGTTCTTATGCAGTAATCCGTTTGATAGACGTTATATCCTCTAGTGGTGCTTACTATAAGTGGCTCACTAAAAGTCAAGTGGTTAGTCCCTTTTTATGTAGGTTGCAGCGAAATTGTAGAAGTGTCTCTTTTTAAGTTGAGATTTTCACCACAGAAAGACAGTGCATGACAAAGCTGTGTGTACACTTCTTTCATCACATTTAGATATTCATAATTTTTCTGCGAGTGTATTTGTGAGTAACCTAATAATGTTCCAAATTGTGGGAGAGAAGAAAGAAAGAAAAAAGGAAAAAGTGTTTAAAAAGAAACCTAATCAATTTCACCAAAATTTTCTTTCATTTTATGATAAAGGTATTTAAAAATTAGAGGAATAATTTAATGTTACTGTAAAATGTTCTAACAAAAGTTTGAACTAAAAGCAAGCTGAACTAAAAACAGTTCATTGTGATTGCTGAACTACGCAGTAGTTGAGCAGCATATGACTTCTGTTGTTTATACATGATCATCAGTATAGGATGGATGCACATTCGTAAAACAAATATATTGGCAATTTAATGAGAATTAATTCATTAGCCCAATTAATTGTGATCCAACTTGCATGCATTTCAATCCTAGGCGACAGTCTAGTCTCCGTCTCCCAAGCAAGAGGTTCTTCAGACTTGCTAGTGGATGGGGATTAGACGATCAAGGGCGGTGTTCCACAAGTTTTGGTTTTATCAATCGGCAGTAGCACATTTATCATACTTCACGCCAGGTTTTCTTAGTCCAGTAGCTCTCGATCCATTGAGCCTAGAAATTTACCTGCAAGCAACCTCGTGTCGGGATGGGGTCTGATGCTACTTTGCAGCAGGGGAAAGATCTTTGGGTTAGGGCTCAACAGGATCGATTGAATGCCCTCAACAGAGTGCGTGGCATATCATGGTAGCCGATGTGTTTTGCTTGTGTGCTAGGTGTTAAAATCGACAGTGTACTTACAGGCAAGATAAAACAATTAGAATTCAAAATGAATATAGGTTTATTGATTCAGACCACAGAGTGATTTTGAACTTGTAGCCAATCTTTTTTTTTTGTGGTCATTGTAAAAGTCAGAAAGTTTTAAAAATTTCTAATTTTAATTTGGAATCAAAATTTGTCAAATAACATTAAGAAAGTTTGTAAACTGTAAAAAATTATTTCAAAATATTTCTTTTAGTTCAAAATCATGGTTTGAATTGTTTTACTTAATTTGCTTTGCATTTTTTGTTTTTTTACTAAGCTATGAAGTTGCTTTATGGATGAGAATCAGGAAAACAGAAAACAGATTCAAGTAGCCAGCAGGCACCCTTAGAAAAATTAAGGGATTTTGATATTTCAAATGTGCAACCACCCTGGAATCACCCAAGATCTTAACATGATCTAAGCCGGTGATGCTACATTTAGAAATGCAGATCCCTTATCCTTTGGAGTGGAATTTTGGTCATTTGAAGCCACTAAAGATGAGATGTCGGCCAAACATGATTCAGCATAGATCCCTTTTTACAAATATTAATGTACAAAAGTTTTTGTGATATTTATACCAAGTTAAATTTGCATTATCTTCTGCAGGAAACACTGTTTATTCATGAATTCTTTTAAGCAGACACTAATGTGCTGTAATAACTTTTGATATACTCCTTTTTTATTTTTTGCTTTATGAATGTCAGTCTGTTAATCGAACAAATAAAAAAAATTAATGAGATATTATGTAAGAAATCAGGAGATATTTCAGATGCATCAGTATATGCTCAAATTAACGTTGCATTCTGTTTGCATTTTTTCTTGAGTTAGCGAACAGACATTGCAATATAATGCATCAGTGAAGATGTTTGTAGAATAATAATAATATATTAATATACCAATTGCAGATAGAGAGCCTTCAACGAGGCGCAAATCATGGACCTGGGCATACTTTACAAAGCAACCCTTCAACAAAGTTGAATGTCAAATTTGCCGCAAACTTGTCAATTACACTTGTAAAAATACTACTGGTATGATAACGCATTTAAGACATCATAACATATGGAAGAACAGTTATTCTGGCTCTGCCGTATCTGCTGCAGCGCAGTAAAAGGCTAGAGCAGACAATCGAGAAAGACGCCAAGAAGTCTGGTAGGTTTTATTGCAATATTTTGAAGCACCAAGCGTTGGGGGAAGCTTGCTTTCAAATTGCCAAATGATCATTGTCATATTTCAAAATTATTCAAAACCTTTTAATGCATATGTTTGAGTTAGGTATTATAATTCGCTGGGGTAATTGTAGACTTTTCTCCATAATAACCATTTTTATTTACTCTTGCAAAACATTCATCAACATTATTGTGAAATTCTACAAAATTATTCTGTTAAATCAAATATTGGCTGTATTATTTGGTGTTGGATTCTTGCCCTTCAGTGTTTCTATTCTAGGAAAAATTGTTATTATTTTTAAATGTTAGGGGTGGTCAACAATTTCACAGAATTCTTTCTTTTAAGTCTAAGATTGTTACAAATAAGATTTTGTTTGAAAACTTTATTGCCACAAGAAATGACAATTAATCTGCTGGTTAATTTCATTTCTCATAATGCCTCTTAAAACTTAAGTAGAAAACTAATTTTAAGAATTAATATTAATCTGGTGATTTTGGAGGGAAATTGACTGTTAGTACTCTACAAACAGTGTGTTTTAATTTGTAATGTGTTATTTCTTTATAATTGGAAAATATGGTTAGCAAGATTTCCTAAATTTTGCCAGCATTGTAAACGTAACCTTATTATTACAATTTTTTTAAAATTGCAATTTTAGTTGTCATATCGTAATTTAGTGGAAATTTGCTTTATGTTCTTTGAAAGGTTTAAATATTACTTTTGAGCGTGAGGGATTGAATTTTTTTCATATATTTTAGCTTTGAATTTTCAAAATATTACCTGCTTATATTCCTAAACACTGGGAATTTCAATTTGATGTGGAAAATTATTTTTGATGTGCTTCCAGTGAATCATTTTAATTATTAATAGTTACAGCATAGCAGAATACCATTCTATTTTAGTTACTTTACTACTTTCAGATATAATGGCTTCAGCAAGGCGTAAATCATGGACCTGGAAATATTTTGTTCAAGAGTCAGAAAACAGAGTGCAATGTTGTATTTGTCATAGAATGTTAAAGTTCAATATTGCCCTAGGAACTAGTCATATGATAAGGCACTTAAGAATTCATAGGATTGGGCAACCTTCTGCTTTAGCTTAGCTAACTACCATGTTTGAGCAGCTGATAAACTATTATCATCCCGTTTAAGAATTTAGAGTTTCTTCTTCTTCTTATTTTTATTAGTAAAATAATTATTATTTTGTTGTTGTTGTACTGTTTAACATCACTCAGATTTTTTCTGTACAAAATTATGTTAGATTTAATTAATCAGTTACCTCTCCCCTCCTTGCTATTAGAAAAACTGGATATTGCAAATAAACGTATTACAGATTCACTAATTAATATGGAAGGAAAACCTTATAATGTGAACTGATATCGAAGAGCCTACGGTTAGTGTTCTGATGATGGATGTTTTGTTTTTGTCTGGATCTGAAACCTCTCAGAACGTTATGAGCAGATGTAAGAGAGTAATTAGTTAGAATGTTTTGGTGTTTAAACATTAATGAGAAGTTATCTGAGTATCTTTAAGAACAGATGTGAAATATGTTGGAAGGATCTTGAGGTTCTGTGAAATTGATTTTGGTGAAATTAATTGTGATTTAGTTCATTCGTACAATTTCTTTCATGTATAAGTTTTCGCAGTTCTCTCAGGACATAATTATCAGTAAAATTTTTGAATGTTGACGTAGGCAAGATCAAAGACCTCACAGATGAACAAAAAGGTATAACTCAACTTTTAACAGAAGAGAACTATAATATAAGTGAAATCAGGATTATAAATTATTAGTCGACAAGTGAATGTTGCATTCCAATGGTTAAACAACTATGAACTAAACAAGAAATATGGCAACTGAAAGCATGCTGAATATTTTACATAATTTCTTGGAAATGGCATAATAATCTGGCCAGGGACTGTACATAGAAAGGACCTACATAAGAATGTGTAGAGGTATCAAGCAGTACTGCCACGTTTCTTGCCCGATATTCTTAAGCAACTTCTTGCAAGCCACTAAAGATTTAACAATAAAATAAAATTTAAAAAACATATTCATTTTAGACAGAAAATTATGGTACTTTTGATCATGAATAGTGTGTGAAATGCTATACTTGGTTGCCTATTTAAGAGGTTACTACTTAAAATTGCTGCAGATGACATTGAAGATTAATTCAATTTTTGTGATCCACATGAAAATTTATTGAAACTTTGGTACATGTACTGCATACATTTCACAAATATATTCTACTAATTGAGGTGGATTTTTAATACCTTTTTCCAAAAGAAGGCAATATCTGGCAGAATTACTTATGTTGACCAATTTTATATGAAGGTGTATTCACATTAGACCTTTTTGGTTGTAGACTAGTAACAGGTAGACATTCATTATATGGAACCTTTTATAGTACTGGTTAGTGTCTAGACCTCAAATATTAGAAATTATTTACATAGACCTTTTTTTTTTCTATGGATCTTATGACAAGTAATCCTGAAGAACATGAAAATGTTTATGTTCATCTATTGCACAGTTCACACAGTACTGAAAAATCTCAAAAATAAAAAAGTTCACAATTGTTCAATCCAGCAAAGCAACAAATGAGGAGAGCAAACGGAATGTAGTTTCTCTGCTACAAGGTGCTGAGGTATTGCTTTGTGAAATGTGCAAAGATTGGCCAAAAGAAAAAGAAAATCCTGTTAATTTGTGCACCGGATGACTTTCAATGGGTTTCTTGCTTTAGTATGAAACATTAAATCTGGAATGGAAATGCATTATTTTTATGGAGACTTTTTGGGACCTGAAATTTTTTGCTTTAAATCGGGATACCACTAAAACAGACTTTCAATGTGTTAATTAAATAATAATTTGACTGATTTTAGTAATATTGTTTTTTAAAATTTCTAATATAATTATTTTTCATTATAAATGTTTTGCATCCCACAAATTAGTATTATATTAGTATTACACTTTTCTCAGCTAATAACATCTTCAATTACCAATATTCAATTATTTTGTGGAAATAAAAATGTGTTTCATTCAATTTTATTCCGTGTATGAAGGGGCCAACTATCAAGTTAGCAAATAATGATCAGAAATCTGTCAGATAACTTTCATTGTTACACAATTCAAAACCGCAAATTGAAAGTTCACTCTGCTCTAAGCTCTTCAGTTATATTTAACTTGCAGAATTACACCACTTCTTATGAGAGATGTAACAAACTTTCATTTTGCTTTTCTTAAACACAATTCTTTGAATAGAGTATAATTAGAGAATACGGAAAGGAAAATACTTCTTAATAGGCTTTGTAAGTTTTTTGACAACGTTCCAAATTATTGTTGAGAATTCGCATCTCTAATCTAAATACTTCTGCATGGTTTTTACTTGCTAAAAACTCAAGACTGAGTTTACTGCTGCATTTGTGTTTTGTGTGTAACACAGTTATGGGTTTTTGTTTCACCTGCCAATAACCATTGGCAAGTTATCATTTGTATCTTTGATGTGAAGGAATTCAAAGCCTTAATGCATTTTATTTCAAATTATTTGACAAAGTTTGAAGTAGGAAATTTGATTGAATATATTCTGAGGTCCAGCACATTAACACAATTATTGTGATTCTTTAGTTGTTTTAAGTAATTTGGATTTGAAGTGTTTTTGATTTATTCTGGTACTGATTTGATTTAAATTATTTTACTTATTAAAAGAAATATGGAGCTTCATCCTACAAATTGACTTTTACAACCTTTTTTCTGGAGACTATAAAATCCAAAAAATCCAAATGCGATTCATTAAATTGTGTTATTAAAGTGTGGTTTATGTTAAAGTTTTTGAATAGCCGTAAAAAGTCCAAAAACTTGTTGCTGATTTATTTAATCCAAAAATAATTGGTTTATGATCATCACTGTAATTTCTGCTTGCTGGGCAGCTTCAGTGGTGTATCTATAAAATTTTCCTGATTGTGCATCAATTTCTAAATTTTGGATGAATATTCGTGTATTTATGTGACATGCCTAGTGTCTGTTCTTGTAGTTTGCAATATTTTCTTTGCCTCACGTCTGTCTTTATTGATTTGTGGTGCTAGAAATTCTGCTACTACATCTTACATGGATGTATTTCAAGTTAAACCTCAATCTATCAAATTCATTTGTTTTGTTAAGTAAAGATGACAATTTTTTAAAAAATTTTACTCTAGTGGGACTTATTTTATTGTTTTGTATTCATTGTTCATGTAATCAAAAATCATTTAAATAATTCCCTCTGAGTGTGATTGAAAAAAAAAATCAGAAGGCAGAAAGGTTTTCTAAAGTGTTCTGTCACTTATTACTGCTTTGCCGATTATAAATGGTGAATGGTCTAAAGCAATTCCCAAAATATTTATATTTATATACAACTTCAGTGAAGTGAGGGTAATTGCTAATTACTCCTGAGTGTGTGCGTGTATGTGTGTGTGTCCTGTTGCTGATGTGTTGATGTAATGATGCTACATTTCAAACAACAACTGTTTTGTTAACCAGGTTGTTGAGGGAGAGGCCAATTGTAAGAGAGTAGATAAAGGTTTTACTTTGTGAAATTTCATTACTTTAATTTTGACTGGTGCTTTTTTCATTGGTAAGGAATCTGCGAAAGTTCGAATTGAATGCTGTGGAACAGGATTTTTCAACAAAGGTGGGGGGCTGAGATTTAGTCTGGTTGAATTAATATACACTAAATCTTCACTTATACATTTTGCCCTTCAGTCACCTGAAATATGCATAAGTGAGAAAAACGCATAACTGAAATTTAATATTATGAGCAAACTAAAACAATATTTTCCGAGCACTTGGCGCAGATGCCCATTCGAATGTTATGCAGTCACGTATAAATGTGAAAAACATATAAATGAATAACATATCAATGGAGTTTCACTGTACTTTGTTTACATCACACCCTAAGGAGTAGTCTCAGAATTAATGTACTCATTTTACTTATTTATTTATTAATTAATTAATTTTTTTATTTCAAACTAGAACTTTTAAGTTATTTCAAAATTAGGAGAGGGTGCGAATCTATCCAAATTGATCTCTCCATATTCTTACTCAATCCAACCTAGCATGAATGATTAGACGTAGATATAATAAGAGTCCATCGTACGATTTAATTTATACTGACAATGGAATGTGCTTACTATCTCAATGAAATGTGAACGATTCAACATTAAAATGTAAATGTTATGATTTAAATTTTCAATTGAAAGCTTATTCCTTTAAATTGATCCATTCTTCCAGCCTTCCATCACAAATAGATTTTTATGTTGTTTTGGGTTACAGCTAGACTCACTTTTGTCACAGTTAAGAATGTATGGCCATGAAATAAGAAATACATCCATGCAATTTGTTTATACAGTATTGTTTATTGACCTTACCGCTAAGTGCTTGTATTTTTAAATTCACTGAAAGAACGAAATACAATCTTACTAGACACATTTCTCATAAAAAAAATGCAAGAAGATTGTTACAAAAAATTCAAAAACACATTAACTGTACTTCTAGCACTGAATATGTTATTTATTTTTTTATTATAAATACTAAAATACTGTGTCATTACTCATATTGTGTGTAGAATTGCGATATCAAGAAAGGAAAGGTACCTGATTCCGTAGAATGGTCTGAAGATTTGACTTCCAATGATTTTTCAATGTTATCATTTTACAATGACATTATGTTTATGAATTTGAAAATACATTTAAACTGCACTTGTACACTAAAACACATCTTAGCACCTTTTTTATGTGTAAAAAAAGTTTGTCTTTTGAATTAATCAATTCCAAAATTCTTATATGAATTAAATTATTATTTTTGTTTAAAAGTGACATTAACGTTTTGTGAAAGAGTTCAAGCAAAATTATTTTGTGAAATTCTTTGTATTCAAATTGTAATATTATTATGTAAAAAGGTTACAAAACGGATTTGTATTACGTAAATAAAGTTAAGACACCAATGAAAGTGAACTTAACTTTTCTGTCAAGGAATTAATCGATAATCATTTCTTGAGCAGTTAATCATATTAATTAAAATAATTTATCATTTACATTTACTGATTGCCAAAAAAATTAATAATGTTAGTCATAAACATTACCGGGTACTTAATCGAAAGAAATCAATTTTGAACACTTGTCCTAGTTTCAGATAATGTGGTTTCAAGAAGGCGGGTAGCATGGCCCTGGAGGTACTTTGTGCAAGATTCGGAGAGCAAAGTTCGATGTTGTATTTGCAATAGGGTGATCAAGTACAATGATAGTAGTGCTCATGGATCTGGTAATTTGATTCTCCATTTGAAAATACATGAAACAATGCTGGGTGCTGCCTTTAAGTGATTTGTTTTCAATGGATTTTAGATTGGATGTAAATAATGCTTTTAAATGATGATATATTTATGAAAACCACATTTCGGTTAATTTAGTGTTACTTTTGTCATTATTTAAATTTTTTTACTAAGACGTACCAAACATAATCCAAGAATCTTTTGGAAAATATTATATTAATAACTAATATTGAATGGATTGTTTTATTATAAAATAGTGTCCTACAAAAAGAGAAGAATTATTTTGTAATGACATATTGTACATAGTTGTGTAAAACATTTTGTTTGTTGTTGTTGTTTGCATTTTGTTTTTAATAAATTATGGTTTGTGTAATGACAAACATGCAGTTTCACTGTCTTCTGAGACTTGATTACTCTAAACCACTTACTGATAAACAAAGAATAAAATTTCTCTTGTAGAAGTAACGAATATTTCTCTTATAATTCAGCAGAGTTACCAATGTAAACTTTTGTTTATGTATTGTATTTCTAATAAGTGCTTTTGTATTTCATTTACAAAAATTTGGTGTATATGTATTGTATCATGTACTTGATTGTGATATTGATTTGTGTGTTGGCTGAACATATCAGTTGAGTAAAATATTTTGAGATTTCTTTGAAGCATATTTTCATATAACAGGGTAGCTTGGAGTAACATATTTCGCAACTAAATTTCGTGAAACATTCTTAGAGTTGAGATACATAAGTTTTAAGGAAAGGGAAAATTAAATTGAAAATAGTTATCTATCTGCTCATTCTGAATTTTCCCTGACAATTAATTCTGGATTGTAATGTGACGTTGAAATTTTTCCATTAAAAGTTACTTTATAATTTCTGTTCAGATGTGATGATCATATTTTCTTTACTCTTAATTAACCTAAGCAGGTTAACATGTACGGTGTTTGGATTACTGTTATTATGCACAATGAAATGTGATTTAAATGGTCATAAATAGATTCAGCAAAATTAGTCGTTAACAGTGGTGGCCTCTTTATGAAGTTTGAGCTTACAGGAAGTGTATGAGAAGTATATTGTTCAAATTGCTGTTAAGTATGTTTTCCTTAAATTTATTTTAATTACCTGAAACTACATCATAAACAAGGGTTCTGAAATCATTTGCCATTTGCTTGATATTAAGTACGTTTTTCTTAAAATTGTTTTAATTGCCTGAAACTCCAAAATACATCTTAAGCAAGAGATCAGAAATCATTTGTCTCCTCTAACGTTACCTTGACTTGTGTAGTCACTTATTCACTAACTTAATACTCAAATTAGCTTCTTGCTGACCTGAACTCATTAGCAAATGAGACTTGAAGATGCATTGCACATTTTGAAGAAATGTTAATGCAGAGATGTCGGATGAAAAAGCAAATGTTTAATCAGATCGTTTTCTTGCGTGTAGTGGCTCTACCCGCTCTTATCTAGTCCTCTCAGTGGAGAATGTTGGAAGTGTTAATTATTGAAGAAACGTACATTGAGGTCATCTATTATTATCTAAAACAAATTAATCCTCCTGCAAGAAAATCGACTATGACACCGTTCAAATTAATCTCACAATGCGCCCTGACATATAAGATTCTAAATCGAAAGTACTCCTCACCTCTTTTCCTCTATTCTATTACAGTTTAAAATCACACGATGTGATCCTTAGTAAGGTCACTCCATGAATCTGGTAGCCAAAGGACTGGGATGCCAGCTTAAGAGGGAATATTATACATTTTGTGGAAAAGTCAGTCAATTCCAAGAAAAAATGGCTGTTAATTGAGGTGACTGTGTGAGCAGGTTTCACTGTATCAGATAGAATTGTAACCTTTTACAACATTGGGTAATGTTCATTTCTCGTTCATTTCTTCTCAAAATTGTTGTGAATCATATCTGTCTTCCAATTATAATTATAGCTTTACTCTCTTCTGCTTGTTACTTTGTGATTCTGCCTCTGTCTCTTGTCTTTCTCTTGATTTCACATTTTCTTCAGTGATCCACATCCAAGTGTTTTGGCTGGTGTGGCTACTTGTGAAAACAGATGCCCTTTTTTGGTAAAAGTTTGGCAAATGGCAGCCTTTTTGTGACTGTTAGATGTCTGTTGCCAAACAAGTATTTTTGTGTTGAAAATCCAGAACCCAGAACTAAAAAATAAATCTTATGACATGTGATGCTATTTATATTTTATTGTGCTTCATATCAAAAATTCAAAAAGAATTCACCATCCCAAAATTTAATGCAGTTACAAAATCAGGTAAGTTTATTTCTGCCCAAGGACAGAATTCATATAGGAAAATGTCTACTTTTATTTGTTTTACTTTGTTTGCTAAGTCAAAAATATTGTGGAATTACATGATGAAGGAATATTCAGAAATAATTTCCTGTAAAGTAATACTACACTCCTCTTTCTATTCTTTGTTTATTATTTAATACGAGTGAGGTTGTGAAGAAATAATGGAAATCATCTTCGTCAACAATAACACTTCAGAATTCTCACAACGAGTGAGATTGACAATAAAACTGTCTTATCGCCCTACACTTTTAAACACATTGTGCTGTTTCATTAAATGTGTTTTTAAACAAAAGTTTAATGGGTTTTTGAACATTAATGCAATGGAAATAATTACTCTGCCCTAAATGACATTCAAGTTTAGACATTAATAGTGAATAATTAAATCATTTTAATAAAATAAAATATTTAATGTGTTTTTTATATTAGATTAGCTTTTTCTAAAGCTTTCTGCAAGTTTGTTGGAATGTTCTATCTGAATTTTGAATTACCGTAACATTCTCAGAAAATTAGGGAGAAGAATTGCTATTTTAAAATAACAGTTCACTTACGACTAGAAAACAACTCGTTCTTAGAGAAAGGTGCTCAAATACAAAAGTAAATTTCATTAAATTTGCTCCAAATTATGACTTAGTATTTTTCATAAAACAAACTGTTTAGGTGCTACAGCAATTTAAAATTTGGTGACAGTTTCTCAATATGAGAGAATTTTTGTTTATAACCTTAAAATTTGCACTGTTTAAGATGTTTTTTGTACAAAAATAAAATACATTTCCTTGAATATGTATGTGCTGGTCTCTAATCTGTTTTTCCTTCTGACAAATTGTAGCAGCGAAGTTAAGTGAGCATTGGACTTAAAAGTTTGTCATGACGAACTTTCTCATTTCTCGTGCTGATCTTAATATGTGTATTTAAAACAACTCTTTTTGGCAATATGTAATTGAATTACATATTTCATTTATCTGCATTTGTCTAATTAAATAATTAATAAATACCAATAAATTTTGTTAGTTATTTTGTTTTTTCTTTTAATCACTGTATTGAATGTGCAGTCACAGATTTTTGTGAAAAATATTCAAATTCATTCAAGAATTCATATTTATTTCTCAACAAGGAAAATCAGACCTGATTTCATGAAACCACAAAACTGCTTTGGGGAACTGTAGATCACTTAGATAAAATTTTAGGATATTTGTGATTGTTTCCACGACAAAATTTCCAATTGTCCAGGCTGCTTATTAGAAAGAAAAGGCAAATTTTAAAAACAAATAGAGGTATTTTTGAGTACCGCTATTTTGTTGTTGCGTCTGCTTGAGGTGGTAGTTGAACAATACGATTGTGCAAAGTCTTCATCTCTATCAAATTTGTCCATGTTTTCACAAAATTTGCCATTTAAAGTAGTTCAGTCCACTCTTTATACACTCACAATTTCCATTAACTTTGCAGCACTAAATGTGATTATTTCCTATCACAATAAAAGGGAATGTTTTGAGAGACCCTGATACCGAAAAATTGTATTTTTCTTGCTCCTGTATAAATTACTCTCCCAAACACATTGCAATTATGTTTTTTTTATGTGCCCATTATATAAAAATTGTTTTTTCTCAATGTCTGTTTGTGAACAACAGTAGTGTTTAAATCATACACCCAGTATTCAATGTACAAAATTAATTTTCCCAATATATGTGGGTGATGTTGTGGCCCCTTGAATTAGAAATGGATATTTTAATTTTGGGGGGTACAACATTAATAATGAGATAAATATGTGAAGTATTTATGGTTGTAGCATCACTAGTTCCACGAAATGTCTAGACTAAATGCTTACAGGAGAAAGTTACTTTATCAAGGTGACAAAATCTTAAAAAATAGTTATCAGTAGAGCCCATATAGTAATAAAGAAAAAAGTTTTTTACCAATCAAGACATGACTAACTTGAACTATACTTGCCCTTTGGTTTAAATAATTGTTGTTTGATTAAACCAGTTTTCATTTTGTTTTTTTCTACTATCTTTTAGAATATTTTAATATTTTATCTTAGCTATTTGGTTATGAATTGGGTTTTCACTTATTTTGGCACTTTTATACTTTTCTTCTTCCCTTTTCTTCTCTTTTGATTCATCAGCATTTCCTTGTGCTATTGATCTAGGGATTGCGTAAGATTGTATCAATTGCTGCATCAGTTTCTAACCAAATATTTCCTTAATATTAAGAACAAACAAGGGATAAATAAACTCGTGTAAACTTATAATTTCATTTTGCATCATAATTTTAAAGCAACCTTTCGGAATTAGGCGGTATAGAGTAAAACTTCATTTATATAATTTTCAGGAGACTGAAAGGAAAAAAATATTCACATGAGAAAAATGCAAAATTATTAAAATCCAGGTGCAAAATAAAAACTCAATATTTGTACAGTACTGTGATGTTAGTTAATAATATGTATATAATGTTCTCCAGGAAGAAAGTTCTCACATTTGAAGAGTCTGATCTTCAACTGTTTGCTTTTTTCTGTTTCAAAGGTATAAATTTCCTCCTCAAAATGAGCAAACTGCCCCATAATCTTTACTTGATCCCTGTGCATTTCTTAAAAATAGGCCAGAAATGTTGGCAACATTATGCGAAGCCACCACACCAGATGACAGACATTACGTAAAGGGATTCTAGTGGACATCACTGTCCTTGCATCGTGAGGTTTTGTTCAGTTTCCACAGTTCGTATGAGGTTCCAATGGAAGGCTGATAGGTCTTGCATACCAACAAAACGAAACAGACTGAACACCAAACCAAACAGATTCATTGGATGTCCCTAGGATGAGACAATCATTCTTACTTCCTGGTCATCTCCGTCTTTGTAATATCAAGTTTTCTTTAATGGGGATATATGTAAGCATGAAAAATGAATAGATGTAACATGCATATCTGAATTAATTTAACTTGGGAAGTATTGGAATTTAGCTAGGATGTATAAAAAAACAAAGCATAAATGTGAAAAACAAGTTTTACTTTTTTATTATAATATGATGTTTCAGAAGTAGAGATATTACCATCTTTGGACAAATTTCTAGAATAACTTTTACATTGTATCCACAATAAAGAAAACTAAAGGCATAGTATACGGAATTAAATTAAATTTTGTCCAGTTCATCATTTGTATCTCCAATAACAAACATTTGAAATTAGCTCTCCATCTGAGTCTATTGTGGGGAAATAAAAACTGATAAATTCTCACACTGACAAACGGATATTCTTTTTATTTTGTTTTCAAAACAATATCATTTTGATACATAGTTCAAAATTTGGAATTATAGCCGCAAAGGTATTAGAGCTTTTGTTTTGTTTATTTCCATTTTTTTTCATGGAATGTGTGCTGTTAATAAAATTGTGTTCTTTTTTTCTATAAATTGTGAGCATGGCATTCAACTACCTTGCTTCAAGTAGGAAAATAATATTTTAGTCGAAGTTAAGGAATCTTGAGAATGATGATCTTGAGGCTACTGTTCAAACCCATCATATATTCACAAATACATTTTAATTGCACATATCAATTTTAAAATTTCGTTTCACATTGTTTTGTTGTTTTCTACATTTGCGGATTATTTACCTGCCTCGTCCATTAATATGTTTTGTAAAATAGCTATGTTTTATCGTGAAGCACACTGCTAAATAGAATTCTGCATTCATTTAAGGGAAAAGGCAAATTCCTCTTAAAGAAATGTGAGAGTAAATATTTCATTTCTTGCCCTGTTACATATATTGAAAATTTAGCTTTTGATCATTGGTATTCTCAGTTAAATGGTTTCTTGTAATTATCTGAACAGGGAACATATAATCTTGTGAGCTCAAATATGAAAAACTCTGCAGAGGAAATATATTTAGTGTATATGCTTTGTTTTGTCTGTTAATTTGTTTTCCATCAATTATAAATATTTCTGAAAGTTGTAATTTCAAAGATAGGAGTCAATATTCATGGTTGTATTCATTCTATTAAGATTTGCAAACTTAAACCTTTCTGAAGAAACTTACGGAACACTTCTTACAATCCTTATTACAAATCAAAACTAAAAATTTTTAAAGTTTTTTTTTTTTTTTTTTTTAATTTTTTTTTGAATGATAGCATGGAATTTTAGATTGATTGTAATTTTTTATAATTGCAAATTTTTAAATAGAAACTACAATTAACTGAATGTTTTCATTTTTATTTTTTCAAATCAACTATTTGTGCCTTCCTTAAAAGAATTGTTCATATTTTTTATTTTGGACAATTTGTACTAGTTTCAGATTGCTTCACTTCAACAAGGCGAAAATCTTGGACCTGGCAATATTTTCTTAAGCAGGATGAGAAAGGAGTTCAGTGCCGTGTTTGTGGCAGAGTCTTAAAATACGATAATACATTTGGTGCTGGGAACATGATTCGGCATTTGAGAATTCATAAAATTTTTGGTTAAGAAACTGGACTTTGTGTGGACATGGTGTCAAAACAAAATAAAATAGTGTTATGCTCCAAATGTTAAAGGTCCTGTATATTTAGTTCAGTGTTCACACTGAGCAGTGGATGTAGCAATTTACATTGTGAGTGCTTGTTTCAGAATTGCATTGTTTTCTGTCCTTGCACTTGTGTGATACTTCACTAACATGTAAATGACAAATGATCATTAAATACTCTTCTGAAGAACAGGTTACAGTTTTATTGCTGCTACTTTAGTAGTTTAGCAATCTATAAAAATTGTTTCATTGTATGATCTAGAATTTATTGGCTTCTGGAATCGGATTGGAAAACATTGAATTTATGTAATTCATGAATTTATTTTCATGTCTTGGAAGAGATGTGTTTATCCAATGGAAGCCTGAGAATGGTCTCGGCACTCTGAGGCTTTTGGCTATCAATTCTCACTATTAGTGTTTCCAAATGCTCAAAAGAGGAAATGAAGTCGCTACATTATCCTTCAGTTCTTTCTTCCTCCAGCAGAGCTTGTGCAGGGTGTCAAATGTAGAAAATTGTTAATAAATATAAATTAAAGGAAAATAAAATTTGTGTTGAAAGAAACAAGGCACATTCAGTTGTTCAGACACAGTTAGTCTCATTTTTTAATACATACAAAATAATATTTGAAATTTTAAAAATTATTAAGTTATTGAAGTTGCATTTAGAATTCAGGAATAGTCTTGTATTTGTTCAATTTCAGTTCATTTGTTGAAACTTAATTTAATCCACTATTTGTTTTCCAATGTTTGTATTAAAGATTTGATGAGTTTCAAGATTTTACTCATTTTGAAACACAAATAAGAAAATAAAGAAAGTATATTCCTGATCTGTCATATGAGCGATTATTTTGACACTAATTTCTGCTAAATCATGTCGGGGGTGTGGTGTGTGAGCAACAAGTAGAAATGATTTGTATTCATTTCACAAACATTGTATAACTTGTGCTGGGGGCTATTTTCTGTTATTTTTTGCATTCTGCCAACTGGAGAATTTTTACATGGAACTAATGTATTCATACAGGGAGAATGCAAGAAAAGTACTCTTGAAATATTATATTTAAAACAATATTATTTACTTTGATTCTTTGATTAAGGGTTTGTGAATTTTGTTGAACGTGATAGCGCAGGCTCTCTGATGTTTGGCGATTGTGGGCTGTTTGTTTACTGTCAATGGGTATGATTGGTTGTGAATTTCTCTATTAAAGAATTGCTATTCATATTCTCTCAAGCTGATGTGTAAAAATTTTTAAAATATATTTATCAACGATATCAGATAAAAGTAATTCTCTCATTAAAACTATCCCTAACCTTGAACTCAACTCCTGAATGACACATTCTAGACCCATATGGCTACCAGGCGAATTGCTGAGCAAAGCTCAACCATTGTGGAACCTGTCAAAATAATCAACCACTAGCCTGAACATGGTAATCTATTTGGCCCGAACATGATTGATAGAAAACGTGAAAAGCTAAGGAATTTGAAAATTGTATCTCTTAAAGCCATTCTGAATGAATAATATTTTCAAATTTGACTGTTCTGTCAGTGGCCAGTCACCTTACTAACATCTGTTGACAGTTCTAGTCTTTGAGGTTTCTGTAGCTTTTCGTTTTATAATAATAATAATAATAATAATAATAATCTATTTTTAATAAGGATCATATTTCTTGTGCACTCTTTCATGACAAATAACTTTCCACTTAACTGGTAAGATTCCAGATCAGAATGTTCCTCAGAAGAAGGAAGTTTGTCCATATGTTTAGTTAGCAGCAGTAAATACAGGGTGGAATTCATGGAATTGTGAACTGTATTTGTTACTCATTTGTTTTTCACAAATGAGTGCAATCTTCAAAATTTTAATTTAATTGCACATGTATTAAATTTCTCTAAAATTTTTTAAATGTAGAATTTTATTTTAAATTTTTTAAATTTAAATTATAAAATTTAAATAATTTTATACTAAAATTTTAAAAATACCAAAATAAATATTCCACTTGTTCAGTTCTCCGCAGAGCAGTTGTCATCGTTATGACATCATCACGTGTTGATTTTGAGTGACCACCTTTTTTGCCTCTTGAAATGTCTGATTTTATAATACATTTTTTCAATTGATGTTTAACTCTAGTGACAATGATACCTAAATCTTTATTTTACCGAAGCATTGTGCTGTGCATGTATTTATGATTGGCTTGGTTAAAACGTAAGTGAAAATGGACAAAATGTCTGGCTGATGAAAGCATTGTGAATGCACTTGATGAAATGTTCAGGATGCACGATTTATTTTAAATAGCATTTAAGAAGTCACCCAAGTCATGAAAAAATGCTTTTAAATAACATTCAAAGTAAAGGATAAAATGACCTTAGATTTTCAAATTTGCTTCAATGCAGTTGCAATGAAATTAGTACTCTTTTACTTTTGGAACTTTGGCTACAAGAAAACATTTACATCTGCCCCTGATGTGTAGGGGTAAAGCTTCAACTCTGTCATTGTCATTAATTGCGGATCTGTTTACACAAGGATAGTTGCAATATTCTTACCTCAACAAAGTATTGTTGATTGGCATGGCTGGAAATTTACAATTCAGAGATACTGCATTGTCAAGAACTAAACATCTTTTTCGTTTCTTTCTTTCTTTCTTTCTTTCTTTCCTTCATCATATATATGTGAATGTTACAAAAATTTGGTTTGCTGCAAACCTGATATGTAAAATCATGAGAATTGATTTTGCCTGATTTCAAGGCATCTTAGGGACACTGTTACAATTTGGATAATGAAATAGTATTCAAGATTGAAAACGTGAATAGAGGCTGTGCCTAAATATATACTTATGAAAATGTGTTACATTGATGGCTTGTTGGCCCAGCTGAGAGTGTGGCTTGTTATATTGTCATATTTTCACTTTCGTGTATATGAATATGTAGATTTGACAAGTGTTCAGATAAAACATTTTTCCACCATGTAATTTTTCTTAATAAAATTGTAAAAATTTTCTGATTTTCATTAATCATTCAAATTGAATTGCCCTTACATAATTTTTTTATTCAATTCTACTGCAGTAACATCCCAAAGAATCCAGACATACATGGAAAAGTTTATGTATATGCATAGTATTATTTTTCACAACAGATTTGTTGTTAATTATTTGCAATATTGGAAGTGGTCATCTTTTCCTTCCATTTTATATGTTTTATAAATACCATAGGGTTCAAATAATGTATGAGATTTAGAAGTTAACAATATTAGTTTCTTTAATATCTATTCAATATCAGAGAAGAAATTGTGCAATATTGTTGTTGATACTGTCGATTTGAATACTTACCTTTTTTATAAAAAACAGATAAAACCAAAATCAAAGTTAATGAAATTTTTCCTAAAACAAATAAATTTTTTTTGCTAATATTTAGAGTAAGTTTTCAGGAAAACTGAAATGCTGAAATTACATGGAATTGACTGTCACATTGAAAAATGGACATTAGTCTCGAGCCTGAGCTACGCTGTATGATGTACTGATATTGCACAGAGATTAGTAGATCAATCATCAATCTTTAAATATTACGTAGGCCACTTATGAATGAGGAGGTGATAATGAGAGTGATAATATGCCTAATTGGTTCCAGTTGGTTGGTACATTCTATGTTCTTGCACATTATTGGCTGAAATTTCATGATTGCAATATTCTGTAGTAATGAAATATATCTTTAATATAGAATGGTTGATCAAATACATGTTTTCCACCACATCCTTATTCTAATTGTGACATCACTTTACCATGTAATATACACAATGCAGAGAAGCAAACCATTATGATTTTGGAACTTACCTTTATAGTTGAGAGAGAAGACAAATTTTAAACTATTTTTTATAGCAGTAAACATTATTTACTCATATTCCAGTTCTACAGTCTGGCAAAGGGCAAGAAAATCTACTTAGGGGATGCTGTAGAATGTGCTCCCAAGCAAAATTAAGTAATACATTTTGAACAATGCTTCTGATGTAAAATCAATTTTTTTTCTGCGGAATTTTAGCTTCCTTACTCCATTCTCTTAAACTATCACTACTCAATAAAAAGTATTTCAGCATATTAAAGAAACTTTTTAATTAACTATTTTTTTTTCTTTTTGAAATATTTAATTTCATTCCAATTGAAGTAAGCTTAGGTAATGTCCTCTGACAGGAGAAGGAACGGTCAATTGTATGCAATGGAAGTAATTTTATTTTCAGTCCCTCCACTCTCCACCTCACTCAACTACTAGAATTATGAAACATGATCATTGAATGTGTCAGGTATTTCTCATTGATCTTGTGAATATTTGTTTTTATAGTTCAGTTTCATGGTTTACTTTCTCGCATTACTGTGTACGTAGTAAAGAGAGAGTATTGTCATGCAGTGGGATCAAAGTTGTTTTTTTTTATGGAAAAACTGGCTTTGTCAGGCCCTGGAAAGCATTGGATGAGTCTTGCTGCTATATGCGGTAAATTAGTTCCTCTAATATGTGTAGTCTGAATCCACATTTTATAGATCCTTGATACTGAAAAACCGTTTGACAAAATGTCCGTCCAACCTGTCCATCCATTGGTTCGTTTTTGGTTAATACTAGATCGAGGCCTTGCCAAATTTGAAACACATTTAGATTTTTAGAGGTACTTTACATGAAGCCTTGTCAGATGACAAGGAGGAAGAATTGTTCTGTGATAATTATTGTGGTTTCCCATGTTTCCTTCTTACAGTTTACCATTGGTTTATTGTTTTTAAAATAAAAACCACAATTGAAGTTAAATATTCCTTACACATGCACATTTAGTATTGATTTTACATAACAGGTATTACCAGATTACTGCTGCCTCTTAACTTATTAAAAATAAATTAAGAAAATGTTTAATAATAAGGTCCTGTTTCTGAATTTTGATTTATAGGGAGGCTCTGCTTGATATTTCCTTTGTTTAAAAAAATTAATTAATTTTTTGTATTATTTCCTTTTTAGTTAGTATTTAATTCCATTTAGTTATAGTTGAGATTCTTTGGACACCTTTCATTTATTTTTACGAATTGAGATTCCGTTTTGTAAATAAAATAGGGCATTTGGATTCATGAAGGTGATTGTACAGTTTCTTGCATAAATTTTTTAAAATACTCTTCGGAAAAGTTAGGATAAAATTCTTTAATAGGATTCATGACTTTTTTTGTGTATGGATCATATAAATGTTTTTCTCTAGTTTTGAATGTTATCAAGAACTTGTAGTTTGAGAAAATACCAAAGCTTTTATAGAATTTCCTTCCCATAATTGTTTAAATATTTATGTAGGTTGCCTATTGTATAAACTGCTATTAATTATTAAGTGGCACGTTTAAGTAATATAACGTTCCCAGATATTCGTTTAAAAATTTCTTTGTGGAATTTGAGATGATTTGTTCTTAAAATGCAAATTAAATTCAACTTTTTAGAGAACTTAATTTATTTTGTCTTATTCAGTTGTGCAAATGTTAGTTACTGTGTTTGAAAATAGTTTACAAATACAGGGAGTGGTAATTGTGTACAAAATTGAAGAGAACGAAAGATGTAGAATACTCAGTAAAATGATTGGAAATAGATAGGTTGTTGCAATTGAAAATAATGCTGTTGCTTGTGATATTTTAAAAAACCTTAAGTGAAAAGTGGGAGTAAATTTGTCCTAATGAACCTAATTCTTTATTTACATTGGTACTATAACGTTTTGTTTTGAATATGCTGTACTGAGAAGATGTCATAACTTATAAATGAGAAACTTAAGATGTCCATGCAGTCTTGTTAAGTGTTTTATTTTGTATCTTTGTGCTACTTTCAGATACTATGGCTTCAGCAAGGCGTAAGTCATGGACCTGGAAGTATTTTAGGCAGGAACCGGGAAGCAGCAGAGTTCGTTGCTGTATATGTGACAGAAAGTTGAAATACGATAGTTCATTTGGGCCAAGTAATATGAGTCGCCACTTGAGGATTCACAGAATTGTGCAGGCTTCTTCTTTAAACGATAGGAGTGCGTCAACATACGCCCCCAAACCTGTGACAACAAACCTGTGAGGAAAAGTATGTTTATTAAAATGGAAACATACAAGTTTTGAATTCACCAGAAATTAATTAAATGGATGGAGGTTGTGGTGAGCATGTTTGTTAACTTTATTTTTATGAAATGACTCAAATAACATGCTCTAATTAATCTTCCTTGTTCATAAAAATGAGTATCAGTTTCAGTTTAAACAGTAAATGTGTCAATGATTGTTGAAGGATACATTTATTTCATATTGGTGATATTTGGAACATATTTCTGAAAGAAATATTAAATGTAAAATGAGAGATGCTAATAAGTTTGGTTCTTAGATATGTATATTTGGAAACTTAGTATACATTGTGCCTGTGAAAATTTGTCTTTCTTTAATTATAAACTTCATGGGCTAGTGAACTTTCTCAATCATGAGCTGCTTGAACTTGCTTTCCACAAATTATTGATGGTATTGGAAAAACTGAATCTGCTTAAAATGGAGAATTAAGAACTTTATCTCAACAGACTTGGCAACATTATTCATGCTTTGAGTTGATATTAAATCAAGTAATTAATTTTGTAAATTTTGCTGTGTTTTTATGTACTATCATTTTGGGCTTGTTGTGTAGAGTTTACTTGAATTCTTATCGCGTGGAGTACTTTTTAATTTTCTTTTTTATAATAAACAACCCTTTTATGTTAAGAAAAGGAATATTTTTTGGTAAAATTGTAATTGCTCTTTTTAAGCATTCAACTTTCTTCCTCTGCATTTTACATATTTTTATTAATTTTGCCTTGTCTAATTTGGTATGATAGTTTCAGTAGGTTTCCGAGTTTATTTTTCGCACAACATATTATTTCTATGTTGCTGGTCAAGGAAAGTAAGAAACATTTTGATTCAATCAATTTATTACTTTATATCCAAATTAATTTCCATTGATTCTTGGGAAGAAATTAGCATAAGAACTCATCGGTAAACCAATTGAAATAAAGCAATGTTGTAGAATTTTTGTACAATTATGACACTGTTGATTCTGAGAGAGATGACTATGACATTATATTTTATTAGTATAACTCCATTTCATGAAAGGCAGAGAAGTGTGTATAAAAATAATGCACGGTTATTCTAGAGTGGCTTCATAAGTTACTGAATTTTGTTTGCTTGGTAAATTAATTATGATATATAAATACATTGCATACCATTACATCCAAATACACCACATTTCTACATTAATCTTAATTTTTTGTCTATTATTTAAGATATTGATTATCTTCATTTAGTGCACAAATTTAAGCAAATTATTATCATTTAGTTTATAAAAAGCACATTGCCATTCTTGTTGTAACATTATTAAAAGCACTTTTAGTCTTCTTTTTAATTCACTGTCATTCTGAGATCTTGATCATGATTGAATCACCAAGCATAACATTTAAAGACTGAGACTTTTTGGAAACCAAGCTTTTGTGTTTCTGACAACAGGAAAATGTATGCTCTAATACTATTGAATTGGTAGCTTATGACATTTTATATACAAATTATTTTTTTTTTTAACAATTGACTGTTAAGTTTTCTTAAAGGTTGTGATTTTATTTAATTGATAAACACTATAATCACAGGTGATTATTTCTAAAATAATATTTCCATTGTAAACAACTTTTTGAATTAATGTTGTTGATTGATTGTAAGTTTGGTGGTCAAAATTATTCAGAAAATTCAAAAGATGCTTTCCAGGTATAAAACTTTCTTTTAT
This sequence comes from Gryllus bimaculatus, assembly GCA_017312745.1. NCBI lineage: Eukaryota > Metazoa > Arthropoda > Insecta > Orthoptera > Gryllidae > Gryllus > Gryllus bimaculatus. Next base: position 1,264,061 of record BOPP01000195.1, on the reverse strand, counting down.
TTTGAGGGATGTGTCTTTTATTTTGTGAAATCTGTAAAGTAATGTTTAGAAAAGCTCCACTCAGTATTTTACAAAGAGATCAAGTATTAGAGCGAACAATGTGGTGATTGTACAAATTGTAATGAGAGTTTTATTTATGACACATGTCTTTTTCCTCAATATTTATATTAATTTAATATGTAATTAATTCATGCTGAATATAAAATTTTTTGGGACCAGTTTTATGGTGTAAAGCATAAGAAATTCCTTGTAAAAATAAATTTTTCAAAGCAGTATTGATTTGTAATTGTGTATTTAGAATATCTCTCTGATCCCTGTATTGAAGGAGCATTCTCCTTTCCTTTCCCCATCAGATGTACATGAAACAAAAACCGAAATTGAAGAGTACCTGAAATTGAAATCAGTTTTATAGTTAGATTGAAAAACAAAATTGCTGATGTCAGTTGAATTGATGTTACCACTGGAGTTTCATTCATTGACTTTTCCTCAGTATGGAGATAGTGAATGTTCAAGGAGCAGCTCTCATTATAAACATATACCATCTCTCTTACTGGGCCTTTCATATAGAGGGTGAGTCATTTCAGGCATTGAAAAAACACTATTTTGTACTATGAGAGGAACAAATGTTTCTCATGTCATTTTGCTTAGAAATGCTCTATTACTGCTCAGCTGTTTGTTGGCAATTTTCTTGTACCACAACATCAAGAAGTTTATGCTTATGGTAAGTTGAATTGATAAGCATAGATATACTGCCTATCACTGGAGAGAAAATCTGTGCACAAATACAAATGACAAGAATGCAAACTAGTGAATTGATGGGAATAATGACATTATGTATTGAATCTGAGTTTGATGCAGTTCGGTCAGTGTCTCGTGAGACCAAAGTGCAGGCACTGCAATGAATTTTTCCAGGTCTGCAAATGATCCAAGTAGAACTGCAGCTTCATGATCTAGAAAACGTACTGTTTGTTTTTTACACTCATGTTTTGAAGAGGGCAGGCTACAACAGAAATCCTAAATCATGCAAAATACTTCTGTGATTATGTATGCCTTTGAGGCTCAAATAGCAGAGAGATTATTCTAGGAAATATTAATAGGAACATGATGGTATTGTTTTTTAATGCCCCAATTGACTCACCCTTTAGATGTGTGAAAAGTGTTTTGGGATATGCGGAGGTTGAGTGGTTGCTTCTAACTCAACAATATTGTTTGATGTAAGTAAATATTTGTATAAATGCTGTTGAAATATGCTAAAGAGTTATTGCTGATATTAGTGGTTAAAAGTTCAGTATGTTCCAGATTTTTCCCTTAGTAACAAGGAATTCTTATAGTATAATTTTCCTGAATTTAGTTTAATTAGATAGCATCAACATATATGGAATTTAGTAATAGAATAAATGATTGATTAACTAGCCTTAAGAGTTCAAGATGTAAAAGTACTTCTGAAAAAAATTACTTTGGAATTTTTGGATGCTAAAAACAAATTGAGTTGAGTTGTAAATTTGTCTGTTCTAATTTATTTGTTTAGAATATTGTGTTTTTAAAAGACTTGCAATCTCTTCACCCAAATTTTTCTTAGTTTCTGAGCTATTATTTCACAATAGTTAATTATTTCTGAAAAGTTTTGTATCTTTTGTTTTTGATCAATTTTTTAGCCTTTAAACTATCTTAAAGTTGTATTTCTTCTCTCTACCCTTGTATTAATATTCAAGATTGGAAAACTGTTAGTCATGTGGGACTATTTCTCATGTAATTGCTGTAATGGTGTCCTGATTTAATGGAAAAATTTCCACAAACTTGAGTCTGTTGAAATTATACAATTGTAATAACAGCAACTGGTCTTGTTAATAAAAATCTAAAGTATTATTTGGAAAAGTTAGGTCTTCCTCAAAATTATTCCAAAAAGCTCAAAAGTCAGTCATTCTTGAATCCTACCAGATAGTACACTTTGTTCTAAATATTCAAAGCTTGAAAAGCGGTATGCCTAAGGATTTCACGAACCTGGAACCCCGGGTGAGAAAACCCGAGAAAATAATATAATAATAAGTGTGAATAAACTAACATAATGTCAAACTGTGAAACTCGCAACAATCTACACAAAAGTTATAAAATAGAATATAAAAAAATCAGCAAACTAAGTGTGAATTAAAAAAACCCTAAAAGAATTTTATATCACTTAGAATCACAAACACTTGGAATTATCTTCCATTAGGAATCGTCAATACAATTAACATCTAAAGTTTTGAAGTAAATTTTGATAGACATATAGTACTCGACATGCATTAAATGTATTATTTACTTCAGATTTCTGTTTAATTACAGGTTCAGTAAGAATGTCTTATCTTTAATTATTGTATGGATGTCATGCTTTTTCACTTTTATAAATAAATAGTATTTTAAATAAATACATTAACAAAATTGTACACCCATTACAACACTAGTTCCTACATAACAATGAACTCCAATTTTTTATTGTATAACTTGCTGCATTGTATATGAAATAAATTCTTATTTTCCACACAAGGAACAAGATGTAATTAGTATTTGCAACCAACACAAAATGTTTAACAGGCTCTTGCATAGCATTTTATTGAATTTTTCACACAAGAAATGAGTTTTCTAGTCCATGAAATAAGGATACTCTTCACTTCTGAGAACTCTTTTCTGTCTTAAAGCTTCTTAAAATTTTGGAAGATTCGTTTTGATTGAAACCCTTATGTTTTTTGGGAGACTGGTTGATTTCAGTTGGCTCTTCATGTGAAATTCTACAATATTCATTCCTAGATTTGAAGGAATTTTCTTCTTGTACATTTTTTTCTCAAATTCTGATTTGATTTTAACATAATTAAAGCATTGGAGAGCATAGGCATCTGCGACTGGAGTCAGTGCCTGGGACACAGCGTCTCTCAGACAGCTAAGTAGTTACCAATTCAAGCATTTAGTAGTATCTCCACTATACTCTCTGGAGAGAGTATTGCAAGAGGTCAGAATTGTATACAAAACAAGTTTCTGACTTACTTGGTAGTGACAGTAGAGCGAGTAATTTTTGCTTTTTTCTGTATGTATTTTCTATTTTCACCTGTCAATGAATGAGTTTGAGGGGAATTGTGGCTAGCCATTGGCCTCTTATTGGATGACCAATCCACCACTACACTGCTGTAATAATAAAATCAAATGTACTAGAATGAATATGGGATTTTGAAGGACTTTGTATTGTTGTTGTTCATATTATTATTATTATTATTATTATTATTATTATTATTATTATTATTATTTTCCTTTGTAGTTTCTGATTTATTTTCATTGTTGTTCCTACTACTGTAAGGTTTTTTTCTAAGAGAGTATGGGAAAGAATACATTTGTGAACAAATTGTCCATTGTGATATTCCTGTTAGAGCCTGGAATAGATTCCACCAATTGCATTGTTTCATCATTTGCTGAATTAAACATTTTAGTACGTCTTTCTGGCTGTCAGTCTGCATAGATGGGCCATTTATTTTTAAATCTGCCAGAGCAAAAACCTTAGCTCATATTTTGTTAGCTTATTTTTTATATAATAACCATCTCCCTCTTTAGCAAGCTTTCAAAGAAGTTTCAAATTGAATATCATAAAACTATAACACTAAAAGTAAAAATTAAAATCTTGTTGAATACATAAAATATTAAAAGTAGTAGTGTTACTACAGAACACTTACTTTCTTATTCAATTTGTAACGGTTAAGAATATTGCAAAATAATATATCGCAAATTAGTTTTCTCTAATATTTCAGCATTAGTTTGCAAATCTCTCTTCTTTAAACTGATTGAAAAACTGCACAACTTGTCTCTAAAAACCTCTTATAAGCGAATATGGCAAAATTGTTCGTAACCTCTTGCGACACAATGTGGCCGCATTGTCAGGTAGTTTAAAGGCGAAACACATATTACACAAACGAGACAGCTGAGACAAGGCTCAGAACTTAAAATTGCCCCAAAACTACTAATATTTACAAAACAATGTACTTGATGTTAATTAAAGAACTAATTGTCGAGAACAAAATTCACGTGAAGAAAATGTCCAATTTCTATAATGTAGTTGTACAAGGAGTTCAAAAATTTTCAAACTATTGCAATATTTAAAAATTTAGAATTAACAATGAAAAATCAAATCTATACATTCTCTATAAGTGTATTTCACTCAAAATCTGAAGAAAGAAAGATAGAAAATAGAAAAGAAAAAAAAAAACAACAACATCAGAACCATATTTGAGAAAATTTTGAAATCATAATAAAAAAAAAAGAAAGAAAATCGGAATCAGGGTACCCCAAATCGTGTATTTCCATTAATATCTTGGCATTGATATTCTTGTGCATTACATCATTTTCTCTGTCAAACTCTTAAAAGAATTATTACACTATATAACCATCATAATTATTTTTTTAGAGTTTGCAAGATGTTCTGAATGGATTAATACCATTTCCATGTGCATATTTTTACATTTTTTAATATTAAATATTTTTATATTTTTTACCTATTACAACCACATTTCTGATATATTTCTATACATTTTTTATGTTCTTGGAATCGCCATTCTGAGATAAACAGCAATGTAATACTGTATTTTTACGACTTCAGAGCCTTAGCAGTGAATGATTAAACCTACCCACTGCTACTTGAAAGCCGTGTACTTGGAATCAAGGATGAGTTGTTGCAGGTGGTTGCTTTATTGTGCTTGCAGCTCGTGGCCAATGAGGTTGCTTTCGGTTAAATTGCTGGATTTGGGAGGGGAGCCTTGATTTCCCCTTCCCTATTTTTGCACTTAAGACCCTTCTCGGGTTAAATGTAACCTTCAGTCTGTAAAGGAAAAGAAACTACTAACATCCCACTTGAGATTGAAGCTATATTATTGAAACTCTATGCACAATGCAATGCGTCATTGAATTATATATTTATTTATTTAATAAACGTATTTGTTTTAAGTGTAAGAATTTGTCTCATTTTAATGAAAGAAAATAATTTTAGCCAATTGAGAGAAGGTAGGTTGTTTTTGACCAAATTGTGAAATAATAATCTCGAAACGGGACTCAAACCCGCAATCTTTCTGTCCGAGATCACGCCACAACTGCCTTAGCAATCTCAGCTACTCAGATTGGCTTTTGAAATCTTATTAATATAATAACCAGACATTTATTATAACCATAATATTTCAACCAGTAGACAATCTTCACTGATTGAGGGGATAGAAAATCTGCATATTCTGCTAATTAAAGGTAGTTCAGGATTAATTGTAAATGTTCATTTCTAAGGTTATGATGATTGATGAGCCCGCTAATATGGATGTTCTATATGGAAACTCCTTAAGTTATGGTTGCTCGAAGATATTTATTAGAACACTTGTCACTAAGTTTGACATCATACTTGTTTGGAGGCAAAAGGAGTGTGATTTGAAACAAATTAGGAATATTTTAACGAAAATGATCACCATAGAATCAAATTTGGTAATTCAAACTATAGCAAATAAAAAACCAATTTTCATTAAAAGTTTTAATTTCCTCCTTGTTGCCCCAACTTTACAAGTATTGGACACACCTATATAAATACACAGGGATATTCCATGAACCTACATTCCATGTGGCTGTTCATATGAATCTGGATTTCCATGTCAGGAGTGAAAGTATTCATCTGTATCTGAAGGAATTTCAGCACCCTATTTGATTCAAACATTTTAAAATCCAAAAGCAAATATCAAAGTTACACATTACAAAACAAAAGAACAAATTATTGTATGAAACAATCAAACATGTACTCAATGGAACATATCTTTCATTAAAGCAGATGTTTGGGGATAATGGCATGAGGAATGAATATCAAAACAAAAAAGGCTTTGTTATTGCCATTGATATAAGTGAATAATGCACATTGGATCTAACATCAAGAGTACTTCAAATTATTCTTTACTTTGCTTAATTAGCTTTCATTTACAATGAAAATACGATAACATATTTATACATTAATAACTTGAACATTGTTAAGTAATTACTGACTAAGCAGTGAAGTTCTAAATGTTTTTACTATCCAGGGTTAAGTAAAAAAAAGTTATAGACATTTAAAATTTTGAACCTTGGTTTTTTGTAGAAATTATTTCTTAAATTTTAACCCCTTTATGTGGCATTATAAAAAATTAAGAAAATTGAAAATGTATACTTTTCACTTGCATATAGTTGTCTTCATTGTTGCTTTTGTTTTTATTATTATTACCATTAATATTGTGGTTTTCAATATTTTTAGTAACCTTTAGAATATTTGAAGTTGTAAGCATTCCATATTGATCTGTTAACCTGCCGTTAATTTAATGAAAGTCTAGCCATATTTGTTGTTTCAATTTCAATCATTTGTACCAGTTTCAGATTCAATGGCTGCGGGAAGACGTAGATCTTGGTCCTGGAAATATTTTGTGCAGGAACATCATTGTGCAGTTCGATGCTGTATTTGTAATAGAAGGTTTAAATACGATTTTTCATTAGGTACTGGTAATATGATTCGTCACTTGAAAAAAGTGCATAAAATGTTACCTACAGCGAAGACTCGAGTACCTTCTCTACACCCTGTATTAAAATAATCTCTTTTCCTTTATAATTGGGTTTTAAGGAAAAATATTTTCCCTTATATATTGAAATATAGACATTGGTGTTAAAATAATTGAGGACAGAGTATGGTGAATAAATGTTGTTTCATTTGTTTATCTTTTTTAACATATAACATATGTGTCCAGCAAAGTTAAAGTAATATTTTATAATTTTATTAAGAAAAACATTGATGGAGGTTTTTTGTATTGTACAATTGGACGTGGTTTGAACCAAATGTTTTCAAATTGTGAAAGTTACTTTTTGATTAGAGCCTTCTGATATTCCTGGTTTAAGGGCATTTCTTTTTAGTATTGAAAAATCTAAAGGTCAAAATAACGTGTAATAAAATACTATTCAAATCTTGTATTTAATTTTGAATGAATGTATTATTATATACTCAAAATGTCAAAAATTCTTTAATGTTTAGACAAATTCAATGAACAATAAATGCAGATTGTTGTGTTGGTGTTTTATCAATATGTCTTTACTTTAATTGTGATCATCACGAGTTTAAAAACAATTTATTATAAATTTGTATTTTGAAAGCCATTAAAGTGTGAAAATAATGTAAAATTTGGTGAAGAGTTTTATTGAACTATAAGAGAGCAGAAATATGAAATACTGAAAACAAAAATAGAAGCCCTATGACAATGGTGGACAATTATGTATTAATTTAATCTGGATAAAATTCCTTGGCGAATTTTTGTCTCAAAAGACTCCTTCCTATCCTTTTCTAGTAGTAGTTGCTTGTCTTTAAATTCTGCTTTTGATGTTCTGACTGTAATGTTTTGTGTTCGCTCTTAGATGCAACTTATTTTTTGTCCAATTTTGCTATGTATAAAATTCTGAAGTATTAATTCGTTCTTTAGAAAAATTCAGAAATCAGAAACCATTGTCATGTAGTACTATCATTCATGAACTAGAGCTGGTAGAAATTATGGTAACTGAATTTTTACAAGATTTTCATTAGTTTTTATTACTATTCCTTTTGTCTTCATTTGAGTAAAATTTGTGTTATTAATGATTTTTTTAAAAATTTATGACAATCATAAAAAGACCAGCTTGAAACACCTGTTGCGTGGACTGTAGCAAGGGCAGTGGTAGAGGGTAGTAACCGGAGGAGGCTAAATGAAAAGGATTCCTAACATCCTCTTAATCGTAGGTAGGTTACCTAGAGTACCTACAGCACAAGGATATTAAGATAATTATATTTAAAAAAAAATCCGATCACATGAATGTTTCAATACAGTAAAAATTAACTACATTTTCCAAGAACAGAACTTATATTATGCATGTGACTTTTTGGAACAGTTGTTAAGTAGAACCGAGTAATTCAAACCAAATTGGGGTTAAAAGAAATTTGCTGTTAAATGGAAATAATCATCAACTTTCAAACTAATCTGAAACAAATGCAAATGTGTGGTCCACACAGTCAGCGAATTGGATCTAGGGGCCTCTGCTTTCTCCATAATCCTTTTTCTCATGGCTTCTTTTCATAGCTGCTGAACATTTCCTGTAGCCAAGTACTTCTCTGGAAAACCCTATGCATGACTGATGGCAGAGAGATTCGGGGATGAGTGCTCTACTTTCTCAAGGCTCAAAAGTGATGTGGCCTGGCACCATTGCTAAAGAGAAGGGAGTGAGGGAAATTGCGCTTTTAAAAATCTTAATGGATAGTACTCGCCAGCTATCTACTTCCAGTATCGGAATACTGAATGTCCACCCTTGCGTTACATTTCCTTATCCATGTTGAAGTTCATTATGGAGTAGTTGCTGGTTCTGTCATTTTATTAGATGAATTGATATTCAGAATACCCTATTTTTGTGAGCTAGAGGCATTCTATTTAATTCTGAGGTATTCGATCCTTATATATTCTGAAAATGGTAGCGTCAATGGAAAGCTGTTTTAGTGCTGGACGATAAATGAACAGGTTATCTCTATATACCTACTTTGACATACGTGCTCTGATACATCCATTGTGTATCTCTTGTATGTATAAATTTGCCATTTCACTTGGTGTTTGTCTTAATCTGAATGTGATAACACTTACTGACTTACTTCCTCTGTAGAACAGTATTAATTGGTTCTCCTCTGTGTAGGATTCTGTGGATGTTATGAACCGTTCAGTGGATTTGTAAATGCTTCCAAACACATTCAATGACATTTCAGTATCTTAAACTTCTCATTGTATGTTTCACACTTGAACTCTACCTCCATGATTCTGCCATATGATATGTTATCCAAGGGTTATAATAGAGCAAGCCTTTCTGCTACCAATATTGCCCTGAAAGGTATAAAGGATCATCGTTATTTTTGTAAGATTGAAATTTATTCTACCTTCCTTTCTATTATAAATAAAACAGGGGTACAAATTTTCAGAGAATTAAAACAATACTTGAAGTTAGTAGGAGTTTTAACTTTCTCTTACATATTCCATCTACATATAAGTAAAACCTATTATAGAGGAAGTTATGTAATGCTGTGGAATATTGATGTAATTTTAATGGTAGTACAGAATTTTTAGTCCCCTGATTCTAAGAAAGTTCAGGTGGTTTTGGGGGAGAAACCTTTTTGCTTCTCCCAAAACTTCTCTCTTGCCAAAACATGTCTGTGAACATTAGTGTGTTAAGAATTCTTTGAAATTCAGTCAGCCCTGATAAGCTCATTGTGAATATTTCATGAAGGTTCATTCCTTCCTGAGATATGGTGTAATATTCTGAGGAAGTACATCTTATAGCTCCTGGGCTTTTAGATTACAAAACAGAATTGTACAGAAATTATACAAATTCCACCCATGTGATTCTTATGAGCCTCTTTTCATTAATCTAGATATTTTATTATTACCTTGTCTCTTGATTTATGAATCAGTGGTTTTTGTCAAAAGTGATTTACTCAAAGGCGAGAATAGATTTTGAGCAAATGCTGACATGTATATCTATAACACTCGACATAATCATATTCGTTAGGTGACAGTATCTAAGCTTACTACAAAAAATTCACATCCAACACATGTACAGTACTTTCAACACTTTGCAATAAACAAATCAATACAAAAGTGTAATTTCCGAGTAAAATCTTTTCTGCTGCAAACAGTTTCTATACAGTTAGAGAGTATGTCGAGTATCAAGAAGGAAATTAATATTAATCTTAACTGATATTTAATACATTAATTACCGTTTGGACTGGTATAATTCTAACCAAACTGAAACAAGTATTGTACTTCAGCTTCTGGTCAATTACCACCACCTTGATTAGGTTTTTCATCCAGTTTCCCTGATTCTTTGAACGAATGCTGAGATGGACCCTTATTTTGCTTGTGGACATAGATATAACTTCATTATCTGTGCATGTCTTCTGGGAGCTCTGTGGGAAATCTTATTATTCAAATTATTGTTCCCCTTGTTGCCCTGGCAGAAGTAAGTTCCTTCACGAAGGACATGGTGAGGCATAAGAATGTGAATCTGCAGCTGATTTGTCTTTGAAAATAGATTTTATTACAGTGGTGCAAATATTTTGTTAACAATTCTTGCCAAAAAAACGTAATTTCTTTCTATAAAGAAAATGTACATAGAATACACTTCTCCCCATAGACATTACACACAGTTTTTACTCTTTTTGACATAAAATAAAGTTATAAAAAAATGTTAGCACCCAAACCACTCATAGGATTGTTTCCAAAATAATTATTTCTCAATTGATCTGATGTGACTCGAAGCACTGCAAATTTTAAATCAATTCTTTAAATTTTGGGGTACTACTTCACATGAAGCCTCAGGAACATTTTCTACATTTTTTCAAATATGGCTCCAAGTATTTCCTTACTATTTCTTCCGAGAATAGAGTGAATGACACTGAGAAAGATGGCACGTGTTTGATTTTCACCGCTATCTTAAAAATTTTAAAAAAAAAATGCGTGTTTCAAATTTCTTGGATCACTTCATACAATACATTATTAAAGATGAGAAACTTTTTCTAAATTAAATATGATTTTCAAAATTTGATATTTAATTAATGTTAAGTAATGTAATGTTATGTAAACTTGTAGTTTCATGTCATTTTCAGTAAAATAGTGCCATTTTAAAACTGGATTTTCTCAAGACCAGCTCCAAATATTTTCATTAATCTTTTTGATCTGAAAGAACTACATGCACTGAATGTCATTTTGATGTAACCTTTTGATATTTTAAAAATTTTGCAATTTTAATTTAAAAATAAAATTTTGATCTTAAATTAAATTATAGTAAATTTAATTAAATTATTTAAAAACCACATATTGTTAATTTTGACATTACAGGCAATTTTTACAATTTATTCAATTTGTGAGTACAAGTGCTTTAAATGATTTCATGTGAACTTTGCCCCAAATGCATGTTTCCTGTGATAACGAGCACAAAATTGCACATTTTCAGAAAAAACTCTTGTGTCTTTAAAAAAAAAAAAAGTTTCAGTGAAAATAGTGCATATAGTGCACTAAAAAGTGCATATAGTACCAGGTTTTACTCTTGTATGATGTTCATATTGTTATATTTGAATACTACTATTAGGGAACCAAAAAATAGAGAAAATCTCAAAAAATTAACACCTTTACTTTACTTTTAATCACTAATTCCTTATTATATGTTCCTGATTGTAAACTTATATGTACTAAAATAGTATGTTCTTCAATATTTTTTGTAGAGTTAGTTAATTTTGAGGAATATTGTTTGTTTCTGAGTGCAGTGTTTTGCATTGTTTTGAATTGAATTTTTGTTTCCGAATGCATTTTAATTGTATAGGGCATTTTAATGGTAACTTTGTTTGCTTTATTGCTATGGACGCGAATGCTGTGAAACTTGCTGAGATATGAGATTCAATGCTGCAAAGCACATGAAGAGCTGCATATGATTAGTTCTAGTAACACTGTTAGTTTATGGAATCATTATTGCTAAGTACCTTTAACACTTTTACAGAGTCGTAGTAGGGTCGAGATATTCCTGAAGGTGGGCCTAAATGCGTGTATGCTAAGGCTCGTGGGGGTTGTTCTGCTTCTCTTGTGTATTGCATCTACATCCTTTTCCTTGCGTAATATCTTGACCTGAACTTGTTATAGAGCTAGGTCAAATTTAGCCGCTGTCTGGAGGAGAATTCGAAGGCTTCTCCAATCAAAACCAGGTGATTGCTGGCTGTACCCTAGCTAACAGGCCTTGAACGACGTGCGAGCATTCCTTGCACTTCCTTATGCTTTCCTCACTCCTCACATGTACTGTCTGCACCTTCCTACCCCTCCACATATACCAGGAGATCAGTAGAGCTCCGAGCTTGTCCTCACTGGGGTTTTGTTCTGCTGTTGGGAGATACCCCAATCCCCAGGGAGAGAAGACTGCCACCTCCGGTGATGAAATGGGACTGATGACCATTGTGCAATTGAGGAAAAGGCCTCCTCCACCCACCACCTGCTTCGAGCTCTGCGATGGGGCCAAGGGTACCATGGACTGCCTGGAAGTTCAGGATCGAGATGGACCGGCCTACACGAAGTTCAGGGAGCGCAAAGATATTTTTTGCTAGGAATGCCTCCAGAGGAATAGTAGGAACCACAAGAGACTCTGGTAGTTCTTTAAGCACTGAGAGGTAGCTGCTGGTCAGAGTGAGGCTAGCAAATTGCTAATGCAGACTTTGAATAAGACACTACCTAGTACGAGGAAGTCTGTGCCAATCTGTAGCCCTACTAGTTTCTTTCTTCCTTTTCTTTTGTCCTTGTAGAAACTAAATGAATAGGTCATTGTTAAAAGTATACAAATATATGTTAAAAGAGATCCTCTAACTAGAGTTGAGAATTTTTATAATCATAAATATTATTTTTTTAAAAATAAGTGGCATTGCAGCTGATCAGTGGTGATATTCAAGTAGTATGGGTGGTTGGAGTTGCTGTTTGTGATAGATACAACTATCATGTCAAGTTACAAGGAGTTATGGGTTGTATCATTGCACTGTATCATGGGACAAGATGCTCGTGTGGCTGAAATGTAAGATAATTAAAGATGCAAATTTGACAAATTGTTTAGGTTGCAGTTGCAGCATCCCAAAACAATTAGAAGTAACTGTAAACAAGACATTGTAATTTAGCATCGTAGGAAAGTAATTGTATACGAGATAAGTACATTAATATTGGTATTGTGGTGAGTTTTCATTGGCAATTACAATGAAATAATTATGAGTTGTCATTGCCAACAATATTTTTTTATTACAAGAGCAGCTTTTGATGGCTTAGCCATCATTATCAGTTTCCTAGTACAAGAAATATAAAACATATTAAAACATTAGTCAAAAATAAAATTAGGATAAATAGATTACTAATAATTTAAAACAAAAAAATAGAATTAACATTTTAAGAACTGAAAGATAGGAGGGTGTTAAATCATTTAATATTACATGAAAGTGAATGAAATTGAATAAAACGTGAAATTTTTGTAACAGAAAACATGGAATTTCCATCACTCTCTTGTAATATTAAATGATTTAACACCCACTTTCTTTCAGTTCTTAAAATGTTAATTCTATTTTTTTAAATTATTAATAATTATTTATCCCAATTTTGTTTTTTCTAAAGTTTTAATATGTTTTATATTTCTTGTACTAGACTGATGATAATAGCTAAGCCATCGAAAGGTGCTCTTGTAACAAACAATATTGTTGGCAATGACGACTCAAAAGTAGGAAGACATTGGAGATGCTAACAGTTGCAAGTAGTGACAGATAACGAGGTTGGGCTCATGCTTATTTGCTCGGAGTGGGTTTGTCCAGATACCTGATTTTTGTGCTTCATATACAAGAACTAAATTCATAATCCAAGGCAAAACAAATGATGATGGAACAGACTGAGAGAAGTATGCAACAAATCAATAGCCCAGTGTTTCCAGTAATTTGTTTGTATACTTCTGTAAATTGTGTTCTTTAGTTTACTTTTGTAATTAATTATTTTATTTATATTTTTTACGTATGTTATTATCAATTTAGGAGTCGTTAGGTACTCCTCCTTATAAATGAAATAAATACGATAAAAATTCATTTGACGGCTTTTCGGGTTGAAGATATATTGTAATCAATGAGGTTGGAGATCCTTGGTAAATGTGTGTTGAACAATCTTATTTCCCTTCAATGGCTGTACAACCCAGTTCTGGTTTAAGTTTGTTATCATTTGGAGTTCTGCTGAAGTCTTTCAAGATCGTGAGAATTGGTCATACGGAGATGGGGGGAATACATTCCTTTAAGGATTCAATGGGGAAGGAAACAACCAAAACATCCAACTCTCAGAATTCTCACCCAGGTAGAGGGTGAGCTTTGACCCAACCAATTAATTGATGTTGAAAATCTGCACAGTTTTGATTAGGTTGTATTCGGAGGCCTTGGAAGAGCGTAGACAAGGCGTGGATGATAGAAAATATGTTTTTCCTGGAAGCACGGGAGCCATGTTTTAAGCCTTTTCTTGTCAGTAATGTATCTAAAGCTTAAGTTGAAGTGTGCAAAAAGCTACCCAATATTATTCAGCAATATGTAGTTACACAGATTCTGCTGAGAGTGTTATATTAGCTAATAGGAGTTCTCACAACCCAGTGGCCTGAAAATATTTCAGTGAAGATAAAGCAGTCCTAAAGAAAAATGATAGTAAAGGCTGTGTACATTGAAAAGCATTTTTATTATAATCTCTACTTAAAGGTTAATCATTTCACAAAATGTATGCATCAACATGTGATTTATAATAAATTATTTACAAATGTGTGTACACAATGTCTTGAATAAGAAATTCTTCTTCTATTCTTGTATGTTGGACACATTTGAAGGAATTATAAGATACATGTTCTACTGAAATAAACATTAAAGTATACATTATTCTGTACTTTACTTCAAGAAATAGAATATGTAAATTTTCAAATATTTCAATAAACTTCTTTAGTTCTAATTATACATCTTGAAACAGACCAATGGCGGAGTATGAATTTTAAGAAATATCTTGTTTTTAATTCTTGAATTAGTTCAATAGGTGGTTTTTCAAAGACAGAAATAGTCTGATAAAGAAAATTTTATCTACTTTTTGGTTACCTTGGGCCTCACAAAACATATTTTCATCTGCTTTTCTGTGATCAAATTTTGGAATAGTAATATTTTCTATCAACTACTGACTATTTTCTACAAAAAATTACAAAATCTAATATTTTATGTGATAAATTTATAAAAGGATGCTTTTTGCAAAATGTGGCCAATGATTGATTCTCTTTCAATTGTTAACCTCAGAGAACAGTGTTTGCAGATATTGGAGCCAGACAGGTTATATTTTGCATTTCTAGCATGCCTGATCTTTCTTGACCATATTACATTACTTGTCATTTAGCTGTTTCATGAACAGGATTAAAGCTGAGCAACATGCACCTTCTTCAGGAGCAATGTTCATTTAGCCAAAAGGTGCAGATTCAAAGAATCCTGCATGTGACAGTAAAATTGTCAATATCAGAATTAGTTTGATTTTTATGATAAATTATTAGATTCTTGTTTAGGAACCAACTTATCGCACAAATCAGTTTTGTTAAATTTTTATTGATATTCATGAATTTCTGCACACTTGCATTAAGTTTTTTATCTTTTATTTTTAACAATGGATATTGTTGAAATTTGCAATAGCATAAAATCGTTTTAAATTTGTGTTCTGTAATGTTCAGATATGCTATGTTGTTTTTAGAGAATTAATGA
This sequence comes from Gryllus bimaculatus, assembly GCA_017312745.1. Taxonomy (NCBI): domain Eukaryota; kingdom Metazoa; phylum Arthropoda; class Insecta; order Orthoptera; family Gryllidae; genus Gryllus; species Gryllus bimaculatus. The sequence goes on along the minus strand of BOPP01000195.1, from coordinate 1,248,733 downwards.
ACTTAAGATAAATGTAATAACAAATATAATAAAATATGCGTTAAATTTGCCCTGTAGCAGTATATATATATATATATTTTTTTTGGGTCTAATTATGAAATTGTACATTAGAAATTGAAAACAAATTTTAAATAAATGTTATTGGAGGTTTCTGTGGCTGCCGTCCACAAGTATGTCTTTGTTGTTGAAATGTTGACCTTGCAGCTGAGCACACAGCACCTCTCTTGCACCAAAGACATACAAATTTTGTTGTAATAATATTGAATACAATTTATTTTATTTTGTTTACTTTTGTATCGGTTTCAGATTTAATGGCTTCTTCAAGGCGTAGATCTTGGGTGTGGAAGTATTTTAAGCAAGTGCCACAAAACAAAGTTCAGTGTTGTATTTGTGCCAGAACATTGAAATGTGATACTTTGTTAGGTACAAGTAACATGATTCGCCATTTACGGATTCATTATATTGCTCCTAAGGGTAATTCTTGCTTAAACACATCACCTGCAACGACTTAATATTCTTGAACAGTGGCATTACCATCTCGAAGAGTTCTAGCAAATGAATTTGGAGTACAACAATGTATACAAGCTCTCTCTTCAAATTTACCATAGTATTAAAAACGCAAATCAGGAATTCATAGCTTTTCTGCTTCAGCTCATGTGCATCAAGTTACATCTGTTGGAAACAAATAAAAAGTGAAAATGTTTTGCACTTGCAGATATGGTGTTGGGAGGATATTCGAGCCGAAGAAGAGAGAAACTTAGAGCCAATCCAGAACAGTTTAAACTGTTTTTGCAGAAGGAAAACGAGCGTGTACGAAGGTGGCGACAGAAAGAAAAGCTGCAGTTGATGCAAGATACGCAGAAGCTTCAGATAAAGAGGCGCAAGGATGCTGAACGCCAGAGGAAATTCAGAGAAAGAAAAAGGGCAGAGAACTGGCAGAACAATCAAAGTTCACTAGTGTTTTCTGGAGGCAGTTGAAAGAATTTCAAAATTTTGCTTCACTGAAAACAAATGAACCAAAGAACCTAGTTTTAGCGTTATTAATATTATATCCTGAGAGATACAAAGAAGTTAATGTAACAATTTTAAGAATCTAATTAATGAACAAATACCATGCAATAGTATAATATTAAAGATAAGTTTCTATAATTTGTAAATCTCCAATTGGGCTTGAAGAGCAATGTTCATAAGGGACTCATGAGTACTTTTATTTTTACAAGACAAACTTATTAAGTCAGTGTAACTATTTTGTGGTAGAGTTATTGTTTTATCAATAAAAAGTTAACCATGGACTGAAAAAAATGGGAAACAATTATATTTGAAACACAATAATTTTGACTAAAGAAGAAGGTCTTGATAGATGGATTGATTGTAATTTCTTGTAACTGTAAGTTCTTGCAAGAACATATAGAGATGGAGAAATGTTCAAACCTGTAGAACGTCCTTCAAATAACATTGAAGCTAAGGCTTTTGCCTTCATGAATCTTGCTATGAGTACAAATAGCCATCTGCCCATTGAACCTGAAGTAAATTACTGCTTTTAATGCTGCAGTCCATGTTATGTAACAACAAAGTGAATTCAATGCAGTGTTACATTCACTGTGCTTATCTCTTTCACTTTTTTTTTTTTTTTTTTTTTAAGGAACACGGTTTAAATTTTTTCAGTAAGTAATTGGATATTATCAAGCTAACAGGAAGATAAAAACAGAATGATGTTTTGTGCTATGCTGTGCATTCATCTTTCATGACAATTTGGCAGAATATGTCTGTGCAAATGATTGAATGAGTGACCAATGTATGATTTAGAAATGAATGAGTTTACAGTTGACTATCTGGGTGAGCAATTAAGTACCTGAATTTGTAAGAGAAGTAAAAAAATAGTGGATAAATGTAAAGTTCTGCAAGATACCTTATTCATTATTGTATGAGTGACATCCAGATGTTGTTCTTGCTTATACACCCACTTGTAATAAAAATGCACTCAAAGGTGTGATTTGTATTACATATTTTAGTTCAAAGGGGCATGGAAGAGTAAATTACATTTTGACATGTATGTTTTGTCGGAAAGTTTATGTTATTAACTTGTTTTTGTTGATCACATGTAGAAGTTGTGCTAGGTTAATAGACTTAATAGTCTTTTAATTTATAAAATTTTGATTTTTATTCTCCTTATTTAAATATGAATGACTAAATAACAGCAAGTTCATTCTGCTTCGCTCTTAGCATCATAGCTTATTAGTATTATTCTTGTTTGGCAAATCTTAGAGCAGAAAACTGAAATGGATGTAAATTCCGTTGAATGTATATAAGTCAATAAAAGATTTTCTCATGATGTCAATTCATTTTTCATGGTTGTTCTGTTTTCTTTTTCGTTACACGTAATCCTAATGTATCACCTAAGGTAGTTTCTTTGCTTTTACATGATGAAACTTTTGGTTATATTTTTTAATAAATTTGACCCTGGATTAGGAGCTCTTGCTTATCTTTAAAAGTTTTTTATTATCAAGTTACATAGAAGACACTTCTTTTCTTTTAACAAGGGGGCTTGTGTTTTGTCTGTTGATTTTCTGACCTCATCAGTGCTTTTAGATGATTAAACACTAATGATCTAACACTATCTCATATTTTAACGTTCATCACTCAAAATAATTTTTACAATTTTTGACTTAACACCAAATTGGGGTGGGGTTATGCTGATTTGTGAATGGATAATGATAAGATTTACAGATGTGAGTTCATAAGTTGGCTCATAGTTTTGAGCGAGAATCACAGTAACATTAAAAATTTAATAGAGCATTGTAAATGTTCTGGCCACATCACAAGCCAAGCGAGAGCCACGCACATCTTGAACCTTAACACCCATGTTTAAATCCCAGTGTGGGTGAATATTATTTGCTTTGCAGTATTGGAGCACAATGCAGTAAACTAAAGGAAGAAAGTCATTTTCTTTTAAGCTGTGGCATTTTCAAACAATTAAAGATTCATACTTTTGTGAATCTCTCATGCTTCTGTGATTAGTTGTTTTTGAAGTGATTGAAATGTTAGTTTGATAGAAGTTGCAATATCCTAATATTCTGTAACCGTTTACTAATAAAATGAGAACGCATGTGCTATTTTAACATGTGAGTTTCGCATTATATATTAAGACCATTGATTACTCAGAGTTGCTTCAATGTTTATTCTTCACTATCATGTGTTAAGCAGTCCTCTCTGCCCTGCTCTTATCTCCCACTTCACCCAGCTGCGCCTCAGGCCATTTGGGTGGGAATATGAATTGTTTTAAAGCACCTGAAGATGATTGCATTTACCCAAATAGTGGAGGTTGTTTTGATTTGTTTTCTAGAAAGTTTGGACAAATTGTACATGTACTGATAAATATTTTTGTAGCATTTGTCTTAGACACTGCTCTAATTAGTTGTGTATACTAATTATGTTTATTAAATTAACAACAGGGATAAACAAATTTTGTTACAGATATTATTTTCATAAGTAAAATAGTATTAAAATAATGTGTTTCTGTTTGTTTTTTTTATGTAAATAGTAAATTTTCCTCCTGCTTTGATATTTAAAATTTTCATGGAACTTGATTGAGTGGGAAAATTCATATATAGGTAAATATTTGACAAATTTTCTGTCTCAAAAGAGGAAGTCTGTTTCAATTAGTGTGTTCAGTAAATGTAGGTTTGTCAACCTAATTGTTGTTAGTGACTGTTTGATGCCTGTTTGGGCTCTGCGTGAAATTATTTAGGATAATTTGCTAGTTTCAGATGTTTCGGCTTCAACAAGGCGCACATCTTGGACCTGGAAATTTTTTGCTCAGGAACCAGAGAACAGAGTTCGTTGCCGTCTTTGTGACAGAACATTGAAATGTGATAGTTCCTTTAGCACCAGTAATATGATTCGACATCTCAAAATACATAATGTTGTACCCCCCCCTCCATTAAGATTAAATGTATCTCCTGTCAATTTCATTTGAAATTTTAGTTTGAGCCAATCATCATTTCATGAAATCTGTTTCTAATTATTTATCAAACATCTAGAAATAGATTATCCATTGAGTTAATTATTTATTGAGTTTTGCTTTGTCTCTATGTCATAATTATGCAGTGCATTGATAACCATCCATTATTTTGTTTCTTAAACACGTATAATTTTAGTATTGTTTAGTTGATTTTCAAGATAGTATTTATAATTTCAGTCAAAGCTGTGCCAATCAAAATTAACTGAATTGAAGGAAATATTATTGATTACAAAATGTGTATTGTATTCCTGACTTGCTAAAGTATTATTAAATTTTTTTTTTCTTATTAACTAGTGACTTTTATTTCACAATATTCCCTTGTGAGATATCTTCATTTGTTACAAAACGAAATATTTTGTGATAATTTGTTTATAAGTTTCTACAAAACTTATGTACCTAGAACACACAATTTTTTATGTGACCTAGAAAGTGTGAATGAATGCCTATGTAACTTCGTTTGTGGCACTGGCGGATCCGCGAGGGGAGGCATGGGTGGCCATGGCCCCTCTCAAAAGAGGTAGTTTTGTTTACTTTCCTGTATTTGGCAAAATTGATTTAAATATTTATTTTTGTTTTAATTATATAATTATTTAAACAATAATATTGTATGGTATCATAACTACTGTACATAAAAAATATACAATATAATAACAAGTATGTTTATTATTTAACAAAATTTATGATGCCCCTCCCCCCCTTGATAATCTGGATCCGCAACTGATTTGTGTTGCAAGTATATTCTCATCTTTTAAAGAAAAAAAATCTATTACACTGTTTTATATTCATAGTTGATCCATATATTTTATCTTATTGTTTTTTCAAAGAGTAATTTCAAGAATAAATCCCATCGAGTATGGAACTGAGGGGGGGGGGGAATTAAACTTTTGTAAAAAATCTTGAACATTGTTTTAATTTAATGATTTAGTGAAATATTACTGAGAAGTATAATAATGTCTATTGACCAATGGTGAAAAGACTTTTACATTAAGTTTTGAGTTTTGTTTGTGGCTATGTTTTAGAGATGTCGAAACTGGTTTGAGACTAGATAAAGTATAGTAAAACCTGGATCAATGTGAAACTTTATTAGTGAAAATATAAAACCATTTAATATAGACAACTTCTCCATCCAGATTTTTCTCTGTGTTGGTTGCTAAAATGGGTGTTCTTCAAAAGGGGGAATTTTTGTACTGTTGAATATGTGAACAATGAACCTCTTTCTATTGAACTGTCGCAAATGTTGAAACAAAAGTTAAATTAAGTAAGTCAAAAATTGAAGATACTGAGCAAATATGATTGGCAAAACACATGAAGAATTCGTAACAATTTTAATGAGCGGAAAAAATAACTCTTATCTTCATTTTTACTTACAATGTACATGGAATAATAAAATGTAATATATAACACATTGTTTATAAATTATGTTTCTTGTAAAAGTATTGTTTAAAACGCACTCTAGTAACTGAAACAAATGTGAAACAAAATTGCATAAACCTCTTTAAGTGAGACAAATAATTTCTTAATGTGAATAAGTGAGTCAGTTAAGTGAACATATAATTTCTGTCCTTTGTCTCCACTTAGCCAGCTTTGATTATTTAATGACTCAATCTCTTGGGTGAAAAGTGTATGCGAATCTTAAATAAATTGTCAGTCACATTTATTGTTGGTTGGGATTCTCAAAGTGAAGGCATTGGTTTGTGAAATGAAAACTATTACTTTTTATGCCTAGTTTTCTAGAAAACAAGACCACGAGAGTTTTGATTGACATATCATACGCACCATGCCAAAAACAAGAAAATGTACAAATTTACTTTTGAGAAAAAAATACACTTACAGGTTCACTAATGTCTAAAAACTCAGAATTTTGAAGTAGAAAAGTGTATTAATTATTTACAAAATATGTTTTTAATTACTATGCAACTCTCTACTTGAATATTCTTATATTTTAAACATAAACAAACCTTAAAAGGCTTTTTGTCAAAAGTAACCTCGTTTGACACTTTTGTGGTTTTGACATGGCACCACGTGTCACATTTAGTTTTTACTGTTCGTTTGACAATAAAAACAGTTTAGAAACATGTACAAAACATTGTATATATATGCAATGATAAGTTCATATGCAATGCTATGCCCATATTTAAATGTAATTTTTCTTTTAAAAACATTTTTTCCCTATTCTGAACTGATCTAAGGTTGAAGAACAAGAAAATTTTAACTTTCATTTTTAACAGCCACTGTAATGTTTACATACACAAGCAGGTAAACCTCAGCTTTAGTGACAAACTTCAGAAAATGACCTCCAAGTGAAAGGAGGAGAAAATGGCCCTACCTGATGCCGTCTAGATTCTCTTGAGAGGGGTTCAAATCCCTGCTCGTCAGTGCTGTTAATGTCAATTCTCCGTATCAGAGTTATCGGCTCATTTGGAACACTGTGTTCCAGCACTTGGTAATGAAGGATCCGAAATGTGAACAATATTTTTTGTAAAGTGCATTCCTGACCCCCTTCTATAGAGGAGAAACAACCTGAAATTTGTTGTTTCTGTATTTGAAGCAGGGTTTTTTGAAGACATTGATATTGAAATTGACTGCGGAATAGAATATCAGGAGTTTCAAAATTTTGTATGTGAAGTAATTGCATAAGGCTCCTTATACGCTCCTTAAAAATAAAAATAAAAATTACGAGATCATTGCTTTAAGATTTAAGAAATACTTAACAAATTAGCAAAGTGCTTTTTCAGTTTTTGAGGTCAGATGTGATGGTTGCACATTCACTCCAAATTTGTGAGATAATTAAGAGTATGAACTTTAAGCAGTTTGTTATCTGGAGGGTCTAAATGATTAATTTGTTATTAATGTTTCTTTCGTTGCCTTCTCCTCAATGACAAGAGCAAGAATTTTAATTGAAATCTTATCATTGAAATTGTAGTGAAACTAGCTTTCATTTCAACATTCATTCAACTGTTTTGAGAGGATTGCTATGCTCAAAGAAAAAATGGTGGAGCCACAAACACTCCCATAAGCTTGCGTTGGAAAAAAATTTTTAAAACATATAGTATGAATATTATCTGCTCCTGTAGAAACATTAAAATGGGATATAAATTATTTATTTAACAGGTATATAGAGTTTAAACAATTTATATACATTGTGGAACAAACAACCGTGAAAGCACAAGATATGATGCACATATTGTACTTCTCCCCATAGTATGTCACACAGTTTTTAACTGTTTTTGACATAAAATAAATTTTAAAAAATTAAAATAAACAATAATTTGTAATTTGAAGAATGCTGTTGAACAATGAGGCAAAGCATCAACTTGAGCAAAAGTGAAATTTGGTGTTGATTGTCAAGATTTAGGCCACCTCTTTCGTGTTACAGGGAATGTTTCAAATGCTTGGTAGCATGGAATGCTTAATTTAGTTGAATGAGATGATTTATTTTTCTAGAGAAAGAACATAATATTTACAAACAACAACCTGTTAGTGTTGCTTTTTCTCTCTTATTCGACATGTTTGATCCTGTTTATAAAACTTGAGATTTTTATGAAATAATATGTCTTTTTTTGACAATAAATGTGATGTTTGGTTTTTTCATTGTATTATTTTTGGAAAAAGAGATCTCAATTATTACGGAAATCTTTCTGATTGTATGAAGTTGAGTGGAACAATGGGACATGAGTGCAGTTCATTCAGTATGATTGAATTTTTTCCGTACCTCATCTGTACAGTTTGCTGAATGAAACATGTTCATGTTCAGCCACAAGTTTTATTTATTAAATCCTTTGTGTAATTTAAATTTTCATGAAAATTTCTCTCTCCTTTTCCTTCAGTAACTGAAGCTGGTTGACAAGTTGGTTCTACAATTGGTTGAACGCTTCGTTGCCATGTTCCAAATATGACCCTTTGTCATCTGATCTGGTTTTTACTTATTTTAGCTTATTTTGTTGATTATAAGGAGTACTGGATCCCAAACATATTTAGCCTTGTGGCTCAATTGTAGGAGGAAAAATAAAACTAACTGAACAAAGTTACAGATTATTCCCCCCAAAATACAATTTCAGTGAATTGCTATGCACAAGAATGAAATAAAGAAAATAAGGCCTTTTGGTTTTTCTAAATAAGTGCAAATTGGAATGTACTCTTTTAGTTCCTTGGAACAATGACATGAAGATTGCATTATATTTAAAGTAAATCAATTCCTATCTATCAAATGTCTTGTTAAACTTTCAATTGAAATTTACAAACAAATGGACACTTTCCTTTTTTATCTTTGAAGTTAATAAATTGCATTCTGTTACCAATATGTATTAATGAAATGAAATAAACACTTAATTTTATGAACGTTGTTTCAAAATTCTCATTGCTTGTGCCTAGTGGTATAATATGACAAAATAAAATGGTAGAAAGCAGTATCAAGGCAGCAATTGGTTTAATGGTTATACTCGAATATTTTTCTTCTTAAACACGATAGAAAGGTATTATTTGAATTGCTGAAAACATCAATGGAGTTGGAGTATACACAACTAGTCTTGAAACTCTCGCTTGGGGATGAACCAGAGTGGTGAAACATTGCCTGGTGCAATAGCCGTGACCTCAGTGGTTGAATTTATGTGCTTTTCACCCATGAGAATGCCCCTCGTTAGGGGTTTTCTCTTTGCTTGCTGGCAGTTGACTCAATGCAATGACTTCTGATTTCAAGTTTGAAAACTGACTCGGAATTGAAGAAAAAATTGTTCCACAGAAATATGTTGTATGCCATATTCTACAAATCTTTTTTCTTGTAATATTTTTGTCCTGTCAGTAGACCATGTCTTTGTCGCCTCCCTTCATGCTCTGCCCATGTTTATGCCAAAAGATCATTTCCTTGTTCCGGGCCCTGGTTTTCATTCAGAATCCAACCAGAATTTACAATAGGGCAGGACAGAAACCCGTTAGTGGCACAGAGTGAGGGGGACAATTCCATTTCTAAGACTTAAAACAAATGCAGGAAAATGGAAAGGCTGGTTGCAAACTGCGTTAATGTATTTTTTAGTCCATCAGATTTCTCTGAGAAATAGAATATTTGAGGTTTATTTTCTGTTCCCAACTGGCATGTTGCAGAGTCATTCTTTAAAATGGAGAAGGGTTTCATATTTCTGGAACAAAATGAAAATTGTTCGCTGCAGATTCCATTATATGATATACTGATTTGGAAAACACTGCTTATTCATTCTATTCTCTTGAATGCCAGTGTACCAACAATCTCAACCTTCAGTTACGTTATTCCCCACATCAAATTCTTCTCTTCAAAAAGTATCTATTACATTTTTGGTTTTAGAAAACATTTCCCTAAATTTATGAATTAATCTGAAATTCTCATTTTTGCATTGAGGTCTTGGGAAGAGTTCTACATCTTTTTCTCATTGCCATGTCTTAATTTCTGATTCATCTTCTCACAATCTCGATGTTTCTAACTAATGAGGAACTCTTGACATGTGCCCCAAAATGAAACTCTCATAAAAGAAAATCCCATTTCTCATGAGAAGTGAATCCAAAGACTTCTCTGCAGAAAAAAATAATTATTTATTAAAAATCATTGGTTTACTGTTGGATTTTGCACTGAACTAATTACAAGACGTAATGAACACCTCTTTAGGACAACATTGATTGCATTGTTCTTCTTCTACCTTTTCACAAGACATCTCACTTGGACAATGAGTGATCAATTGCCATGTACAGAAATTTATTTCTGAGAATTTAAACTGGTTGATTAGAAATGAAATATTGTGAACTAATATCAACTCCAAGCAATTGATAAAAGAAATTCATGCATTTTAATTATTTGAAGAAGAAATAAAGTTGAGGCCTTGATTATCATTTCACACACAAGCATGAGTAGAGCTTGTTCTTTAATTCATCTCCTCCAATCAGTTTTAATTTATTCATTTGTAAAAAGAAATCCGGTCCTAAATTCATAGAAAGATATTGAAAAAATCATGAAGAAAAATATTATTAATGGATTTTTAATTCTGTTTTTGCCTTTCTCTAATTAGGTTAAAATCTGTATACAAAAATAAAATAAATCAGATAAAATTGGACAAAATATTTTTTTATCGTGACTATTTTGTAATAAAATTGAAATAATGTAGTATTATTGGGAAAGCCTCCTCTTATGTATAATCAATGCTAGTCTTACAAATGAACCCAATTATAAACATCCAACTAGATTTCTAAGGAAACACTTCATCTGGATTCTTAATGTCAGTCTTAATGTCTAATTATTTTGAGGATTGCTGTAGAGGTATCTTTGTGTCCTTCTTAAAAGTTATTTTGGTTAAGTAATTATTTGATGTATTCTGCATTTCTTTCATTTAAATTAGGATAATTTGTCCTAGTTTCAGATGCAATGGACTCTACAAGGCGCACATCTTGGACCTGGAAATTTTTTGTTCAGGAGCCAGAGAACAGAGTTCGTTGCCAAATTTGTGACAGACTGTTGAAATGTGACACTTCAGTTAGCACTAGTCCTATGATTCGACATCTTAAAACTCATAATGTTGTACCACCATCTCCATTAAGAATAAATCCTTCCATTGATATCTTTTGAAGTACTTTATTTTGTGTGTGTGAGCATGTGCATGAGTGGCATGTGAGTGTGTTTGAATGTGCAAATTTGTGTGTGTGGGTGTGAATGTATAAATGTGTGTGTGCTTGTGAGAGTGTGTGTGTCCATCTATTTGTGCCTGAGAGTAAGTGTGTACATGTGCAACTGCATATGTTTATGTGAGTACTTGTGTGCGTGTAGTGTGTGAGAGAGGGGTGTTTGTAGTTTTGCTTTCTTTCTTCTTAAAATTTTAATACATTCATGATTTGTGCTTGATGGCTTAACATTGTTAAATAAACCTAAGGAATATTGCCGTGAGAATAAAATTACATTTTTATCATGTATGTTTACTTTTAATAAAAGTGTAATTTATTACAATGTTTGTGAAGACAAAAATAGTTTCTTAAATAAGAAATAATGTATTTCTACTTGCAAATTGTATATCATGTTAATGACTTTCAAAAGAATGTATTAAATGATTAATTTTTTCTTTTCACATTTTTAATTAATGGTTTTTATTTCATAACAGCTCCTTCAAAATGACTCTAAGATAATTTAGAAGTATATATCATCGTCAGTATTGTAAGAGAGCTTTGAAATATGATTCTTGAGTTAGAACTGATCACTTTAAATTGTGGGGAGACATCATTAATCAGTGTTTTTTTTATCGTGCGACCAGTATTCAAAATGTTTTCTACCACTGTAGTTACCATGTATTAGAAAAATTTGAATATTGCTGCCATTACGTTAGATAGCTGCCCTGTTATTTTTTCTAAGCAAGAACAACCTGGGAACACAAGATAGCACTTGATGTCATTTGTATTTAATAGCTTACCTGTGGGGGAGGGAGGTCTCATAGATATAAAATGGAGTTTTTCACAATTCTTTGTTGTGGATAAGTAATAATTTGATGTATTCTGCATTTCTTGGATTGAAATTAGGATAATTTGTGCTAGTTTCAGATGCAATGGATTCTACAAGGCGCACATCTTGGACTTGGAATTTTTATGTTCAGGAACCAGAGAACAGAGTTCGTTGCCAAATTTGTGAGAGATCACTGAAATGTGATTCTTCAGTTAGCACTGGTCCTATGATTCGACACCTTAAAATTCATAATATTGTACCACCATCTTCAATGAGAATAAATTCATCAACTTCCACTAATTTCATTTGACTTTTGAATATGAAAGAGTATTATATTCTGCATCATTTTCTTTTGTAGAAGCGGTTCAAAATGAGAGAATATTATTTGGGACTGTAGATTTTCAGGTAGCTAAAATGATTTTGTGCTTGACCACTTAGAGTCCTAGTTGTAATGGTTGACCAGACATGGTTGCTGAAATGTTTTGCAAGTCAAGTGATATTTTTATTATTTATTTAATGAATTTATTACCTGATTCAAAGAGTTTGTAAAGTGTGAGTTTCTTGAATGAGAAATAATGTATTATTATTGCTTATCAAATTATGTACCATAATAACGACTTGCAGAAGAATGTATTAAATTATTTTTCTCCTGACATTTTATTTGGTATCATTTTTATTTCATGAGAGCTCCTCTGAGAAAATTATGAATAGGATATGAAGTATATGATATTGACATTTTTATTGTGTACATTTTGATTTTGAAAAACATTAAACATTTGGAATTAGGGTCAAAAGACCTTAGATTTCTAGAAGCAAAAATTGTCTTATTCAAGATTGAAATTTGCATTTTAAAGACCTACAACAGGTAGTTTTCATAAAAACAAAGTATTTTCCTTTAGAAATATTTATCAAGGATAACAAATTTTCAATAAATGTAATTGGATAACTTTTGTAAGCTATTATTAGATTTTGTACTGGAAAAACAATATGAAATTCTAAACAATAAAAAAATTCCAGACAAATTACTGCAGACTCCTCATACAGTATTTTGTTTTCACAACCTCTTGATGAGTATTAACTGCATATGACCAGAGTAAAGTTACATTCAACTCATTAAAATATATGTTTATAGATGATCTGTGTGGTTGCTGTAAATTAATTTATTTTGCCTCAGGAGCTCATACTTGTCTTGTGGCATATTTCTTCTCCTCAAGTTTCAAAGAACATTATTTGTTTTGAAAAACTTATGCTTTTTTTTTATGTAGACAAAAATAAATTAATGTGTCATGGTATGAGAATGAGCCTCTCAAAAACAGTATGACTGAATTTGATTTTGAAAACTTTGGGAACTTTTTATGAACATTTCTGATAATCGTTGTGGCATAGAAGTCAGTTTTATAAAGATAATTTTGCATTCCATGTAAAGAAAATATGTGTCTAAAAATGAAATATGCAGGTGCAATTGTTGTTGGTACTGTAGAAGTAATTCGGATGTCATATATTACACTTCCATGTAAGATAATGGTATACATAAGTTTCAAAAGCTTATTCATTTATCTATTACCAAAAAAAGTAAAATTGCAAATCTGTAAAAAAGTGCAATCTGTGCATGATTTCTTGAATTATGGAATTCCTTTCCTAGTTTCCATTCTATATTAAGTTGAATTGTGAATACACATGGTAATGATTGTTTTGGCAAAATTTCATTATAAGAAATAGTTTACCTGTGCAGTGAAAAGTATTTGCAACTGCAAATGAGTTACAGACTTTGGCGCATCTTTCATCATGCTCTATGAAGAACCGACTTATTACTGCAAGAACATAGAGATTTTTTTTTAAAAATATATTTACCACTAACACCTCGCAGAGCACACGAGTGTGTGTACAAATAGTAAAGCTAAATTTTTTGTTCAGAAACAATACATGGAACCAACTCGGTGTTTGTACAGTGGATCAAGGGAAACTGGTTGTAAAACATGAGATGGGTGTGTGGCTCATTGATTAAATAAAGAAATGGGGAAAAGATATGAACATTTGAATTATTGATTTTGAGAATAGGAAAAATGTAATGCAAGATTACTCCATATATCCCGTAATCTTGGATGGGTGGCTGTCTGGAAACCCCGACTACTCCTACGACTACTAACAGCGCTGAGCCCCTGGCGGAAGGGATGAACAACATTGGCTTTAATTTCCAAATGATGCCTGAGAGAGGTAGTTGCAAAAAAGCCACTAGTACATTAAAAAAATAAATACTTAAAAAAAAATCTGTATACATTTTGCAGAGAGAAGCTGATATGAAACCAAAAACCTGTTTTCGAAGATTATGTAACTCTTGATGTAATCATGTGATACATAGTACATCAGTAAACATTGATTGCTTTACATCTTGTTTGAGTTTTCATTTTATTTAAAGTTTTTTTTTTGCTAAGTATGTAAACTATTCAATTTTCAACTATATAACAACAAACAAAATATTGTTTATTGTTCAATGTTAACTATACAATTAACATTTTATTGTTAACATTCAACATTTAACAATATTTTTAATAATAAAATATAAGTTGATAGGTAATGTGAATTAAACTAGTGGTGCTACTAGAACACATATTTTCTTGCATTATTTTTAAACTCGCAAATGTCGAAAATTCAAAGGGTTCAACCAAAATAATACCTGCACCATTCTTTTAAGCATCCATTTTTCTATCTGTGGGGAAAATGGCAGAAAAAACTTTTTGAGAAAATGTTTGTTTTATAATTTGCACATTATTTATAATTATAATAAGCACAAATTACTCGTTTCTACAAAACTACTCGTTTCTTCAAAAAAATGTGTATAACCTTTTTTCAAGTGCTCAATTTTTACAACAGCCTTTGTCTGAGGTAAAAATTTCTATCTTCAGTTTTATAGTATTGAAATTTTCGCCTTTTGCAATTTTCGGAAATATAGAATGTTCACCGAAAATGAGACAAACACCATAGTTTTACCGTCTTTTGGTACATAAAAGGAGAAATTTAAAGAAAAAATGTGGTGCGTTTTTTGAGAAAATTGTAATAAAATTTAAAAATTGCCTGTACTTCTCGGAAAAGTACACGAAAACTACTCATATTTTCGAAAAATTCAACATGATCCAATTTCAAGGTCTTTTTTTATAGACGAAGTTCATTAAGAAAAATATCTCTATCTTCTATATTCTGGTTTTAGGAAGACGCCGCACCCCCAAATAACGAACTTTTGCAATTTTAGAAAACTTACGAGTTTCAACAAACATGAGACCTGCACCATTCAAAGCGTCCTTAACGCTAACCAGAAGAAAAAGTTTAATCAAAAAAATTAGTATCATTTTTGATAAAATGTCGGAAATGTTTTTGAAGCTTCAGGTAAAGTACCCTCAAGAATCAAAATATTCATTTGAAACTTCCAATGTCTCGAGTTCATTCAGATTGATAGAGGAATATCGATTTTGGAAAAAATGAACGGAATGGTTTTTTCGCCATTGTTGATCACAGACGGACACACTGCACGTGTTGCCGTCGACGTTTCGATATCAAGGCCCCACAAAACCAGGATTCTGGTTACACCACACGTTAGAGGAAGTATTTTTTTATACGTAGAAACACGATTCATCCATTTTTTCGTTAGCAGGGTCCAACAATAAATTTTTTGCCGAAAATTCGCGGTTGTCCGGCGCCGCAGGATTTTCGACTCCAGCTCCATAACTGGGTCGAATTCAAGCGCACTTTGAAGGAGAACACGGGTGGCTGCTGGAATCGGTAGTTTGCCCTGGTTTCTCCGATTAACACCAGGCGAACCGCGTAACATTTAGCGATAAAAATGCACTACACTTATGGGACCAACGACCTTAGCAGTTGACACGCCCGGAATGACTAATGAATCTCGCTCTCTCCTCTCCCCTCTCTGCTGTCTCTCCTCTCTCTTGGTTACAGCATTTATAACTCAAGAATGGCTGGACCAATTTTAATTATCTCTGATTTGTTGGATACATTTTCGCTCCGAATAGCAGAATAACTATTAAAATATCCGAAAAATTCACTAGATGGTGCTGTAGAACAAAACTAAGCACTATTATTGACTGAGCCATTTCCCCTTTGCATTCCAGATACACCTGCACTAACACACTATGAGCGAGCCAGATGCACTTCGAGGCAAAATAGGTAAAGAAAGGCACACACAGTATCTTTATCTATTTTTCTGCTCAGAGTGTACTATAAAAAGGCAAATATCACAATGTTTACTTAACAAAGGAATTAGCCGTTTGCGTTCTCTTATGTAGGACATATTTCAGTCATGTAGTTCACAAGGAGCCCCAACATGCAGATTTTTTGTAGCAGTGTGTGGAATTGTAGCAGAGTGTAAACATTGAGGACGTTTGGCAGACTCAGAAAATCTCACGGGGTAGCAGGATATGAAGGACACGTCCCGCTTTTTCAGGAGGTTTGACAACCCTGTCCTGTGATCATGGTCGTTTTAACAGCTTTGGGGGCCCTATTCTTATTTTCACTGATCTCCCCCCCCCCCCAATTTAAAGACAAGTTTTGTTAAATAAGAACTGAACTTCTCCTCACGGAGTGACATTCTCGCATAAACCAGCAACATTCCTCATTACAAATATCATCCAATGATGCGAACACACCACTCCGTTATGCTAGTTTTTTGTGTATAGTTTAATCAGACATGACTTTGTGTAGGCTTTTCAAAAATTTACTATTAAATATTGTAAAGGCCTGTCTGGGCATGGGGCTGAGGGCCTTCGGGCCCGATCGTTAACACGGACCTGGCTGTGATTGGGTCGATAGGAGCGGCGCTTTGAATGATACTTCCTCGACCCACGATATAGCGCGCGAGCACGCGGCTGGCCCACGAGTGTTCAGAGATATTTTCCCTTTCTTCGTAGTGGGCTTACGTGAAATTCGGTGGGGAGAACTAAGCCGACCTTTTTTACCGTCTCGCTTATCCTAGAACCTTAACTTTGGCTTGTGGCTCTGACGTCGTCAGCCTGAGCGGGGCAGGACGCACCCAACACTCCATTCATTAACATTAGTCTCTGCCTCGACTCTTCAGGGAAGTTAAGCAATTCTCTTACGCCACTTTACACACACTCTGCGCTAACACCAAGAAACGTTGGGGCGCCCTTCGTGTCGCAGGCACTGTGCGCTGAGAGGCTGTGCGTCTCCATTCACCCGGTCTGGTCCCTCGCGCTCGCCCCCGGGAGAAGGGCTGGACGTCGGCGGGCGCGCCTTACGAGAGCAAGAATTGCATGCGCAAATGAGCAACTTCGCGCAAGTTAAGCAAACAAATACAAAGAGTGAATTAAAATAATACATGTATACAAATCTAAATAAAATCACAAATAGACATTCGTATAAGAAGTAGATAAAAATGCACCGCGCTTTTGTTGACTTCTCATCCTTGAAAACGTCACTGAACTTCTGAGGTAGGCAAAAGACTTTTGCTAAAATAGGCATGCAAAAAGCATTTATTCTGGTTAAAATACACAAAGTTGAAAAAATCACCAATTGAAAGTAATTGATGTAAAACATTAATAAATAAAATTATTCACGTTTTAATGATTTTTTTACGTTGTCGTTGAATCTTTAACTCATCAGCGAAAGGTCTGAGGCCAAACAAAAACATACGATGAGATTTCTCGTGATCGAACAAAAGCATCAATGAAAAATATGAAAATTCTTTACTGCGGTCATCTCTTTTCTCTTGTAGATTTTTAACACAACCGGGCACTGGTGCATCTGCGTTCACAGAAAGACAAAACACAACTGTGCCTCCATGTTGTTTAGGCTTGCAGGCGCATTTGGAACTTCATAGAGATTAGGGAAGGAAGGGAAAAAGGGAAATAATCTCGAAAACTGCAGAAAAGGGCACAAATAAGGCAAAATACCTAAATTAGGCAAAATTAATATCTCCTTAAACAATTCCAGAAGTACAATTAAGAGATCCCTATTGTCAATGTCCTAAAATAATAATAATAATAATAAATATAAAAATAATACATTAAAATAAACAAAATGCATTTTAACAAATTTCTAGGCTCTTCTCATTACCAATGGTAGTGTGTTAAGTTGGCCTTACGCTAGCAATCAGATTTGTTTCTGCTTCTTGCGGTCATCATTACACTAGCAAGAGCAGGGGAATATACGACTGTTACTAGAAAGTGCTTACTTGGCTGCGGGAGACGCCGCGGCCAGGGCACAGGTGCCGACGTTTCGATCGCCATTCGGCGACCTCCATCAGGGCGAAGTTATTGCGGGGAGATGCCTCGTCTCCTGTCTGCCAATTGGTCGGATGGCCAGCCAATGTGGACAGTGGCTGGGCGCGGATCGGACGGCGTGGAGCAGCGGCCGGGCGTCCTGCTCAAATGGATGCTCCAGCGTTGGGGTTCACGAGGGCTGTTGGGTGACGTCATGGGGAGTGCAAGGCGTCACAAGAACAGGATGTCAGATTATCAACACGATAAAAATATCATTTGTCACATTTACAAAAAGAGCGTAAAAATGTGAAAGTTCATTACCAATTTAGTTTTTACGAACAAACAGGCATTATCAATTTCTTGGTAGCTATTTAATTATTTTTATATTATCATTTCCGAATCAGGCCTTTAAGTGTAGACAATGTGCGTAATGTGTCTAAAAATGAGTTCTTTCCCGAATGGAGGCGGCTGAGGGTGTCGGTGTGTGTGTTGCAGGCGGGGCCTGGGCGGAGCGGAAGAAGAAGCGGTGCGCCTTCTGCCCGCGCGCCAGGGACCGCAAGACGACGGTGTACTGCGCCAGCTGCCTGCGCCCCATGTGCACCGCCCACCGCCTCAAGTTCGACCTGTGCCACGAGTGCGCGCAGCTCAAGCTGGGCCTGCCCCCGCCCCCGCCCCCGCCCCCGCCCTTCGCGCGCCTCGACGCGCTCTGATGCCGCGCCGGAGACCGCCGCTAGCGCAAGTCGCTTTCGGGGGCGCACGCAGCCGCCAGTCCGTGCGGTTCAACTGGGTGTACAATGGCGAGCGCTACTTTCTCTACCTCTGGGCTATTACATCGTGTGGCGTGTGAACGCCATGTACACTGACTCACACGCACTGAAGAGCAGATGGCGTTGGACGTAGGCGTGTGCGCAGGGGGGCTGAAAATTTCGAAAGGATTCCTCACCTCATCAAAATGTGTTCAATTCCTGATTTTCGCCTTTTTAAGCTGACAATTTGGTGAATAGATATCCGGAAAATGCTCTCCAAACCAACTGGCAATTCTATAGATGGTTCAACGTCAATAGTATTATATAATTGGGTCATTAATTTGCTAATTACATTATTTTTGTTTTGTGTTTTATTTATTTCCTAGTACAACATCTCATATGAATATAAAGTTTGAAAGGAAACAAAGGGGTCCGTATACGTACTTGACCCCTCGCTCTGTCGTTGTGGGCTGCGCACTTCTATGGCGTTCGTCAAGGACGTGCATGCGTCGAAATTAGGCGAGATAACCTCGTTCATTCGTCGCGCGATGCCGCTGAAGGTCAGGTGAGCCGAAGAGCTGCGAAGAGACGGTTTTCGTACTTACCTCACCACACCTCCAGCACCGGAGTCGCATCGACTTCTTAGTGTTAGTGCGGTGCACACGGCCAACATTGCAGAAGAGACAGACGGGTACAACTAACGGCCCCCCAAAACAGCCACTGTTTACTTTTTCGTTCGGTTGTCTCACCAAAAAATGATTTCCACATTTCGCGTAAGAAAGTACTTGAGAAAAGAAAGTAAGAAATGACTAATGCAGCCCAAATAAATTGTGGGTCGCTTACAATGCCTAGCTCGCGTTAGGTTTCCCGATGTTTTCTGAACAGCCGTAGTTACGTGTAGATAGATCTACTGCGCATGCGCAGAAACTGCCTTCTCCCGTGCCTTGCTCGCGGTTTGGCGGCCGTTGATGCGCAGATAGTGTGCTCGAACTCTAAATCCACTATTCTTTGTTGAGTCGTAGGCGCACCGCGTCTTCCCGAAGTCGCTTGTAGGGCGTTGAGCGCTTTGCCTGGAGTAATCCTGGTTACTGCATTTGTGGAGTGTCGTCGCGTCGCGTCGCGCCGCGCCGCGCCGCGCCGCGCCTTTTATCCCTTCGGCCAGGGTCTCGGGGTTCCTACCCGATCTCCGCCCCAGGAACCCGCGAGTCTCCACTTGACGGAGCGTAGGAAACGAATGCGGCTGCTTATTGAGAACCGTCAATCGATCGAAAACCAATATAACTATCCTTGAAAGTCGTCGTAATGATTTTAATTGTTATCATTTTCCTTCACCTGAATGATGCCTGACGGCTATCGGCTGAAGAGATATAAACCTTCACTGAAGTGACGTGCATCAACTCCTTTCAATCGAGCCTCAGGGTTCGAACACAGCAACAGGCCAAGCCCAGCCCGGAAAGTGCTACACCCGTTGCGGGGGGGGGGGGGCGTCAGGGTTGCCAGATGTGTTGCGAGCTCTTTTTCCAGCCCTATATTATTTTCATTTTCCAACTTTTTCTATGCCTGCTGTTTATTCTTTTCCTTTCGTTACACTAAAATGAGAGATAATAACGTTTATTTTTTTTATTTTTCATTCATAACAATTTAGAAAATAATTTTTCTATCTCGACTCCGGATGAAAATAAAACCCCCAAACATTTTCCCGGCCATTCAGGTTCCCCCGTTCCTCCGCTCCCCCAAGAAATAAGGTCCCCCCTTGGGGCCCCCGAGGGGCGGGGGAGCGATGGAGGGAACCTGCGGGGGCAGAGCGGCCTTGCGTTGCGCTGTGCAGTTGGCGAGTGGTGGCTGCGCTTCAATGCAAAACTTCAGGATTGACTAAGCAATAATGTACTAAAAATTAAGGAAACAATTTCGTGCTACAAACAACTCGAGGGCTACACACCTACGTCTATTCGACCCACTTATAAAAAAGCATCCATCATATCTCTGCTCGAGTTCTTGTGATATTCTACGCAGGTCAAACAAATGTGTTACCTTTCTGACCTCTGGTAAAATAAAGGCTTTTTGTGTCTTGTAATGATTCCATTGTATGTGACAAAATACACGAGAAAGAAATTAATACTTTCAAAGTTAAATAAAAATAATCCTCAATCTGTTTATTTTATACAAGCTAAAAACGATCAATCTCTAGTCCTTTAAAACACCGGAATATTTGAACGTTATACAGTACTACAACCGAAGTGAGAAAATACAAAATGAATTTCATTACTCATAAGAGAAGAACAAGGGACGTTCGATTCCTGTAAAAGAATCGATTCTAGAATTGAATTGAAAGAAAAGGATCGATTCCCTAAGGAATCGAATCAAATGAGAACATCGTTCAACGAAGGTATCGATGCCGGAATCGAGCAATTGCTATTTAATAAAATACAACCTGGTATTAATTAATTAAATTTTAATAAAAATAATAATGAACTACGTGGTCGAAAATGGATGAAATAATACAATTGAAAAAGTAGAATGTATCAATGAACCAATATATTAATAGAACATAAATGAAAAATATATATTACGAAAAACATTAGTATGAACTAATGATTTTAAGAAACACTTCACACAACGCGATCCAGAGATAATTTTTTTTAAAAAATTGTGCTGCTAAAAATGTAATTTGAACCAAAAGGTTTGGTTTGAACGAAGCAAAAGGTAGAGACATGGTCGGAGGTAGAATTCAAACATTATTCATTCTATAAAATTAATAATAAAGACAAACAAAACCCCTCAAAAATACAAAAACACATCAAAAAATCCACAGGAATATACCTATTTAAAAAAATCGAAGATATTCATTTGGTTCCTTTCCGGCCTTTTGAAATCGATTCCATCAAGAATCGGAAGCGAAGGAATCGAAAAAAAGAATCGATTCCGGAATCTAATCGGTAGAATCGGAACGTAACTTAAATTTACCTCAAAATTCCAAATGAGAAAATCTGATATAAGATTACAGCAAATGTCAAACATTGACAAACATCGCTTTATTAATCCAGTAACTAATTAAAAATCTAAGAGCCAGTTCAATTTGTTTTGATTCAGCATCCAAAATATTTCATGAAGCTCGAAGCACTGCGATGTATAAATATTTTTGGGCTGTGTTGTGATGTGATAATATTTTGTGCGTTTAAATGTGAATACTTTAAAAATATAAATGTTAACATTTGTAACTTTCTAATATCTTATATATGTTTTCGGACTGACAAATTGTTGAAAGTAAAATGCACACGGTATTTGTAAGAGAAAAAATATATGTAATTTTACAATCAGAAAAATTACTACGTGTAATATAATTTACGGTTTTAAGAAGTAGAGCATGCACGTTATAAAACATAAGTGAGTTGCTTAACATTCATCTTTAAATGTTTTATTTTTCGTGCTATAACATGAATTGTGAGTCACTTGATCATGTACAATTTTTGTTATGTGTTAAAAATGAGTGAATTAAATTGCTTTAAATTGACATTTCGGTGATTTTCTATCGTCAATTATTATTCACACCTCTTTTTCTTATTTCGGCGTTTACCGAAGCTCTCAGTACAGTAGTGGCAAGAAAAAATTGAGAAGTCATAACCTATTTAAATGACCTGCTATTAAAATAATTTCTCTTATCCGAAAATTTGATTCAATGTTCCTGATATAAAATAAAACCCTCCATCAGTTATAAGGCTGAAGTTCTATTACGTCATAAAAAACAATAAGGCTGAAGTTTGGAATAAATTTTTTGTAAGTGCTACACGTGATATATTTGAGTTATGCAATGCAAAAGTGTGAAAGAAGAGAGGGTAGTAAAGGGAGAGGAAGGCAGATCGCGCGCAGTTCGGTACCCGCTTGTTAGGGTACTGCTCCGGCATTCGCCCGGTGTTGATCAGAGAAACCACAGAAAATCTCAATATTAATCGCGCAACTTTTCTTTGCCGACAACCTAGCTTTCCCCTCTCTGGCATAATGCACAATTGAAGGCGAAAGTTCGCAGTGAGCACTGATGACAACATTCTTCATCAAAAAATCTTCAACACATCTTCACTGGCGCGAAATAGAAACTATTTTCTGTTAAAGAACTTCTATCCGTGATTTTGTCAAAAAACAAAAACAACAACAACAACAAACAAACAAACAAACCCTAAAGAAAGGACCGAAGAAGTTGAAGATTCATCACAGGAGATACCCCCAACTCCTGAGAAAGTTGTGACGGCGTGTCCAGCTCCCCAGATTGGCATTTCTTCATGAAACCTAGCGGCCAATTTAGTAACTACTACCCCCACTCTGCCCTGCCCGCATTTTTCAATCCGTCGGTCAAGACAAGGTGCGCGAGTAAAGCCAACCCTGCAGGCCCTGAGGATCCACAGGACTTCCCTACTGCAGTGACGTCAATTGATGCCCTGAGCCTCCTCCGCCCGATGAGTACTGCACAGGAAAGCCAAGAACGGTAAGTTACATGTGAATGTGTGGAGACACAGCTTTTGAAACAGAAGAAGCAACGATTTTGCAAATACGAAATATCCAATCGTCTGCGAACATAATAATTATATTTGTAAAGCACTACTATGTTTATATGATATACGAGTACATACGGTATCATAAGGAAAATAAAAAGAAGTGGGAAACGATATATGACAGATGTCAAAATTAATGCTAAACGAGTAACGATTCTTCAATTCATCAATAGTATTTATATTCTACATTTTCACTAGAATTCAGATAACGATTGTCGAGAAAGATGATAAGATTAAATCGTAATCCTTCTGAAATAAAAGAAATTTAAAAATGTCTATTGTGAAATGAACAGTAAAATTATCATAATTGCACTTATTTTCTATAACAAGAATCCAGTTCAGAAGTCCTGTTTATTAATGTGAGGTAAATGGGAATAAATTAATAAAATTGTTCTAACTTTGCTGGTATGACGATTACTATAATGTCATGATTAAATAATTTCCAAATTTAAATTATTTGATTATGTTTCTAGTGATTTGATTGATTTCATCAAAAAAACAACAACAAACAACTTATTATTATGATGACATTATTTGATAAAGGTTTACAATGACCAAACTCCAAATCGTGCCACACACAAGTCACAAGTCGCAGATGCCCAAGTCCAAAGCGCAGTTAGTAACCCGCTTGTCCCTTATCAAAGCCCGTTTCTCCACCACTGCTGGCCGCCGCGGAAATTCAAATGGCCAGATTGGGATTTCTTTTCGTTGTGGGTAAGAATGGAGAGCATGAATGGGGTGGGAAATTATTTTCATCCGGAGTCGAGATGGAAATCTTGTCTGAGCGCTGCCCACCGGGTTGTTCCCCAGCCCTCTTAGCTGGCAGCGCCCGCTGGAGGTTCGACTAGATTCATTATTGGTTCTGCAATTAAATGGGGGGACTTGCGGGCAGAATATCTTCATTTTACATTCATTAAGCTTGCATTGATGAACAATACAACTTTCTACATAATAGTAAAGTAAAAATATGTAATAAATATTACACAATTTCACCTCATCTTCACTCACAAAACTCCACTTCATTACACTGCACATATATAATAATAATAATAATAATAATAATAATAATAATAATAATATTACTAATATTAATAATAATAATAATAATAATAATTTATAATTAATTAACTTCTTTAGTTTAGGATCCAGAAAAGTCAGAGACTTATCATCTGGTTCCGTACAATTCATATATAATTAAAACAATTTTCTAAATAGTACAAATAAATTAGAAAAATAGTAAAAAATAAATTAAAACAATATTCCAATAGTAAAACATTTTAAAAGCAAATTAATACTAGTATTTTACATGGAGTGAACTATTAAACATCGGTTTGTGTATATATTCATATACACACACATGTGTATATGCACATATACATACATATACATACACATACATACACATACATACACATACATACACATACATACACATACATACCATACATACATACACATACTAACCTACATAATGACATACACAGTACATACACATACATACACATACAACACATACATACACATTACATACACATACATACACATACATACACATACATACACATACAACACATACATACAACCATACATACACATCACATAACAGTACATACACATACATACACATACATACACATACATACACATACATACACATATATACACACATAAATATTTGTTACTAATTCATAATCACAGCACATTATGTTATAACTTTCCCTACTGGTATGTAAAATTATTATCATCCACACATTATATACTTGCATTACCAGTAAGCACATTATCATTATAGTTTTATATCTGATTCTCTATCTTGTTTCTTTTATTCCTGCACACATTGTTGTTGATTGCCACTCCAATCGAATATTTTATATTTGTACTTGTTTGGACATAACATAGTTATTTGAATATGATGTAAATTAATACATAAATCTAATCTAATAATCATAACACATTTTGCAATAACAGTATATCATATTAGTTTGGTACACACATTATAAACGCTTAATTTCACAGAAAATATTCTATCACTACTCAACTTTGTTTATGAATTGCAGTCTAGTTTCTTTTTTATTGACAATACTGTCCTACACACACTGTTGTTGGTTGTCACACCGTAGAATTGCTTAGCTGCAGCCATGATTTAATTTAGTTGTTAAAGTATTTGTGGTTTGGCTTTGGGTATTTAATGTCTATCTGGTTGTATAGTTTAGGTATCAGGTACTTCAGAGTTCTTTTTCCATAACCACCCCGTGTGGTGCCGGGGATTTTAGTAAATTAGCACCACGGGACCTCCCCCTGTCGTAGAAGGCGACTAATCGGAGCAGCTGTCCGTTGTCACGCCCCTAAACATCCCGTCATTCCCACAAACTCTGTGTGTCATTGCTTCCACTTGCTTGTGGCACACTTCTATTTTCTGTCCTGTAGCCCAATATTGTGTCACCTAACTCTTGTGTTTCCGCCCCGACGCTATTAGGTTGTGAGGGCTAGGGAGCCCTTTCCATTCTACCCTTCTATTCTATTCTTCTCTGTCCCCCCTTGTTCCTTTCGTTTCCTTAAGCTGGCGGTAGCTCAAAAACGCTAGGGCAAGGGGACCCTGAAGAAAAAAACAAGATGGAGGAGCTGTCAGGACCAACCGTTGCGGTGCAGGGGATCGGAGCCGCAGTCCCGGCGGTGGGTGGTGCGCAAGCAGGCCACCGGGCGTCGTCACCCAGCGACCGCAATGCGGATCACCCGGCATCGCCGACACATACTGCTACGAGTGATAGCGAACCTAGGGTTGAGGGATCCCTTAAAACCCTCTCCAGAGAAAAGCCCGGAGTTCAATGCAAAAAGATGAAAATTGGAAAATCAATGAACTATGATGACTAGTTCAAGAACACCGCAGCGGTACTAAAGTACCTTATAGTAAAAAGAACTGAAGGAAATTTTGATAAAGTGAGCCCATTTCTAATAAAGAAGGATCCTTCATACCAAAAAATTGATTGACGGTAGAACATCTGTCTATACGTCCGTCCGACCGTCTGCGCACAACGTTAGCGCATAAACCTTTCAGTCGATTTTCTCCAACATTGATATTCCCCAATCGTTCTGGCTGATAGCGCTGCAACCGCATTTTAAAACCAATATTTTAATTTTGGGGGGTATTTTACATGAGCTCGTGGCTAGCTCTTGGTCAGTGTGCTAGCTTTCCACTACGCGGCCCCAGGTTCGATTACTGGTTGAGTCATGGGTATAGTGTGCGATTTCCTAGCAATGTCTCAGTACATTTGTTGCTGTGTGACGATGAGAAAATTTACTTCTCTGGCTGAGAAGGCCGGAATACGGCGCGGCATCGTGATGTCTACGTCCCCTGTTAACCCATGGCCGCGAGGCTGGGACGTCGCCGGTAGGCCTGAGCCCTTTCACGGGATGTCGTGCCAAGCGCATGACTACTGTCGCGCGAACTTTACAATAAGCCCCCCGGACATTTTCAAAATTAAAAAAAAATACTCCAATTTTTTTGATTAATTTTTTTGTTGAACAGTGCCTAGGACGTTTAAGAGATTAGTGCATTTTCGTTCATATCTCCTATTTTTCAAAAATATGCAAAAACAATTAAGACTATAAAATTGATGAAATGTTGGTCTCAAACAAATTAGGTTGTGCAAATCAGCTCTTTAAAAAGGCCAAGCACAATTTTTTGAAAAATTGCGAAGTTTTTGCGTAATTTGCGCTTGAAATTATGGCAACTATTCTTTCTCAAAAGACCCCTCCAATTTATTTCTTTAAATTTTTTACACATATGTAGTAAAGGGCGGAAAATTATGATGCTAATCCCTTTTTCGGGTATTGCTCGATTTTTTCGAAATTACAAAACTATCAAATATTTGAAATTACAGAACAAAAAATGAGCGCGTTAAAAAAAGTCAGGTTGAATTTTTTGTGAAAGAAGTTTTCAGGCGATTTCTGTTTAAAATGAATGAGGGATCGTGGGTGAGGAAGTGTGTGTTGTTGTAGCTCCTAGTTTATAAAAGAGTTTCGAGGTTTTAACCTCGGTTCTTCTCCATTTGTAGTGAAGGAACAGCAAAGCAGATGGCCCAGTGGGGTTTCGCTGCAGCCAAAGCGGCGTCTGGACAACGGCAACGAGCCCCATAGAGACTGAAATGCTTGCGAAGGAAAACCTTGAGGGCATTTAGCAGTATACTCGTATTACAATGGCTGTCTGAAAGTCTGTTTTGAAATATTTTCAAATTTTGAGCTTTAAGACTAGCAGTATTTGAACATTTTCTGGATTTGACGTCCTTCCCGCAGGGAGGATATGACCACGCCCTTTCCTGAAAAGTTGTTCAGCATTCAATGTAATTCTCCGACTTCCCGAATATTAGCAACAGCATATTTTTTCAAAAACTTTTGTTACTCATTAACTTGGTATGCCATCGCCGAGGTGAACTCATGATTACCATCATTTTGCGGCTAATCTGAAAATAAGCACACTGCGCTCTTATGCGGAATATTATGATATTTTTTGTATAAGTTGGTAAATAAGTTTATAGATTCTCCGACATTGTGTACATAACTTCCTTGGGTAAAATTCAAGCGAGGACTGCATTCCACCAGAACTGTACTATTTAGTGTCCCATTCGCGAGAACAAACTTTTTATTGTGCTCCATTACAGAAGACGTGCCAAAGAGCTACCAATGGTGTGTTTGGTCTGTATTGCTCCATTTATAAATTTACAAATATTGCGAAAAAAAAATTGAATGACTTCAACTGATGTTTCTAATCAATTAACGTCCTAATCATTATTGGGTGATTGCCTCTATTGTATGTACGCAATTAATTAAAAACGTTGAGAGATACTAAAAGGAGAGTGTGCCCTGCTCACGACTCCCACGTGGCGATTCTGCACGGCGACTCTGCGAATGGGCGCTGGAAGGCAAAGGCGTCGCTCGACGAACAATTGCTCTTTACGCAAACAATAGAGGACGAGTGACTGCGCTGGGGTGCACCGTACACGATTCTTAAGAAAAGACACATCATCACAAGGGATGTGACATCGACAACAAAACATCGATGTTAAGAAAACATCGAACAAAAACTATTGATGTTTCAAGTTGGTTTAGTTGCCTCTAACATTAAATTTGTACGCAACAAAATTTAATTTGACAATGGTCGAGCATCTTCTTTTATAACAAAATGTTAACTTAAAACAATTAAAGCACACCTCTGTCTGCGAAATACGAGGAAAGACGAAATTTGCCATGGTATCAGAATCATCTCAGACGAGGAGTAAATCTCTTCAATGTAGTACATATCGCGTTCGTATGGATCAAAAACAGACAGATAGTGGTCCCATCAGGTATTATTTCATATTTTAACTTTTACAATATTGTGATTATGGCAAATTTTCATCAAGGAACAAAATATCTTAAGCGTAAAAATATCGAGCATAAAACATTGATCTTGAAAAACATCGGCTTCAATCCATCGCTATTATTATGGAAACATCGGTGTGTTGAAATTTTCGAAGTAGACGTCGCATTTATAATCGTAAAACGCATGGAAGTGGAAGATTAAAGCGAATTAGGAGATAATGGGATTAGGTGCATGGAGTTTCATATTTGAAATAAAAACTGAAACAATCCTAGTATTAACACAAATAAGTATGAAACAAATTGAATATAAAAATCTTTATTTAAGTTCACATTACCGAGACCATTGAAACCATTAATACCTAAAATTTTTGATTGAATGATGGAGCATTGAGCGTTGATGGGTATTTCATGTGTTATCAGACGCAATCTGCAAAGATGGAGTTGCAAGCACCACCCCACATGCGGCGGAGGCCTAACCTTGGAAAGGGCCTAAGAGGGCAAATGTAGCGCACCAGTTGCACCAACCAGAAGAGAAGCTCTGCTACGCTGACGAGGCTCATCCCCAAGCAAAGGCCCAGCAGGCCGCCCAGGTTCGCTGCAAAGACAACACAGCATCAGGCATCACATTCAGTCGCACCAACCAGAAGAGAAGCTCTGCTACGGATCATTTGGGATTGAATTTTTTGTTATTAAGTGGCTCCGGCTAGAGAGTCATAGCGCCACCGTGCAGGTTTAACCAGTAGTACGTCTCGGAGGTTCGCTGCATAGGCATTGCTTGTGACAAGGCTCACAATTATTCAGTTGCACGTACAAAAGATCGGCATAGCGCTATTGAGCCGCTTCGGCCACAGGCCTACGCCCATCGGGTTTTTCAGATTCGGTTCATCGCCAATACTCGGCTTGAAAGTCACATTCAGTCGGTTGCACGAAGAAAAAGCAGCACGCGTCACAGATTTTCTAACTCAGGTTCAGCAGGCCTCCAAAGATTTACAGTGTGGACGTCGTATGGCTTAACCTCACATTCATTCGGTTATGAACTATTCTCTCTTGTTGCAATATTAGGGTCACTAAGAATTGATCCTTGTAAGATATATGAAGCGATGTATTTCTGTTTGGTGTGTTAGCACTGCTTAGTGCTCTTGACGTTCCCTTCCACTCGGTTTGTGCAGTGCCTGGTTTGGTTTGAAGGGAGCAACGGTGTTTTACGCAGAGGGCGCCTGCCCCTGCGACCCATAGGATCTTAGCCGCTCTCCTAGCCTATAACAGTATCTACACGCATTTGCCGGAGATGTTACCGCAATTGCAGCGGTTAAAAATGAAAATTAAACAAGTACTCAGAACATCCATAGACAAACAACATGCGCTGACATGTGTTCAGTTACACCAATAATAAACACGAAAAATATAAAATTACCAGCAAATTATACTTTGCAGTGTCAAAAAACAAAAATTTTCTGTAAGGATCCAATGGCTTCTAAATAAGCTTACAGCCACACACTAATGCCCTTTACATGTACTACACAAACGAAAATTAGCTGAACATTTGTGTGTCAAAAGTATGGCTGTCCTCTTTACTGCGGAGGCACCAACCCAGTGAGGAAAATTGAAAGCAAGAGTGAAAAGCGAATCGTGGTGAATGGAAGGGCTCCACTATGACACATCGCAACCAATAATACCATCGCAATATATACTCTCTGTCGCAACCAACATCCTGCCCGAGGCAGGATTCGAAGCTACCACTCTTCAAGACATTTAAGGCGAGACTTTGCAATCTGGTCCACCCGAATTTCCAGGAATAAATGACTCCTCTATAACAGTTTCTTACCTACAAGATCGACGATTCCAAATACTTCCGTCCGCTGATAAGGAGAAAAATATCTCTTCGGAAAATAAATTATCACGAAGCCTCTGAAAATGAAAAAATACGTTAGTGTTCGGTTGGGCATCAATAATATGCAAAGAAAATTTCGTCACATTAATTGGACGAATCCTAAATTTTTGCCAATTCTACGATTCGCGAATATCTCCTATCTTCCGATATAAGAGTATCAACAACAATAATATGTCTGTCGCTATTACTAATAAATTGTTAGCCTAGCGGATCTCGTGTAGCTTTGTTGAAGTGACCGTAAAACCTCAACCGACATATAAGAACAAAAACGTTGAGAACGTAAAGGATCATAAATTACAATATAAATTGGATTTAATAAAATTTGGACAATTTAGGATTTTTTTCCGAAAACATAGAAAAGAAATATAAGACATTGTTGATAGGCGATAAATGACGCTCGCGGTGCGACAAGAGCAGACGAAGTGATAGGTTACGAGGCATATACAAAGTGTAAACGAGGAATTTCGGACAGGATGATCTCCAATTTGATAGGTGGGGATCGATGGCCGTCAGGGCATTGAGTAGTAATATTTTTGTGATTAGTCCGAGGAGATAGAAAACGGACATGTGCTCCACGGGTAACGGCAGAATAACGATGTAATTTAAATGATATTTTTAGGGGAAAAGTGTGTAATATTCGTGGGAGAAATAGATCACGAATAAGAATATAAATTGTATTAGCTGAAATTCAGTGTGGACATAGGAAGAGCTCCAGATGGAATTGGATCAGTCATTGACGCCACTAACAGCGCCAAAATGGCTGTGCATTCTGCAAAAGGGAAGTTTAGGCAATAAGTGACAGACATTAATAAAAATATTATAAGGTCAAGTCATGTTTAAATATTAAGTTAACATTAAAATTAGAAAATAAATATGTGTGTTTTTTTGGTAGAAATTTGATGGCCATCAATAGAAACAATAGAGAAATAAAAAATTGTATTGTTGAACAAAATTAATTGAGAAGGAATTACAAATGAATAAATCGTAAGAAAATTTTGCAGATTGTTTAATTTATTAGTAACAAAGATTCGCTAAGAGTAATTAATTTGTTCACCGCCCAAGCACTCGTGCGAGCGGTATTTTCAGGCCGCGAGACAAGACAACCCTGAGGAGCGTGTGTGTGCTGACGCTTAGAAAATTAAATTAAAACCAGAGCTAGCCCCTCCATTAATTGTGAGAGAGAAAATATTCCAAGTAGAAATTATTTGATTCACTTCAATGGTAGGCCAATACGAGTCCGTAAAGTGTAGTAAATAGTTTAAAAGTAAATTAATAATATTGTAAAAATTAAAAGTGTGTAAAAGAAGGAATGGTTGATTTACTTATATTACACAAACCTGCGAAATAATATTTTTCTCCGGCACATGACTGAATACATGTAGAAAAGTAATTGTGCTGTGATGAATTAAGATCTGGTAGTCAATTTTACCACATACGGTTTTTCTGTGATGCAGAAAAGAAAAAAAAATCTTTGTTTTAGTAATTTCTTGTTAGTAACCATTGTTACAATGAGCACTGTAAAATGTGACAAAATATTTATAATCCCGCCACAGTAGTTTAAAATAAATAGTAAAAAATCAAACTTAACGCGACATATCTGTTTTCTCCTCTGTTTTGTTAAAATCGAACGCTGAATCGATTAATGTTTACGATCCAGACAAATGTTATCTTGTTAAATATCAACATTAGTCAGCCATTCTGGAGACATTCCATAATTCTTGGTAACGAATTTTTGTTTTTTTATATCATGATAAAACCGTTTTCTTTGTTGTTCATTTACAGGTCGTACATTTTACGAAAAGTTCTCAAAATGAGAATTGATAAAATGAAACTTTAAGCACATATATACGAGACTCTGGGATCTTTCCAGCTTCGTTTTAACAGTGAGCAATTTAATTTCCTCGTACTAAGGCTTTTAGAACCTTGAAATGTTTATCAATAACAGCACGTTCGTTTCAAAAACTTTTAACATTGTCCAGAAAACTTTTGATAACATCCATGAGTAGCAAGATTAAGTTTGTTCATTAGTCATTTCATTTATATAATGTGAATTATTAATTAGTTGGAAAATTTAGGGCCGCTAAAAGTGTTTTCTTAAAAAGAACTTACAATTTTTAAACAATTAAAAAGGACCAGATTTGTCCAAGGCTTTAACAAATTCCTGCATTATTCCATTTTGATGACCAAAGCTTGGAAACATTTTCAGCGATTCTAGTTGTGGGCAATTCACATTTCTTCGTGTCTCTGAGTACTATTTTCATTAATAAAACACAGCTCCTTTTTTAAGACATTCAGATTTTTTACTACATTATAAGTTGGTGTTGGCGACGTTTCGGCTAAAGTCTTGTAGCCATCTTTAGACCTATTGTTTAAAGAAAATATGTACATTTTCCAGTATTGGATTCTTGCTACAAGATATTAGCTGAAACGATATCAACGCCAATTTATAATGCAGAAAAAAATAAATCACTTCTGTTAGAAATCGTAAATCTGAATGTCTTAAATTAACCATCTTTTAGTCGCGTGAATCTACTTACATTAAATAGTCGCGATACGGACGAAACCTCCGGGTTCAGAATTTGGACGCAAAAGAGATAATTTAATCGTCAAAAGTTTTTAACTGATACAGTTTTTAATGCACATTAATCTAATATTTTACATAAATATAAATTGTAATCCCAACATCCAATTAGGATATTTTTGAAATTAAACGTAATGAAATGCCTGCACTTGTAACATATGATTGTGGTTGTCCTATTTTTTCTCAATTACAGAAAGCACGTCCTCCAGCTTTTAAGTGATTACTAGTAGCTTGTGATTTTGGGATATGCGACGGCTCAGGGATATCTAACAGTTAATACATTTTTGAACGCAATTCATGGGAGTTTGGATACAGCAACAAGTACGGTTTTTATTTCGACCGGATTAGTGGGTCCCACATCCCTTTGACGGCTCCAGTTTGATCGGTGTTAGTTTATCCCTTGATTGCTGTACTTACTATTTTCTCTAGTAATGAATCAGGAAATATGTGAATCCATGCGTGAGCTACGGCTATCACATTGCCTGCTTGACCTTTCACCCCTGGTAGATGCAAGTCAACTTGCACACGGTGTACCACAGGGGTCGAATTTCAGCATATTCTCATCCTCCTAATGTAATGGATGTGCCCTCGCCTATTTGAAAGGGAAGGGCCGAACGTTGTTTGCCAAAAAGAAACGGTAGAGAGTACGCACCGCCTACCAAAGGCAGTGAAGGCACTCACTCGAGCGGGCCGCCGCCGGGGGGCAGGCGCTCCCTGGAGACCTCGGCGGAGAAGGTGAGCTGCATGCACGTGGCCAGGCAGTCGCAGGCGCGCTGCACCGCCGCGCCGCTCACCCGCGCTGCGACACACCACACTCCCTCCAGCCACCCGCACCAGCCACTCGACAACTTGTTAAACAAACCAAGCTCACATCTGCATCTCATTTCAAAATCAATGAAAAATACATGAACCTTATTTTACTTTTTCTTACCTTGTGCCTCGGTTAAGCAATTCCAATCTCTGTGAGGGCAAATTGGAGCTTCCAGACCATCTGTGAAATAGAAATGATAATAATCATTTCATAATAATAATCAATAACAGACAAGTTGTTCAACACAAATTCACCTTCAAATTACTATTGTTATTCTTTTTACACTTTTCTCTTAAATATTATAACCTCATTATGTTAATTAAAATGGTTTAAGGACCCATTTTGATGAAAGAACGCGTATGCGAGGAGCCGAGCCTCGGCCGTCGCGGAGTCCACTCAGCCAACTAACTGCACGCCAGAGCAAATCAATTGGAGTGTACATCTTCTTTGTAATATTTTCTTGGTGTTTTATTATAGCAATTTACGAAATATAACTTCTTTATATTCATTATAATTTTAATGTAGTTTATTAATACGGTACTTTTAGTACAAGACTAAAAAGGAATTATTTAAGCAATTGTTAAAAGTTTAAAAAAATATCAGCGCGTAGCACTAAGCTATGACCCCCTATCCCAAAGTAACGCAGTGTAACGCTGTATCAAACCCCTCACGCCTTCTTCAGCGGTTCCTCATTTATGAACGACCCCTTAACCCTTCTTTAGCCGCGTCTATCTATTTGCCTTAAGTAGTCGCGTCACGGAGGACGCCTCCGGGTCCAGAAATTGGACGATAACAAAACATATAACACTGAAAAATCTTTTAATTGATGCACTTTTAAGTAAATATTAGTCTATTGTTCAGTTTTACATAAAACTTCTCATAATAACAATATTGTTATTATAAAAGCGGTATTCGAACTCACAGTCGCTGTGAGTGGAAAGTGTGCTCACGTGGGTAGTAGAAGGGAACGCAGCCGCAGAGGCGGAGGGTGACGTTGGAGAGGCACTCGAGCTCGCAGTTGCTCTGCGTGTAGAGGCCGAAGAAGCGGAGTGGCCGCTCGTCCTGGAAGTAGCACTGGCGCTGGCTGGGCGTGTAGTATCTGCGCAGCGCGGGGCTGGTGATGACCATGTGTGGGGTGAGCGCGAGGGTCACTTCTTCTTCAGGCGTCGCCGGCACCGTAGCCTGCCCTAGGGAGGCCACAGTCGCCGGGCTGTGCAGCTGCACCTGCAGGACATCATGTACAGGGGCCAGGGACAAGGCGTGGAAACTTTGAATAATCGCTAAGACAGTTGTAA
Organism: Gryllus bimaculatus; assembly: GCA_017312745.1. Classification (NCBI taxonomy): domain Eukaryota; kingdom Metazoa; phylum Arthropoda; class Insecta; order Orthoptera; family Gryllidae; genus Gryllus; species Gryllus bimaculatus. The sequence goes on along the minus strand of BOPP01000195.1, from coordinate 1,213,815 downwards.
GCATATTTGGCCAATAAACGTCCTGGATATTCCGAATGGCTGAGCGGCAACAGGCACTTAAATGTTGGTTGAAAGAAATACTTTCTATGCAAAACTTTGCATTGCGGAAGCATATAAACACTTGTGTGGTTTATCAAAGGAAATAAATATATTTAGGTCAGGAATCAAATTAACCTAGAAAATAAAAAAAAGCGCTCAAATTTTGTAAATCGGGTGACTTTTAAAATTAATGTCAGTGCTTCATTATGTTGAATTCGACCTAGGTTGTATCCAGTGTGGAATATCCTGCCACCGTCGCACAGTGATGAATTACGCGTCGCTAGCTGCACAGAAATGCAATAATCAACTTTCTTGAAAATGGCTAAAATTGATTTTGCTTCGAAGTACTTAAAACAGAGCAAGAAAATGTGTTGTGGGGACGATGTGGGAACGTGCGGAATTCAGCCGTCTATCTCCGGTCGCGATTCAGAAAGCTCGTGGATAAGTGTGTTAGGTGTTCTCTGAAGGCTGAAAGTCTACTGCATCGACAGGAATCACTCCGACGCGGGTATGTGTCTCTCTGGTAACAAATTAGTGATGGTAGTTATGAAATTATACTCTCAAAAACAATTATTTTAACACTGTTTTATGTAGATAGATGTACATGATTCAAATTTCGTTCATTACCACATCTCTGTCCTCTGTGCTGAGATATGATCTTTTATGGCAACTGCGCCCTCGCGACGTTGTCACTGGAAGAGAGCTGGTCCAGTGCGCCCGTAGAGGAGTCGGCGTTCACAATGTCTCGGCACTTGGGAATAAAAATAATTTTCTTAATGACGTTAAACCCAATTTGGGCGTCGACGAAGTGTGGAAGTCAAGTGAGGAGGAAATTCGTGAGAAAATGAGGACAGCTTGTTTCAATCTCGCAAAGCGTTGGAAACGCAATGTGTATCAACGAGTAGAAATAAAGCTGTCTAATAAATTATCTTCATCTCTAAGTGAAGAGTTCTGTGTATTGGAACGTTCAAAAACCTTCACAACGAGACGAAGAAGGTCTGAGAAGTTCTTTTACGAAAACATCGAGAGAGAAAAGAATCGAAAGTTCAGCGACATATTATCAGAACGAAGCCCCCCTGAATTGCCGTTTGTCGTTCAGTGCAGTTTCCAATGAAGCGGCCAAAGGAAGGTAGCCGATGTCGTAGAACAGGCGTCAACGAGTACTGCTAGAACCCGGGGTAGAATTAAGCGCGCTGCAGAAAACAATGTAGCACAGCCGGAATAGTATTCACCCGAAGAAGTACTAGGTTTGATATTGGACATGCAAATGCCTCGCCACGTGTACATAACGCTACGAGAAGGTCCCTGTACCTGCGAGCAACGTTTCTCGGAGGGGGCTACTGGTGCGTCAAATGCGGATACGTTCGTTTCAAGCATTGTCCCCTTGCAAGTGTCCGCTAGAACAGCACAATCTGGAAACATTCTCTGGGATACTCCTAGAAATTCTACTCGGTACTTGAGACCACTTCGTTTCCAATTTATTAAAGAAACATCCGCAACAATCAGGGAGGAGTTTCAGTGGATAGAGAAGGCGATAACACCACCAAACCCACATTTGTAACAATTGGTGAACACAAACTTCAAGTAAAGCACTTCCTAATGAAAACAGTGGTAAATGGTAAAGTTTACTGTAGGTTACTGAAGAGCGCATCCCAGCAAGTGTGTTATATAGTTAAGAAATATTTTAGGATTATTTCAAATTAAGGAAAAACGTACTCAATGAAGTGTCTTAGGCAATCGGACCATTTTTCGTATGATTCCACGTCTTTTGAGACAAAGTGTATTTCGAAAGAGCGGCTCTGCGCCTGCTCGTGCGAGTGCCAATGACGAGTATGCAGGAAGTTCAAAATGCCTTTTTAGTGTTTCCTCATAGTGTTTGGCCAGAAAGTGGCTGTCGTTTATAATTGCAACAAAAATCTATACTAAACTTTTTTCGCTAAATATTGTTACAGAGCAACAGTCAGCATAGACGTACCAGATGTGCCAGTTCATTTTGATCGATCATCGGGGTTTGGAGAAATGGTTTTTGTGGACGTGGCGAGGCAGTGCAGTGACGAAGCAGCCGAAGAGGAGGCTGTCGCTGTGTGGCGCCTACGCAACGCACCTGCACGGAGCGCCGTCCCTCGGCGCACGCGGCGCCCAGCAGTTGGAAGTCCACCCGGTAGGCGGCGCTGAGGCCGGCGCCCGGGCCGCGCACGCGCGCTGGGAAGCCCGGCCCCGCCGCGCCCGCCGCGAAGCCTGCGTCCGGCGTCCACGACCACCCCTCGGCCGGCGGCGGCGCCCCCCTGCGAGAAAGCGGGCTGGCGAAAGAAGCACTTGTTACCGGGCCTTGAAAGATGAAAGGGACAAATCTTGAACCTGCATGTTGGGAACAACTTACTTTAACACCATGTGTAGTAGAAACACGTGCTTTGTGCGTATTTGGCAAAGAGATCTCGATTGACGGCAAAACGTGTCAGTCTGTGCGCGGTCAACGCTAGCGCCTATACCGTTCGGACGATAGTCTCCAAAATTGATATTCTTTAATCGATCTGGCTGATGTCGCGGTCCCTTTCATTTGAAATCGAAATTTGAAATTTTAGGAGTACTTTACATAAAGTTTCAAAGTTGTCGAAATTTTGTCAAAAATCGCTCCAATTTTTTGGTTAAACTTTGTCCTCCGATAGAGTAAAGAACTACTGAAAAATGGCATAGGTCTCATTTTCCTTGAAAGAACTAATTAGAAAATGGCAAAAGTTTTATTTTTTCGGCGCTTTCCTGCAACTGTAATATTGACATTATTTCTTAATAAAATCTGTTTAAAGATAGATCTTGAAATAGTGGCGAACATTTTTCGAAAACGTAACCCTAGGTTAAAACATTAGAAAATCAGTAATGTGAGAAAGTGTATGCCATTTGTAGCACCACTAGTTGTTACTGTCCACGTAATTATAGTATAAGGAGCGTTGGCAAAGGAGCGAGCCGGACGCTTCAGTGGTGCGGTTACCTCTCAGTCCCAGCCCCCGACCGGTGCCCCGAATGCGTTGCGTGCTGTGCAGAGCAGGAAGGAGGACAAAGAGGAGGAAGGAAATGTCGCGCTTGGCCTGTTGTGCTCCGGCATTCGTCGGGACGCGAACCCTAAGACTTCAGTCAGTCAGAGGCACCCTCCCGGTGTGCAAGGGCTGATCCCTCCCCGCGCCCTAGCCCAGGTCTTTGTAACGCGCAGCAGCTCCCATTGGGAGGTCTCGGGTGCGAGACCTGACGGAGGAGAACTTTCCACTGCAGCGGTTGTGTATTCAGCCGTTCTCTGCAGAATTCAAATGGCCGGCTGATGTGATCGGAAGTTGTTTCCCGTGGTTTCTCCGATGACCACCAGGCGATACCAGAGCAGCGCCCCAACAATCGGGCCACGGATCACTGGCATCTTTCCTTCCTCTTCCTCTTCCTCGACCGATCCTCCAGCACTGCGCTGCCACCCGTGTCGGGAGCGGGGCTGGGGCCTCGCCTAGGGGACCGGAATCGCGAGCGACTGCAGTTGCTTACGGCTTCTTCCGGAAGATGGCACCGCCGGGCAGCGCGTTGTGCACGTTGCAGAGGCCGTTGGGCGACACTAGCGCTCGGCGCACCCGCGGCGGCTGCGGCGGACGCTCCTCGGAGGAGAAGTTGTGCACGGCCAGCTGCGGAGGGCGGAGGCGGTCGCTAGAGACCGCAGCGCTGGCGTATTTGCGACCGGCTCCCTCACTTTCCCACAGCTCGGAAACAATGAGCGCTTTACCCCAACGTCCCTCAAATAACTCAATACGTTTTAAAACTTTTAAACACAATTCACTAGCATATACGTCTATACTGGATTTCAATTACTTATTACGCTAAAAGAATAATATTTCAAGTTTTGTATAATACTAATAGGGAGTTTTAGCGCCAAGAGTAAGGTAGCGACGTTTTGCACTAACCGTCACATGACGGATCTTGAAGTCATAACGTCATAACCTTAGGCCTTATACCTTCATAAATAGTGCACGCCTGCAGAAGACTGTCACCACCTTACAAACAGTAAAATGACCGCCGGAAAACAGGAAAGGTTGCATTTTTCCAACTCTGATAAACAAATTCTTGTATGCGAGGCAGTTATAATTATTCCTTGCCAACTCTACAATATTGGCAAGAATTACCGGAAAATGTAAGAATGGTGACAGATAAGAAATTCGCGAAAAAAAGTTGAAATAATATTTCGGGTTGGGTTAAGTCTTATACTCTTAAATAATAGCTGTTTTAAGATCAGAGTGCATACACATGGCGGAGCGCCACAAAACTAAAACTCGGTGCACGATGCAGATTTGTTAAACAACTCTTGACTCGTATCGTGGTTTAAATGTCTTACCGCTAACCTAGTCGCTGCGATGCATTAGGCAACTCTTTTGATCAGCGCTTAAAATGCTTCTTTTGTTATAATGCATAACGCAATGCCGGTAGTGATAAAACTCTTCTGAACGTTTTTCATTACGAACGTATACATTCGTTAGTCGCGTGATTAATAGTGTTTTGAAGATGTCTCTTTACGCCTGGCGCTAAAATTCTCTATTAGCTCAATTTCACAAAAAAAAATTGGTATAGTCCATTGTTCTTCTGAGCCCTTCAATCCGCAAATGTGCGTTTCCCTTTGAAAAATTCAATTTTCTTGTGTAATACTGGAAAGCATCGTCAGTGTTTTGACTCTTTAAGCACAACCTCCTGTTTGCAGAAAAAGAGAAGTTGTAAAGAAACGACAGTGCAACAAGGAACCTGTTATCGGCCAAATGACGAACTTTTGATTGTGTAGTGGAATAGAAGGTGGTGATATGTTTTCACCTGCAATGCCACATTTAGGGTACTTCTGGTTCTCGGAATTTATTGGAAAACCCACCCCTGTAGGCGGAATTCTTTTTAATCAAATACACGCGATATTGATTCTAGAATGCAATCCCATGGATCGATTAAATAAAAAAGCTGTGCAAACGATATTCATGATGCCTAATATTACTTAGTTTAGAATTCTTAATAAGACACATACACAAATCCAGGAATAAGCATGATATGATACAAGACGGTCGCCCATGTAGTAGATTTCCCGCAGGTAAATGGATCTCAAGGCTAAAAGAAAACTCTGACCAAAATTATTCTTATCGCCGTGCGACAGCTTCTTTTGCTCTGTATGGTATTCCTTCTTCTCTTGGAATTATGCCCTTTATGTGCAGCCTTCATATTATGCATTATGATTCGCCAACTGCGAGAATAATCGATGATGTTTACTAGGATTCATACATGGCTAAGGACTCGGTGGTGTGTGTGCGTGTGTGTGTAAAAATTGAATACTATATGCTTCTAGAAGTGAAAAGATGAAAGAAACCAAACAATGAATTGTTACTCTTGGAAGAAAGTTTGCTGACCTCTCTGATGTGTTGCAGAACTTTCTCACTGATGCTAATGTTAGCAGCGCGCCAACAGAGAAGCGACAAGTCCTGGTAGATCTCTAACCTGGAAAGAGAGATTGCCGAAGGTAGTACAGCTAGTTAGATCTACGACAGCAAGGCAACACCCCACGCACAGAAGGGTATGCCGAAGAATACTTTTATAAAGAAATTTATTTACGTTTTAGTCATTGCTGCCTAAGTCAGGTATATTAAGAAATATATTTTTCTCCAGTTAAGACTTCACCATTCCTAACTATTGTGGTCATGTGGCTTTTATTTGCATAATCAAAAATGAAGATACCTAGTTGATAATTTTTTTTAACCAAATTGCGAAATGCCGTAGTTTCAATTTATTACGGGGGCTTAAAATCATCTTCTATATAGTGTGATCTAATCCTTTTTGTATTTTGATAAAGTTTCTTAATGGAAATTGGGCACCTCTGGCTGTGTCCACGTTGGCTGTGGAAGTGCAATTGATAATGTGCATTGTGTTTCGTTCCAAGGTGCATCAAGGAAGAAGCTGTGAGTGCTCACTCGCGCTGGGTGAGCGGGGGACGGCGTCCGAGCTGTCTCTCTGCGGCCAACGTAGTGTTGAACCGTCGCGCTTCTACGTTGGCTGTGGAAGTGCAATTGGTCATGTGCATTGTGTTTCGTCCCCAGGAGCATCAAGGAAGAAGCTGCGAGTGCTCACTCGCGCTTGGTGAGCGGGGGACGGCGTCCGAGCTGTCTCTCTGCGGCCAACGTGGTGTTGAAGCGTCGCGCGTCTGCGTTGGCTGTGGAAGTGCAATTGGTCATGTGCATTGTGTTTCGTCCCAAGGAGCATCAAGGAAGAAGCTGTGAGTGCTCACTCGCGCTGGGTGAGCGGGGGACGGCGCCCGAGCTGTCTCTCAGCGGCCAACGTAGTGTTGAAGCGTCGCGCGTCCACGTTGGCTGTGGAGGGGCAGATGGTGACAGCAGGCATCGGGAGTTCGGTGATCACGTGTGGTGATGGCGCCATCGCCACGATGACCGGCGCTCGCAGCCACCGCTTCAGCTGATTCTCCGCCAAGATGCACCACAGCGTCGCCAGCAGTACCATCATCAGGACCCAAAACATTCTGTTACACGTTTATCATTTCCTCTCTTGAATACGATATTAAATAATTTTAATTTACCCCGCGAATTTTTTGAACTCCGAAGCGCCTCTGAGCATTACTGTGTTTCTGCCTCGCAGCCGCAGAGGTGCGCCAATGCCCAGAGGCCCCGCGTGGCTGCGTGAGGAGGCGAGCGCACCTGTGAGCGCGGGGGCGTCCGGGGCGCAAGTGGGCGAGTCCTGGGAGGGCGCCTGACGGCCGGAAGCCCTGGAGGCAGCCACCGGAGGAGTGCGCGTTGGCCCTCTGCGCATGCGCAGGCGGCTGGATGGCCCTTGCCCCGGCCGCCATCTTGGGCATGACGGCTTGGCCGGGCGGGCGCGGGACCACGCTGATCCAAAATGGCGCTCGCGGCGTTTCTTGTGCCCTGCGAAAGCAGCATCCACTCTCTCATTCTCTCTTCCCTGCAATTCTATTCTCCCTCGCTCTTATTGTTTCTCATTCGCCGCTTTTGTTTGTTATTGTCTCTCTTGCTTTCCCACGCTCTCTCTCTTCAATCGTTCTCCGCATCATTTCTTTTACATTCCCCTTTGTCCTTATTTTTGGTTTTTAATTTTTCCTTTAGTATATTTTATTCAAGTACATCACGCCCATTCATTCTTCTTCACTCTCATTTAATCTTCCTATCTCACGTTCACTCCTGGCCCATTATTCTCTTTCGTTTTCATTCACTCTCTAATTGTGTTAATCTCTGTTTTGCCAATTTTACTCCACGTTCTATTTCTACTTCGCTTCTTTTCGGTTAGTGACAATAAGTATATCCATTCTTAAACAAATATTAGCAAGCTGTCAGAAAACATGACCCAAGACATCAAAACATGACCAAAAACTTCCTCGCAAGAATGAAGTCGTAGACTTCCGCTAACTGGCGGCCTCCGATTGGCCGCTGCTTCAGCCAATAGCACACGGCCTAGACTTGAATATAAACACGAGCGCTGACCATCACGGCGCATACCAGCCCTGAGGAAGACCACGACAGGATGGTCGAAACGTCGGCAACTCAGCCTTCGACGCGGCGTCACCCGGACAGCCCAGATCACTTCCTCGCAAGAAGCTAAAAACACTTATTGTAGTTTGTTTTTTTCAATGTTATCGATGTACAAACAAATCAATATCCCAACATTTTTAAATTATAAAAAACAAGTGAATAATGAGGAACAGTGCTTAATAAAGTGGCCAAAACGTAATTCTAAAGCTGATAAAAATGTAATTATTATTACAAAAATTAATTAAAATTTCCACGTTTGTTTGAAAGAGCTTATTAAATTATATAACGCTTATATCGTCTATCCTAAAATAGTATTAATAACAAAAAATTGTAAGTAAAATTTTGCATGAATTCAAAATGGACGCATGTGGTTCAATACGTTTCTGGCTTGACCTCGATAACGCTCATCTAAGGGAAACCTTGTGAGCAGAGTATATTCGAATCGTTAATAGAGGTAATGACATGCGTTTTTGGGGCGTTGCGTGAGGAAGGGCGTCTGGCGTCTTCGCGACAGCGCCCTCTGCGCTGCCCGGATTGCAAGGGCGTGGCCCCTTCACACTGCAGTGCAGGCTGCGCACCCTGCGACGTCTACCGCCTCTCAGACTTGAAGGAGAAGCTGCGGGGAAGAAGAGTTTCGGTCGAGAGAGAGAGAGGTGAAAGAGGCAGTTTTTGATTATTTTGCCAAGATGTGAGCGGTGGATGGTTGTTATGGAAGATGATTAGGTTCTGATGAATTTGAGAAAGCTACGCAATTTTTTCTTTGTATCAAAAATAGAAGTTAGTGGGGCGTGAACTACCAAGTTCGCTGTTAAACAATATGCGGTAAGGAGTGAGCTAACCTAAGTCGGAAAGTAGCGTGAACATCGCACATTTATTAGAAACAAACTTTGTTTTGTAAATTTTGTTTTTCGAAGCTTAAGACGGTAAATTAGCAGCAAATCATGGACTCTTTAAAATGTCTGTTCTAACTTCTGCTAGAGATTTTTGAGTGTGTATTTAATTATCTAATAGGTTCCACTTGTTTGCGCCCGTTCATATTCTTTAATGTAATACTCGAAGGTCGTGCGTAGTTGCTCAACTATATCATTTTAACAATATTTCATAAACTGGAACAGTAGGTAATTCCATTTTTCAGTAATAAAGTAGTAATAAATGAGTACTAAATATTCATATTAGTTCCAATCGATTGTGCTCACCTTTTAAATTTGGTTGTCCCAGCTTGACAGTAACACCAGCTACAACCACACTTATTTCACAAACGGCAAAAGTAATAAATTTAATTTTGGGGTAATAAATTAGTAATAAGTGATTACTAAATGTTCCATTTGGTTTAGAGTGATTGTGGTATAGTAGTTGTGCCAGCTTGACCCACCCAAATATTTGGTTTGAACTGGACTACGAAACTTTGACTCTAATAATCCCCAAATCGTTCGAACCGACAACGGTGCTGGAGGCGTCACCGGAACCTCAGATTACATGCAGCGGCTGACATTAAAATCACGAGCGAAGACGCGAACATGCTGCTGAGTACTTCCGTGGAGCGTTTGTTGCGTCTCGTAGATGTTATTTGAAGTAAGTACCACTGAAATGGTATTAAAATCCATAAAATCCGCAACAAATATTTTAAAATGACATAACAAGGTAAAAACCGACTTAGTATTCGAATTCGACGAAATTGCAAAACAAAGCTCTGTAAAAGAGGGTCATTTCCTTTTTTATCAGATGAAATGAATTTATACATAAGAAGACGTGGTTCCAAAGTGAAAAGAAGAAAAATTGGCATGGCATTGCAACCTGCGCATTAGTACCTGCGCGTGTGTGGGGCCGCTCGCGTGGCGTGCGTCATTTGTCTCCTCGCGCGGCGGCGGCGTGCGGCTCGAGCGCAGACGATGTCGGGCGGAGATGGCGCTGCGGATAACGGTGAAACACGTCGCGCGCGGCCGCAAATCCCAAAAGAGCTTTCCTGCTGCTGCACGAACACCGCTCCCACAACGAGCGGCGCGCCGGATTGGTGTTAAGCTAAGTGGCGAGGCGTGCGATCGGGCTACGATACGATCGTTACATTTTGGGAAATCAGTCTGATCCGGACAATATTTCTCTTGTTGCCTTACAACGTATCTTGAATTTAACACACAGTTTGTCGTAACCTAGCGAGAAAATATATAGAAGCAAGTTGTACGTCATTTGAAGAAAGAAAGCTCTTCCCTCCTCAGTTAAACATTCAATATTAAATATTCGAAGTTAAATCTAAAATTTAATATATATATATATATATATATATATATATATATATATATATATATATATAAAAGAAACATTGTTAAATACTTTTCTAAATATTGTTGAACAAGTAACACATGAAATCGCTTTTCTGAGCAGAAGTGCTTCAAATAATTTCCCATGAAATTTCTAAAAAAATCGATAGATATGGGTAAAAATGAGATTCAAATCGTGCATTTTCATATACGCTCAAAAATTTTCTGAAAACTGCTCTAAATTTTCCAATGAAGTGACCTATTATATCCTTATTTTATATTCGTGTAGTCAAATTTCAATTCTACTATTACGGATCCTTGAAATTGATAAAATGTGAAAAAAGTGTATTTTAGGCGCCAAGAGATAGCACCAGAAAAGACGGTGGGGTGAAACAGTTAAGATAGCACCGACAAAACATGAAGGAAAGTAACTAGTACGAGAATGTCTGTGTCATTCTGTAGATCCACTTGTTTCCTTTCTGTGAATACCCGTATTTCAGTCATAAGCCACGATTATTTTGACTTTCATTTATGAAGTTTCTGTTTTATTAGAAATTAGCTAATTGACTTTGTAAATTTAGTGTTACGATCGTAGATTATGTATTCAATGATTTCTTTTCAGAAGTACAATCTATTATTTTTTTCTCCTTTCCCTAATCATTCTTAAGTAGATTGCTCATGGCTGTTGCTTCACACTTCACTCTTTAGCATTTGCTTCATGATTCACTGGAATTGTCAGTTTTAGCCTTTTGACTTTATTTTCACAATTCACACATTTTTTATTAAGATCGGATCCTGCGGCATTATTGTCAGCATAACATGACTTTCTTACAGTCATCACTAAACATTTTTAATACCTTATTTTTTTCCTCATTTGAAAATTTGACCACACCTAAAAATTCATTCTTCCATCCTACGTTTACTTTGCCCTTTTGTAATAATAATAATTTATATATATATAAGTTTTTTCTAAAATAATTTTACATGCTTCCTCTTTTTTATTATCTCTATATTATATCTATCACTTTCATTCCATTATCTTCACTCGTCTATATTTCATTCTGCATCTTAATCTTTTTTTGCCTACTAATTCAAACTCATGATTTTTTTAAATTTAAGGTCGCATCGACTACTAGGCCATTAGCGACCCCTATTGCTTGTAACGGCGTGGCAACTGCGAGGATGACCTGATATGGCGATGACAGGGAGTGAAACGACGAACACAATACAACCATGCCCGAGGCGGGACTCAAACCCGCGATCCTTCGGTCGGCCATCGCTACGGCACTACTGCCTTGGCGATCTCGGCCATTCGGACCGACAAACTCGTGATTTTCTTCTACTATTTGCAGTTAAGATTTAATTTTCTTCGAAACAAAAACATCTACTTCTTTATTTAAAATTTCTTCTGCTTATTTTTTTTTTTAAATTAATTTCTTCCTTTATCATTACTGCATTCTAAACTCACTGATCGTGTACACAATTTCTTTTTATTTAGTCACCCTTAAACGGAGTGGTGTCTGCAAATGCGAGGCCTAGGAGTCGAGAGAAATATAGTAATGAAATAACATTAAAATGTATATTTTTGGTTCTATTATATTAATATTTTATTTCTTCGTGTTAGCAACATTCCTCTCAGAGTCCTATTTAGGCGATAATGCTAATATTTCTCGTAAGACATAATGTTTTGCGTGGGAATGTGTCTTACCCCTGTTTTGGGGAGGATTGATTTATAATTTAAGCACATTTTCGTGCGGTTCTGAGTGTTCGAGGTCACGCACATAAGATTTTTTTTAATCAGAGCTATTTTATGTAAAATGTTAGTGTAGATGCAACAATAGTTTTAAAGAAATTATCTATAAGTGTTATTATTAACATGTACCCAAAAGCTAATTCACAAGAAACGTCGTAAGAGATGTAAAAGAAGTAATGTTGCCATGATGAAGTAATAGATATTTATTAACCAATGGTCTAACGGGCGGCGAAAAGCCCTTTGGCCAGATATCATTAGAATCAGTCTGTGGTACACGAAAGCTAATGACACGTTATTGCTTATAATTGGCTTCGATACAGAACTCATAAACACTGCATAACTAACCTGGATCGAAAGGATCGTGGCTACGAGGGAAATATGAAAACAAGTAAATTGTGCTATATATTCTCATATGGAGAGAATTAATGGACTTAACATATGAAAGGGAATTATGGAAGGAAAATATAAAAAGACAGTGAAGTTAACAATTAGTTAACTAGTAAGTAAGTCAATCTTAATCATTAAAATTACGTAAACATTTTTTTTGTCGCCGCTCGATCGTTAGAACCCTTATAACACCCTTAATACATAAATATTATTTTTCACCTAATTTTAATGATTCAAATTTACTTTTTTACTAATCAACTAGTTGTTAACTCTAGCCGGTTTGTCCTTTCGTATTTCCCTCTCATAATTCCCTTTCATAATTGCCTCCATAAGCAAGCATGTATACATGTTTTCTTGCTATAGCAACATTCAACTGTTTTCATATTTCCCTCGTAACCACGATCCTTTCGATCCAAGTAAGTTATGCAGTGTTTATGAACTCTATATTGAAGCCAATTACACACAATAACGTATCAGAAACAAATAAAGTAATAATGTTGTACCCAGCGTGATAATTATTAAAGTATTTTAAGAAATCGTTTTAGGCAATTGCGATGAACTGAAAGGAAAACATCTTAGATGCACTGTAATATAAACAATATACTTCATTACGTGTTAAATAAAAACATGTTGAGTAACGTTAGTTTCAAAATTATATACTGCTAGCCATGAATAAACGATAAACGTTTTTTGTGTACCTGCATTATAAACGGCCTTTTCTATTGCAAGAGTTCGTTGATATTTGGGCATTTTACGGCACAAATGTTGACTTCTTCGATTTTACGACACGAATGATCGCTTCATCACACATTCAACCAATCGCAATGAGAGAATCGGTAGAGGCAAATGGGGTAGCTGGCCATTGTTTTCTCGTACAGTTGTCAAATACTCGAAAGGTAAAAAGAAATGTTTTTTTCCAAAAATTAAGTTTGACTCCCTTATAAATTTATAATGCTGTTATAGAAAAATCTTTTTCATATACCATCAAACCCATTGTTTTCATTTCATATTCTTATAAAACAATGTTTATTTAACCTCAACGTCCCTATATTCAATGAAATCGTACATTTAAATGTATTATCGCCGGAAAGAGTATGAAGTAGAAACGTGCGTAGACTAAAAAGCGCGGGCGGTGTTTGGGCGAGCAAGGCCTGTCGAAAATGAAATAAGACAGTGAGGGTCAGGCATTCCTTATGCACATTTATACTCGCCAGAAGGCGCTGCCTACATTTTCACAACTCGCCTCTGCTTACGCAGCAGGGAGGAAGGATTGTGTTCTGCGGAGAAAGCGGCGAATTGTCAACCCAAAACGAATACCGGGCTGTGCTAACGAAAACGTGAAAAGCTCTTGTTCCTACATATAGAATTACTTCTTCTAACACACTGGATGTTATGAATAAAAGTAAGCAATTACTCTTTGCTCCGAATTTCGGAGATCATTCTCACTTTCGTATGAATAAATTGGGTGAGCAATTGCTCAGTCCCTGAGCACTTGCTCCTTCTCTGAGCGTACTCTCAACTGGCGAGCAAATGCTCAGAAATGGTATGAATGAAGTTAAGCGTTTACTCTCTAGTGAGCACTTGCTCCAAAATTTCGGAGGGACCTTAGTAGCAGACTCACGTTTGAAAAGTAAGGTTAAATTGACCGAGTTTTTACCGTGTGCTGACATGCAGATAAAGTGGACTAAAAAAAATTACTAGGAAAGGCGAGATTCTTGTGATGTAAACTATAAGAATCTTTACAGATTCGAAAAGGACAATGTTGTATGGTTGGTACGATTTTTATATGCGTTTACTTTCAGGCGCGTTTTCATATTGCATATCTTCTGTTAATTGGCCATCGCTCATTTCTACTTGGAATTTTTTGGGAAACTTTGTAATGTTTCGTTTCGACTACGGCGTACCTCCGGAAGCTGACTCTTTTCAAAAGTAGTTTTATATTCGCGTAGCAGTTCGGCGAAACAAGCTGGGCCTTCTGTTCTTCGCCACTGCTCCTCCCATTCGGATTTAAAGAGCGAGACAACGATCAACGCAATTGCTCTTGGCTGCGTACAAATGGAAGTGCGCGACGCGCGTGACTTATGTAACCTCTTTGTTACTCAGGAAACCTATTTTCAAAACTTAGCTTACACTTGTTCGCAACATGAAAATACTCGCGAGACACAAGGAAATTCACCAGACATACGAACTTTTCACTCATACGATATGGAGCTTTTGTTCAATATCATGAAGTAGACTCACTTTGCTCTGGAGCAAATGCTTCAAAGCAAGTGCTCATTTTTAATCCTATGACCCATTGTGTCGTCAGAATCCATGTTTTGTGGGTTCTCGATAGCGAAAAATCGGTTAACGCCAAAGGTCTGTCTGTCGGCTTCTGCCTAAAACGTTCAGCCAACTTTCTCCAAAATTGGTATTCCTCAATCGATCTACCTGATGTCACGGTTACTTGAATTTCAGTTCCATATTTTAATTTTGGAGGTCACTTTACATAAGATTGAAGAGCAATTAAATTAATTTTTGTGTAATTAATTAACAATTAAATCGCTCTCCAAGATGGCATATTTGTTTTTGTGGTATCCGATTGTCAGCTCAATCTTAAGCTATCTCAATATTAATTACTGAAAAATGTGAAGACCAAAAAAATTAACTTTTACGTAATTCATTATCAATTAAATAGTTCTAAGTGGTGACATATTTCGTTTTGTCGTAACCGAATGTTGTAGTGCTTGCTTAAGAGAAACGAACATTTTTGTTTCGTAATTTAGTGATACACAATCGATATTTTTTTAAACTCTTCAAAACCGCCAAATAAATTTCCCCTCTTAAACACCCACTAAATGGGGAAAACCCGTAACCTAGCAACACTGTTGACTGGGCTAAATTGAGCTGGTGAAAAATTCTATCTGTGCAGGCCGGCGCAGTCACGTTTGTTAAAATAATTTTTGACTCAGTTATAATATTGTAATAATGTATACCTAACATTATTATTATTATTAATAGTACTGTTACTTTTATTACTATTATTATTAGTTTTCGAATTGGTCATTTTATGTAATTTTTATGTAATGAACGTGTAACTGTACTCCCCGAGGTGCAGTCGTAATTTCCCCGTGGGAAAGCGCACGCGGCTGCCCACTGTTCGAGGACCGCCGCTTCCATCCTGAAGCCTGTTTCAAACCTCAAAATTGTTAACAGTGAGGGGATGAAGTATGAAATGATGACGATTATGATGATGAAGGATGAACGGACGATTACAAACAAGCAGGCACACACAAACATCCATTCCCCGGGCGGGATTCGAACCCGCCACCCTTCGGGTATGTTACAACGTGCAAAGTTAACGCCTCGTTTTCATTCATTTCTTAGCTTGTTTACTAGAGTGCAACGGGTGTAGTATTCTTCCCGGCTTCTAGTTTCGCTGCTTGTTTCTTCACATTCTGTTGACACTGGTCTACTAACCTGCCAAATTGTTTAGAAAGTCGCGCGGCCGTTGCGTTAGGCCCTGTGATATACTGGCATCAGCTATGTCTAAGTCATATTGGCTATCGGAGTATTTTTGTTAAAAAGTCTTGACATGTCTTGAACGATAAAATCTAGTTCAATTCTTGCCACTTAAGAGCACAAGCAGGCACTTATAGATACAATGCACTAAAATATGTTTTTTATGAAAATTTTTGGAGGCACCGATAAGGAACCGCGCCTCTCACTTTTGAAAAATACCTGACGAGTAATTCCTTATTAACAATATAGCATTTCAATATTGTTTATTAATATATTCAAAATTTATATTAAACTATTTTGGCAACGTATCAGAAGGCAAAGAATTAGGGCCTCACATAAATCATTTGTCAAAATTGAAGTTGTTGAAATGAAATTGTCGTCATAAAAACTTCTCTGTTTACTGCACCTAACCATACAGCCCTTAGAGTCCCCTTGTTGCAGCAATGCATGCCCGAGGCAGCTTCGATTTCTCAGCTTTGCGAACTCAGCTATTAGTGTTTTAATAATAATAATAATAATAATAATAAATTATTATTATTTTCATTATAATTATTATTAGTTTCATATAGCAATTGACAAAAGAATAAGGGAGAAGCCAAATTCAGAGTAAACGTCTAAACAGCCACTGGGTTGTTAGCAACCGTATCACACGTATGGTATTATTGTAATACAATTCCAGAAATATCTTCAATTTTTATTACGCTATATTGCATTAATTTACTGGTGATTAACTTGCAAAAGATTCCGTACAAAAATGAATACTAATAATAAATGTTTAAACAATATTTTTGTGTTTAATAAATGCACAATAAACATAAATATAATACAAGTTTTAGTTATTAAATATGAGATTTATTTTCGAAATCCAGTAGGGTATTTTGTGCGGGTGGTATTTGGTCGCGTAGCTCTGTTGCGGTACAGGTCTAAGCGAAAGAGACGTCGGGCAGGCCTATTACAGCGCACCAGTTGCACCAACCAGAAGAGGAGCTCTGCTACGCTGACGAGGCTCATCCCCAAGCAAAGGCCCAGCAGGCCGCCCAGGTTCGCTGCAAAGGCAACAAAGCGTTAGGCCCACTCGCATTCAGTTGCACCAACCTGAAAAGAAGTTCCTCGCAATTAAATAAAAATAAGTAAATTCTTAAGTTCAAAATGACAAACATTTCTCGCTTATTATTTTTGTACGAACCAAAGCGCGGCTCAGAATCCATTCTTTCTTTTACACAAATTGAGCAGTGAATGTCTGAATCCAAAAGTCCGTTTTATTTGGAGCCCGAGGGGCTAAGCATGGCTTCGCTGCGGCCAGGCCAAGGCCGCGTGGGAGGCCTTCGCCGACGGAGGCGGACGGCCGCGGTGGCGCCTCCGCGCAAGGCTTCTCTGGCGTTGGCGAGTAGGCAGCGGTCGCTACGGTTCCCGAGTCATGCCTAATACTGGCAGCAGATGACGTTGCACGCGCTCGTTGTATTTCATAAAAGTAACGGATTCACAATTGTGATGAATTTAGTGAATAATTACTTCAATAATTACTAAATTGGGGCCAAGCACGGCACATAAAATCACGTGAACCGATAACATTACGGTTCGAAAAAGTTTCAGCCCGACGTTGTAAAATGAACTCAGGCGGCTGCGCGCAGAGTGCGAGCGCACTAAGTCCAAGCCGAGAAGAAACACGTCAAGTGCACTGTACAATCATTCTAATTCCTTTCTTTTTAAATACTCATTTAGAAGACATAACACTTTTCGAAAAATAGATAAAAGTTTGTTTCATTTTATAATAATAATAAAATCATGCTATGAACTTTTAATTCCGTTATGATTAATTCAATTCTTAGAAATTAATTATCGATGTTAAAAGTAAAATAGTGCAGATTATTTTATTATGTATTTAAAAGATATTTTTGTAAAAAAAATACTTTTGAAAAGCTAGTACTCCAGTTAGTCTGAGTAAGCTAGGCAACAGAAATGAAATTTTTTGACTGCAATTTACCAAATATAATTGAGCAGTTGGACATTTCACTACCGTCTTTAAAACTGTTTCTGAAGAACTCCAATTAGCAAATAAAGACAGTATGATATAAAGTAGAAAATGCTGAGAAAGGAGGGAACTGTGTTGGCTTACCTACAAGCTCTACGAACCCGAACACTTCTGTCCGCATGTAGGCGAAAAAGTACCTTTCTGGGAAGTAGATCTGGACGAGAGATCTAAAATGATGACGCAGGATTATATTAGACCTGTGTATGAATATGTCAGGGGTTCTGGTAAGGTTTGCACTCGGCCTGCCTTCAGCGTTAGGTGGAGGAGAGGAGGAGCATGGCGTAGGAAGCGCCCATGCTCTAGGAGGCGGTGCATCCGGTCATTATTCCCTTCAAGGTGGACATGGAAATTCTTCAAGAGAACTGAGAGAATCTCCAAGCCAGATCTTCCGGAATTAATTCCACAAAGTACCGACAAATAGTTTAACCGCCCGACTAGTAGTTACAGAAGGGATGACGTGTGACGGTGCCCTCACCAACATTCAAAAGGTGTATGGATGTCCAACTTAGCCAAATTTACAGATAAACTTGTATCCACCACTTTGAATGTGCATTTGCGAGAGTGAGCGACCTACTAGAGCCGAGTTATCCTCGCACCGACAGCATAGCAAAATTGGATAGGAAAGCGCTTTTCACAAGTGAATCATTTATTCGTTGAAAAGCTGCAAAGGAATTCCACGGGTGCAACAATAACTTGCCGAGGGATGTACAAACCGCGAGGCAGTCGCATGCAGTCAGCAGAAGATGGAGTGAAGGGAAGCTCTACTCACATGTCCTCTCCAGATTCGTCGAAAAACCTTTCCAGGGGCTCCTTGGAGGCGGCGATGGCGTAGGCGAGCGACGTGCAGGACGCGAGGCAGTCGCAGGCTTCCAGTGCCCCGCCTTGGCCCAGCCTCTCTGCGCACTCCCACAATCTTATTTTACTTTCTCGCCCTTACTTCTTAACAAGAGGAAATACTGTAATCGTGCGCCGGGAACCGGATTTTTTGGCAGAAAAAGTCTTAGCCCCGGCTTTGGTAACGAAAGTGTGTAAATCGTGTGTCCTTATGTAAATTGTTTCTTCTAAGACTTTTAGGTAATGCTTTGTATATCGATATCGAAGAATCGACTGCAAGCGACCGTGGGGCTTCCTGTCCGTCTGTGGTAAACGCTCGCGCCTAAACCCGCGATTTCCCCCAAAATTCACCGATCGACTTAAATGAAATGAAGGCGTTGTGAGTTATTATTTGAAATTTGAGGGTGCCTTTTTCATATACTTTTAAGTTTATTTTCAAATTTTTTTAAAATGACTTCAAAATTATTGAATTAACTTCGTCCTCCGGTAGCATTAAATATGCTTAAGGGAATATCGCAGATTCTACTTTCGTTAAAATTCCTCATTTTTCGAAAATTTCAAAAGGTCAAATTTTTGGCATCTTCCTCCAACTTCAATATGGAAGGCAGATTTTTTTCTTTAATAAAAAAAATAATTAAAGAATATAATAAACAATAATTAAAGACATCTTGAAATAGTCATGTACAATTTTTCGAAAATATGAATAGTTTTTGCGTAATTTTTTGAGAAAAATCGAAGAATTTTAATTTTTTCTAACAACAGTTCCAATTTTATTCTTTAAATTTTCTTCTCGTATATATGTGTATGAACGTATAAAAACAAATTGGTGCTAATCTGATTTACGGCTGTGTTTTTGAAAATTGCAAAATTTTACCTTTTCAAAACTACAAAATTAAAGAAAGATTTTTTGGCTTGAATAAAATCTGTTTTAAACAACTCCGCTCTTTTAAAAAGATCTTGTATTAATGTTTGAAAAATGGTTGTTTTTATGTAATTTTTTGCTTGATTTTTTGCAAAGAAATTGTTTTTTGAAATCCCTTTCAAAATTTTCCCACTGATGTAACAAGGAACATAATATTAAGTAATAATATGGGTGTTATTTTCGTTGAACTTTCAAAATTTTCAAATAATTCAAAATTAGAAATAATGGGCGAAAGAATGTGCTGTTATACCTCGACTAGTTTTGTAACGAAATCTGTTCATTAAAACAGGTTTCCAGATAAAGCCACGTTCAATTTTTCAAAAATACGACTAGTATTTGCGTGATTTTGTGTGAAACTGTCATATTTTAAAACGTTTAAACTTTTTTCTTTAATAACGCTGTAAATTTTGTCTTAAATTTTTCTCATATGTAAAATAAAACTCTAAAGAAAATGGTGCTGGAATTATTTTTGACAAACTCTGCGTTTTTGAAAATTGCAAATAAAAAAAATAAAACATTGCAAAAGTTCAATATTGGTAATAAGGATTTTTAATGAATTCGGTTTAGGAAATACTTCAGTAAATGTGGTTAAGTACAATATATTTAAAAAATGTAATTTAGCGTAAGTTTGAAAATTTTAGAAATTGAAATTTCGAATGCCACACACTTCTTTTTTTGATTAGTTTGAGAGTGGTTTAATTATAAGAAGTTAATAAACGGAGTTATTTAATTAGTTAATTAGTAAAATTTAGTAAGAAAGGTATATATGTGAATATTGTACCTATATAAAGTTCCAAAAGATTTTCAAAAGGTCAATGCTTTCTATATATTTCATATAATCAAGTGAAATGCACGTATATCAAATTTTCAATCTTAACTCTGAACTTTCGAAAATTTCAAAAGTTTACCATTTTTTGAATCCGTCTCTTACATCTACAGTATTGAAGATAAATATTTTTTCTACAGTTGAAATGAATTCTCCACAATTAGTTGTTTAATTGATAACAAATACCTTTTTGACCAGTTTTGAGCGAAATGTGGACAATATTAAAACATGTTTTTCTCGAAAAATACTTCAAATTTGTTCCTTATTTTTTTGTATTCTTACGCCGTTTTGATGTATTCTTTAGATTTTTACACAAATGTAATTCTATTGAAATATCTCTCACTCGTTAATATTTACATGACGTGTGTTTTGTGTTGAATTTTTGAGAACAAATGTTTAATTGTTGTTGAGAATAATATTTATAACATTATTTTATTGTATTATTAGGGGAAGAAATTTTAGACGCAGCTGGGATGTGAGTAGAGTAATATTGTAATATTAGCCCAGACTAATATTTGAAATGAACTGTTTGAGGAACCTTCTGCCATTGTGTTGCGTCACTGCTTTAATTTATTTGTGAAAAATAAATGAATATTACTTATTTCAGCTTATTGTTAACTTATTATTTTTGTCTTTGAAGGTTGTTAGGGGTCAAAATACTGCCTGGCAGCCACTCGGAATCCAACAGAGAACAGAACACAGACAAGCCATCACTCGAAGTTGCTCATTCAGACAGCATTGACTTTTATGTGATTGGTGACCTAAATCAGTGAAGACCAAGTGAGTTAAATATTTTATACCGCAGATGTTCATAACAAACCTTGGGCCTTAGAGAAACACTCGGAGTGAAAATCACCACAAATTGTTGTCTCCAAATCATCTGAAACAGAAAAACAACCGCTTTATGCGAACGTGTACATTGACCACTTAAAAACATCGAAGAACAATCTCTGAGGAGTCGAGACTTTGGTGAACAAGGGTACCGGGAGAGAGGCCTCAAGGCATAAACTGAAGTCACTGCAGTCCCTCTGGCCGGGAGGACCTAGGTTTGACTCCCGACGGTGGCGGGAGTTTAGACACTGGTTTATCAGCTAGGAAGAATTCAATCGCTGTCTGGAGGAGAATTCAATCGCTGTCTGGAGGAGAATTCTACCGACCGGCTGCTCTGATCAGTAGTTTTTCGTGGTCTCACCGATCAACACCAGGCGATTGCTGGAGCAGTACTCTAACAATGAGGCCGCGGACCGATCACCATCTTTTCTATATGTTGTCGTATCCTCACCCTCTACTGACACACACTGACACTGACATGCACTACACTACTACACATGCCAGGAGATCGGTCGGGAGATTAGACCTTGTCCTAGCTGGGGCGGTGCCCCTCTGGTGGGATATACCTGGTTGAGAAAACTCTCGAAAGCCGAAAACCGTCAGCTCCTGAGCGAACGTGCACTACACTCTCGGGGCTAATGACCTTAGTACTTAACGCGCACGAAATAACTTTCAACGCATCAATCGAACAGGGCGTGCAAGGAGCGTTGTGAGGGGGCATCGGATGGTTCGTGCAAGCGCCGAGATTCTCCGTGTGGCGCCACCTGCGCCAACGGCCTCTGAAACGGATCGCGACTGATGGACAACCAACTTCGAGTTCTGTAGCTACCCCGTTTGGTATATCATTGCTTCATAAACAATGTTCCCGAAAACAGTTCTTTAAAAACTTCGAGGGAAATTGCCGATTGAAGGGAATGTTTTATTTTGGTGACTTTGTAAGGTCAACGAAATGTTTGATTGCGATGACATTGTGAGTGTGAGTGAGCCATTTTCTCACAGTTGGAGAAAGCCCAGTCAACAGAAATATTGGTTCCAATGACATTGTACATTTGAAAGAGACATTTTTCCAGTCATAATTGTCGCCAAAAATGTGATAAGCAAGGAGGTTATAAAAGTGGAATCGCCTACCAAAGGGAGCATTAGGCGTCGAGATGTTGTTATCTTTATAAACTTGTATTATGAATGAATCTGCGTTATGAAACTCAATATCTCCGAAGTTTCACTTCTACGAGAAGGACTGGAGGCCATCACCCTCGCGACCTCCGACCTATCGATTCAGCCGGTGCGCAGACCACAGGCCCTAAAATACGTTTGAGAGAAGAATGGATGAAAGACGGCGACACTGTACATACTAATGCATAACAGGGATACGCCACTTCAAATAATAATACACAACTCAGTAAATGCCATATTTTTAATGTTCTCATATCTAAATATCTTATTTTACCATATTGGATAAACCACTCTAACAACCTAAAAACCCTACCCAAACAAGAAAAAAAATATTTTGGGTATCAATTATTTATTAGAAATATTTTTTAATCAAATTAAACTAATACATAATTGAACCAATTTGTGCAAATATCCCTCAAATACAAGTTCAAGCTGCACCGCACTATTTAGATAAACAGAGAAATTTTTTCGAGTCACAATGGTCTGTTGTGGCTTCGCTTATTATCGAGACCCTTCTCTATCATCACCTTCCTTTTGGAGTACGCAGCCGCAGAGGCGGAGGGTGACGTTGGAGAGGCGCTCTAAAGCACAGTCGCTGTGAGTGTAAAGAGTACTCGCGTGGGTAGTAGAAGGGAACGCAGCCGCAGAGGCGGAGGGTGACGTGCGAGAGGCGCTCTAAGTCACACACATGGCCTCGTCGCAGATTCGTCGAAAAACCTTTTCCAAGGGCTCCTTGGAGGCGCGGTGGCGTAGGCGGCGACGGCAGGAAAAGAAGAATGAGTGAAGGGTGCCGTCTGTAACTGCACATGTCCTATCCAGATGTCGTGTGCGAAAAACCTTTCCAGGGGCTTTGGAGGCGGCGATCTGCGTAGGCGAGCGACGCTGTCAGGACGCGAGCAGTCGAAATAGCCAGCCTCTCTGGCGCACATCCCCAATTTTAATTTACTTCCGCCCTTCTTCTTAACAAGGAAAATACTGTAATGTGCGCCGGGAACCGAATTTTTTGGCAGAAAAAGTCTCTAGCCGCGGCTGGTAACGAAAAGTGCGTAAATCGTGTGTCTTTATGTAAATGTTTCTTCTAAGGAATTTTAGGTAATGCTTTTATATCGATTATCGAAGAATCGACTGCAAGCGAGCCGTGGGGCTTCTGTCGTGCGTGGGTAATCACTTATCGGATTCAGGCAGATCGTATTAGTCTTGGTAGTATACCACTAAGATTGCAAACATAAAGGGTAGAGATCATTATAAAGATGAACTGAAATGTGTCGATTTCACATCTATTAGCATAAGAAAAATCATCTGAGTGAGGCGCGCACGCTACTCTTGCAGTTCTATTGCTATGTTGATATAGCTTGTATCTTATCATACAAATATCATCTAAAGAAAATGAGGCATTAAAACTAGAATTATTGGGACATTATAGGGGTGCTTGTGCCGCGAGTACATAATTGGCATATGAGGGGTAATATTCGGCAGGATTATCTCACTATATTCGATGCTAGAATTTGCACTCGTGCAAGATACAACAAGGTAGATATTCTCTTCTGGCGAGAATCTTGCCCGCTCAACGAGCCATAATTAAGGAGTGATTTGTTGCATGGTTGTTAGTTAAAATGAAATTCACTAGTAGAATGGAGGAATATAGAGGCAATTATATACCGACTTGGAAAAAGGTCCAATTACCAATTTCTGCACGCGAAAATTAGATAAGCTTTAGGGATTATATTTCATTTGCGTAGGCGAAAAATCGGCAGAGATTTTAACATTTTTTTCTAGATAATAGTATCATTATTTGTGTTTGCCTCCAAATTTCTCATCTGGTGACTTCAAGGCTGCTGTAACCGAGACGTTTATCACACATAATTGCGGTGGAGATAAGAGTGCACGGTCACGAGATGATCTTCTGTGAGGAGTGAGTAAAAAATCAGCGAGAAATTTTACTTCAAAATACAGAATTAAAGAAGGACTCTGGTCTTGAATTCAAATCGTTAAACGGTTTTTAGACGGTTGTATAATGTTGAAAATGTTTTTGTTATGTAATCTTTTTGCTTTGATTTTTATGCAAAGAATTGTTTTTTGAAAATCCTTTCAAAATCTTCCCACTGATAAAAGGTAACACACACTATTATTTAGGATGTAAAATACGGGTGTTATTTCGGTGAGCGACATTTGTGTATATATAAGAGATAAAAGTATACAAAATTAGAAGAAGTATCGTCCTCCGAAGCAATGTACTGATTGAGTGAAGAGAAGCGGCGTTATGTTGGTAAAACAAGAAATTATTTCGCGTGAGTGTTGAGCGAGTAGCGTACAGCGATCTAGCATAGTCACAGAATATTAGCTGCAGTAATGTGAGGCACACTGATGTAGGTGTACTATCTATCGTAGTACGATATAGCGCGAACTAGTATTTGCGTGATTTTGTTGTCGAAATGGTCATATTTTAAAACGTTTATAAACTTTTTATTTTAAAACGCTGTAAATTCTTGCTACTTAATTTTTTCTCATATGAAAATAAAATGCTAAAGAAAATGGTGATGGAATTATTGTTTGACAGAAACTCGCTTTTTGAAATGGCTAATCAATAAAAATAAAACATTGGCAAAAGTTCAATAGTGTGTAATGAAGATTTTAATGAATTCCGGTTTAGGAAGATACTTCAAGTAAATGTGTTAAAGTACAGGATATATTGTTTAAAAATGCATTTAGAGCGTAAGTTTGAAAATTTTTAGAAATTGAAATTTCGAATGCCAACACTGTCTTTTTTTGATTAGTTTGAGAGTGGCTTTAAATTATAAGTAAATTATATAAACGGAGTATTTAATTAGTTAATTAGTAAACATTTCGTAAGAAAGGTATAGTATGTGGAATATTGGTACCTAATATATAAGTTCCAAAAGATTTTCAAAGGCAATGCTTTCTATAATATTTATAAATCAAGTGAAATGCACGTAATATCAATCATCTTTTAACTCTGAACTTTCGAAATTTAAAAAGTTTAACCATTGTTGAAATCCGTGCTCTTAATTACGTATTTGGAATAAATATTTGTTCTACAGCTTGATTGAGACTTCTCCACATAGTCGTTTGATATCACACATTGAGCGTAAATCACTTCTTTTGATACTATTGTTGAAAGAGATATGATAGGGACGTATATATATATGTTCCTTTATCTCGACAAACTACTATCAATTTGTTCCTTATTTTCTTTGTATTCTTACGCGCCCCAGATTGATGTTCATTCTTTAGATTTTTAACACAATGTAATTCTATGAAAATCTTCCCGTTAATATTTACATGACATGTTTTGTTGTTGGAATTTTTTGAGAATCAATGTTTAATTGTTTGTTGAGAATAATGATTTATACTATTCTTTAATTGTATTATTAGGGGAAGAAATTTTAGAAATGAGTAGAAGTACTTGTAATGATTGCCCAGCTAATATTTGAAATGAATCTGTTTGAGGAACCTTCTGCCATTGTGGTTGCGATCCTGCATAATTTAATTTTGTGCAAAATAAATGAAATTACTTATCAGCTTATTCGATTAACGACTTCTTATTTTTTGTCATTGAAGGTCTGTTGAGGTCAAAACTACTGCCTGGGTCAGCAGCACTCGGAATCACAACAGAGAAAGAAACAGACAAGCCATCACTCGAAGTGCTTCGTCAGACAGCATGGACTTTATGTGATTGGTGACCTAAATCAGTGGGAAGACAAGAGTGATTAAATATTGTTATACCGCAGATGTTCATAACAAACTTGGCCTTAGAAAACAACTCGTGAGTGAAAATCACCTTGCAAAAATTGTGTCCCACAATCATCGGAAACAGAAACAACCCGCTTATGCAACGTGTACATTGACCATTAAAAACATCAAGAACAATTCTGAAGGGAGTCGAGAACTTTGTGAAACAAGGTACGGGAAGAGAGCCTGCAAGCATGAACTGAAGTCTTGCAGTACTCTGCGGAGGACCTAAGTTTGACATCCCGACGTGGGGAGTTTAGACATGCTTTTAGCAGCTAGGAAGAACCGATCGCTGTCTGGAGAGCAATTCAAATCGCTTGTCTGGAGGAAATATCTACCCGACCGGCTGCTCTGATCAGTAGTTTTCGTGTCCACGATCAAACAGCGATTGCTGGAGCAGTACTCTAACAATGAGCCTGCGGGACCGATCACCATCTTTCTATATTTGTCGTTATCCTCACCGCTCTACTGAACACACGACAGACATGCACTAAACTACTTACACATGCCAGGAGATCGGTCCGGAGATTAGACTTGTCTAGCTGGGCGTTGCCCTCTGTGGGATATACTGTTGAAAAACCTCGAAAGCCGAAAACCGTCCAGCTCTGAGGAAGTGCACTACACTCTCGGGGCTAATACTTAGTCAAATTAACGCGCCGAAGATAACTTCACGCAGATCAATCGAACAGGGGCAAGGAGCGTTGTGAGGGGCAGTCGGATGGTTTGTGCAACGCGCGAGATTCTCCCGTGGGCGCCACGTGCGCAACGGCGCTGAAACGATCGCGACTGAATGGACAAACAACTTCGAGTTCTGTTGCTACCCGTGTAAATCATTGCTTCATAAACAATTGGTTTCCGAAAACAGTTCTTTAAAAACTTCGAGGAAATTGCGTGAAGGGAATGTTTATTTTGGTGACTATTGTAAGGTCAACGAAATGTTTGAAATTGCGAATGAAATTGTGAGTGTGATGAGCATTTTACAGTGGAGAAAGGCGCAGTCCAGAAATATTGGTTCAATGGACTTGTACTTTGAAAGGAGACTTTTTTTCAGTCGATATTGTCGCAAAAATGTGAGTAGCAAGGAGGTCTATAAAAGTGGAAATCGCCTAATAGGAGCATAGGCGTCGAGATGTTGTATATCTTTATATAACTTGTATATGAAAGTGAATCTGCGTTTATGAACTATATATCTCGAAGTTTCACTTCTTACGAGAAGACTGGAGGCCATCACCTCTCTTTCGACTCCGGACTAATCGATTCAGCGGTGCGCAGACCACAAGGCGCTAAAATACGGTTTGAGAGAAGAAGTGGATGAAAGACGGCGACACTGATACTACTAGAATTGTGCATAACAGGGATACGAACTTATAATATATAAGACACAACTCAGTAAATGCATATTTTTAATGTTTCATATCTAAATATCTTATTTAACCAATGGAGTAAACACTCTAAACCTAAAAACTACCCAAACTAAGAAAAATATTTGGGTTATCATTATTTTTAGGAATAATATTTTTTAGATCAATTAAACTAAGTACATAATTGACCAATTTGTGCAATTATCCTCAATACAAGTTCAAGCTGCACCGCACTAATTTAGATAAACAGAAGGAAATTTTTCGGTCACAAGGTTAGTTGTGGTTCGCTATTATCGAACCCTTCTCTATTATCACTTCCTTTGGAGTACGCAGCGCGAGGCGGAGGGTGACGTTGGAGAGGCGCTCTAAAGACAGTCGCTGTGAGTGGAAAGTTGCTCGACGTGGGTAGTAGAAAGGGAACGCAGCGCAGAGGCGGAGGGTGACGTGGAGAGGCGCTTAAAGTCACAGTCGCTGTGAGTGAAAGTGTGCTCACGTCGGGTAGTAGAAGGAACGCAGCGCAGAGGCGGAGGGTGACGTTGGAAGAGGCGCTCTTAAAGCACAGTCGCTGTGAGTGAAAGTGTGCTCACGTGGGTAGTAGAAGGGACGCAGCCGCAGAGGCGGAGGGTGACGTGGGAAGGCGCTTTAAAGTCAGCAGTCGCTGTGAGTGGAAGGTGCTCACGTGGGTAGTAGAAGGAACGCAGCGCAGAGGCGAGGGTGACGTTGGAGAGGCGTCTTAAAGCACAGTCCGCTGTGAGTGGAAAGTGTGCTCACGTGGGTAGTAGAAGGGAACGCAGCCGCAGAGGCGGAGGTGACGTGGAGAGGCGCTCTAAAGCACAGTCGCTGTGAGTGGAAGTGTGCTCACGTGGGTAGAGAAGGGAACCGCAGCCGCAGGCGGAGGGTGACGTGGGAGAGGCGCTCTAAGTCACAGTCGCTGTGAGTGGAAAGTGTGCTCACGTGGTAGTAGAGAGGGAACGCAGCCGCAGAGGCGAGGGTGACGTGGAGAGGCCTGTAAAGCACAGTCGCTGTGAGTGGAAAGTGTGCTCAACGGTGGTAGTAGAAGGGAACCAGCCGCAGAGGCGGAGGTGACGTTGGGAGAGGCGCTCCTAAGGCACAGTCGCGTGTGAGTGGAAAGTGTGCTCACGTGGGTAAGTAGAAGGAGACGCAGCCGCAGAGGCGGAGGTGACGTGGAGATGGCGCTCTAAAGCTACAGTCGCTGTGAGTGGAAAGTGTTCCTCACCGTGCGTAGTAGAAGGGAAGGCAGCCGCAGAGGCGGAGGTGACGTGGACGAGGGCTCTCGTAAAGCACAGTCGCTGTGAGTGGAAAGTGTGCTTCACGTTGGGTAGTAGAAGGGAACGCAGCGCAGAGGGAGGGTGACGTGGGAGAGGCGCTCTAAGTCACAGTCGCTGTGAGTGGAAGGTTGCTCACGTGGGTAGTAGAAGGGAACGCAGCAGCAGAGGCGGAGGGTGACGTGGAGAGGCACCGAACCCGCGT